>CM033626.1:32546431-32963201 GCA_019453435.1 Rhinogobius similis
ATGAGGCCTGTTTTGGATCGAACTGCAGCTGAACTTGTGTAATCCTGAGGTCAAAGGCACAGGCTGCGTCACATGGTCACTTCAGCGTACAGAACGGCTCAGGCTCAGGTTCATATACATTTCCGTTTGTGCTGTACTTACACTATAATCCCTTGCATTTGATAAAAGTCTGTGTTGCCGTGCGAGCTAAAGCTAACGCGCCCAGGCCAGGAGTAGTCCTCGTGCATGTGTCAAACATATGTGTGTGTCTGTAGTATGGGCGGTCAGACAGTTACCGCGTTGCCACCACACAGGACAAAGATGGCCGCTCCTCCCCCAAGAAGAAGGGGACCAAGGACATGGACGAGCTGAAGAAGGAGGTCCCTATTGTGAGTAAACGCTTACTTTCTATTAATTTACATGTGTTGTTTTTAATATTTTGTCTATTTTGTTGTGATTTCATCCATAAAAATAAGCACTGCAAATAATGTAATGACAATTTAATCGTAATAATGGATAAGGCTGCAATGATTGATCAACTAATCATGACAAGTCGACTGTTAAAATAATTGTAATTGACGTTATTTGGACTGTACAGACTCTGAAACACATACGAAAACACCTTTAATGACTAAGGCAGTGGCATTATTTAGTCAAAATGTCAAAAAAGGATAAACTCACGGACTTATAGTTTAATCTTCTGAACCAATAAACTGCACAACGTGGATAAAAAACATTTAATTTAACAAAATTAAATCCTAAACAATAAATGCTGGACTTAAATTACCTCAGAAGCTAAAATAATACAAAGTAAATATGTTACAGGTTGAAATATCAAGCACAGAGCTCAAGAGAACACAAAGCATACAGCGGATTCATGTTTTATTCGTTTTATCTTTTGATTTCCAGCTCTTTTATCATAAAGTGTGAATATGTTTGAAAAAAAAAACATGCATCTGCCACATTAACCACTATAATATTATATTTTTTACACAATGAAATGAAGCATCTCAATAAAAAAAGTATTCAAAAAACAGAACTCTGATGAACTACGCAAAATACATATTATTGCAGGTAACGAAATAAGTATTCTTCCCAACACTGAATCCATTCTACAATACTTTCAATCTTCACCAGTCACATTTTGGGTGACTACTTTTTACTTCGTTCTTTTCAAGAGGCCACAATACTTTTTCTTATTTAAATGCAATTGAACAATTTCTGATTTTCCTCAATGATACAGTTTATTCTGTCTAGAAGCCCTCAGTCACCACATTTCAACTGATTAAAATGTGTTAAAATATCTCAATGTACAATAAAAATAATCGTTTGAATAGTCGACCAATCAAAAAAATGTAAGTTGCAGCCTTTAATATAACAATAGTTTCAATAACGAGAATAAAATGAACAGTGAACAGTGTGAATATATTTTTAATTCAATGATCCTTTATTTTTTCTGTGGTTGATCTTTCTTCAAAACATACCATTGTAGAACGAAAATACATATAAAATTTTGTAAATACATCAGTAAAATTTGCTGCTCACTCACTCACGCACTATTAAGTCACTTCTACGCTTTTATACTATTGTATTCACAAATAGGTGCAGTTTTGCAGTTTTCAGCCAAGTTTTAAGTTTAAAGGTGAAGATTTCGAACTCTATCTGTTTGTGGGTTGTAATTCCATATTTATGTAGTACATATACACATTTTCAACTGGAAATCTCAGTTTAAATACAAGAAATCATTTGATTAAACTGGCTAAAGTCACAGTACACTTGTGGCTATCCGTCAAACTCCTTTAAAAGCATCAGACAGTTTGCAGCTCTTCCTGATGATCCGACAACTGCACAAGGAAGTATCAGGTGAACTGCATGCTTAGAGTGCATCCATCACAAATATTTTCTAATAATCTGAACTGTACGTAAAAACTCTGAAGCATACAAGTACTGATTGTGTGCATGTCTTTGTTTTGCAGACAGAGCATAAAATGTCCGTGGAAGAAGTCAGCAGGAAATTCCAGACTGACATTGTTCAGGTGAGACGACGCTGTTGTGATGCCAGACGGCCACTAGATGGTGCTAGAGCACTTTCAAGCAGTGGATTGGATCAGGGGTTCCCAATCTTTTCTGGCCAGGACCCCCAAAATAGCCATGCAACCAACTCCAGAACCCCAAAGTGAAATGAAAAATAATTTAAAGTGTCAAAGCATGTTAAATCAGGTTTAATATTGGTTATTTGAATAGTTTATTGTATTATTAGACCCTGTTTCACTAAAAAATGGATTAGATCAGTGGCCATCCTTGGGCAGATTTTTTTGGAGGGCTTTGTAGGGCTACAGAAATAAATAAACATCTCATAACATGTCTCTGTAATGTTGCTAAATCGAGGACTAAACCAGGACTTAAAAAGATAAATCCAGACATAAACTAACTTATATACATTGGGCTGATATTTGCATTTTTTAGCGCTTGGGCTGTTGGCTTTAAAGAGACAACACGTTTCACTAAAACATAGTGAACATGATTATATTTAGGATTTTACTAAAAAAAATACCTAATTGGCCACCAGTTGTAATGTTTATAATGTTACTTCCTGGTTGAATGAGGGAAGCAAATAACTGTTACCTAGCAACCATATTTCACAATAGTAAGGAAATGAAAATGAATCACACCTAATAACACTTTTATCTTGTTAAAGGATTATTTACACTGTCAAAAACAATTTCAATGCTATGTCACCTATTGAAGACATCACAGTTTTATAACTCAGAGCTTGAAAATATTTAGCTTAGTTTAGTTTTACATTTGTGAAGTTGCAGTTCATCAGAAAGCGACGTGCAATTAAAAAAATACAGGGACAATTTACAGACAATTGACACATTTTTTCTGACATTTAAACTGTCATTCAGCAAAATAAAGATGTTATCAGGTAGTATTATTAAAATTATAATTATACATTATAATATTGTGTAATTTATATGGATTTTGATCCTTGTTTTCAAAATGGTTGCTACACTCTAACTATGTCATATTTCATATCATCATCATTTTAGTGAAATGTGTCTGTGTGAAATAGACTTTCACTAAAGACATAAAGCTTTACTTTAAAACACTTTAGTGCAAAGAGGGCACTATACAAAATGTGTTAAGTACTAAAACACTAAGACAGAGCTGTGGATGTCAAAAAAATACTTTTATTAAATGCATTTTTCTTTGTTATACTGTTATTATGCAGAGCATTGTACTGTATTGACAGATTTTGTGGCTATTTCAAATAATATATTTTGGGGGAAATCTATCAGAATCTGTCCAAAAATATCATCAGAGTTTATTTGCCATCGGCTGTTCTGGATTCTAAAATGTCACTAATGGCGTTGGCCAAGAAAAACCCATCTGGTCGACTTCTACTGATTCTGAGCCCGGCTTGAACCAGGCCAGCACTAGCTTTGATTCATACATTTATAATAACATATGGTTGAGTTTGTTTGTCACCCAGAAAAACTTCTGTCCTTAAATATGTCTATCTTTTCTTTTCCAGGGCTTAACCAACTCCAGGGCAGCTGAGTTTCTGAAGCGGGACGGTCCCAATGCTCTGACCCCGCCCCCCACCACGCCAGAGTGGATCAAGTTCTGTCGCCAGCTCTTCGGCGGTTTCTCCATCCTGCTGTGGACCGGAGCCATCCTCTGCTTCCTGGCCTACGCCATCCAGGCCGCCACCGAGGACGACCCAGCCGGGGACAACGTAAGGCTCAGCGCTCACGTCCAAATGTCCTGCTGCCGTTTTGAGACGACTCCTGTTACTACAAATATTAACAGCCAACTGATGTTTTAAGACTCTCAAAGCAGGGCTGAAACTATTCATTGACTAATTGACCAAGACGGCTATAAAAATATTTGTAGTTGTAATTGTAATAAATACATATATATATTTGCTTTCTTGTTAACTCTGCATTAGACCTGGTTTGATTCTGGTTCAATTTTGCAGAGCAAGGTTGTATTTTCAAGCCTTTTGTATTTCATTTTCCTGCCTAATCTAATGTAGCAGCAGTAATTGTATCCCTATTGAACCAGATTTAGTGTTGGGGATATTTTGTGCGACACCAAATGTTGTTGTGTTATGTTCCTGCGGCCCAGAGGTCACGGCCCTAATCTGGCCCTCGGGAAAATGATGTTGAATAGCCCTGCTTTTAAAACAGATAAAAACTGTTTTATAACAAAGATTGTGGCATTGTTAAAGCAAAATGTCAGTAAGGAATAAACAGGCTCTGATTTTCATCATTAATGCACGACTGCTGCAGCTTGTGTTGCAGCTGCTCAGCAAACTTCTGGACTTGAAAATCTTGACTTGCACTCGAGAGAGACGTGACTCTTTGTTTTGACGACTTGGACCCTGTGACCTGAGACCACTTATTTCTCCCCAAATGTCAAAATACAGAGAACAGTCCACTACCACTTCTACTACTACTACAACAACTACTACTTCTACAACTACTACAACTACTATTACTACAATTACTACTTCTACTACTACTACTACAACTACTACTTCTACTACTACTACTACAACTACTACTTCTACTACTACTTCTACTTCTACTTCTACTACTACTACTGCTACTACTAGTGGTACAACTACAACTATAACAATCACTACTGCTACAACTACTAGTACTTCTTAAACTACAACTACTACTACTACTGCTACTACTACTAGTACAACTACAACTCCTCCTACTACTTACTACTTCTACCACTACTACTACTGGTGTCTTACTACTATGTTAACTAAGACTACTGCTACTGTCTACTACTACTACTACTACTACTACTAGTACTACTACTGATGACTACTTTGTTTTCTATTACTAGTACTGCTATGACTGTCACTGCTGCAAAGCCGTTGATAGTTTTCCCTAACCGTCTGTTTCCGTCTCCAGTTGTATCTTGGAATCGTGCTCACGGCTGTGGTCGTCATCACCGGCTGCTTCTCGTACTTTCAAGAAGCCAAGAGCTCTAAGATCATGGAGTCCTTCAAGAACATGGTGCCTCAGGTGAGAACCAAAAAGACTTCAACTTAAACACATTACAATCACAACACGTCAGGACATTAAACACTGCCTTTAGTTTTAGAATTATTTTTAATTCTGCAAATGTTTCGACCTACGTTTGGTTAAATATCTCTATAATTACTGGGTCTGGATCAAAATGAAATAAACATGACGCAAAGTACAACGTCTGCTTTGTCAATGAAGGCGGAAAAAAGTTGCGTTATTCCATCAGTTCAGATCGCAGATGCAGTTAAGATAAATATATTTCAAATTTTTGTGAAAATGCTTTACAAATTTTATCACGGTTTAGCTATTTTTCAGGTTTTTTGTTTTACTTCCTGGTTGTAAATGATGACATCACACTACGAAATTACTAAGCGACCATCCTGCACGCTCGGCCAAAACTCCTCTAATGTCACATATTTTTTTAATTTTACGAATAAAAACACAGGCGAACACCTTTATTTTGTTGAATCAATGTTTAAAGAATCAAAAAAAGTTTATTTTGTGTAAATTATGCTTAACACTTGTCTCCCCAGTGTGATGTCATCAATTTGTTTACAATTTTCAACATATTTTTCAACTTTTCTCCACAAATGGCTGCTTGATTGGTGTAAAACTATTATAAAACTAATTATAATGATTAATGTGTCATATTTACAGCCGGTATTAGTACACCAAATAAAGTCAAAATTAGAAAATCACGAAAACCTGTCATACGCGCTTTAAAGTTAGGACTAAAACAGGACTAGGCAAGGCAAGGCAAGGCAAGTTTATTTGTAGAGCACAATTCGTACACAGGGCAATTCAAAGTGCTCTACATAACAGGAAAAAGTTGCATAAAAATCACAAAACACAAAAAGACACACAGAATCATTTTAAAATCATTTTAAAATAAAGTGCTTTAAAAGAGAAGAGTGCAGATAGATCTTTCAGTCGTATGCACGTCTAAACAGAACTGTTTTTAGCCTGAATTTAAACATTGACTAGGCACGGATCTAAACAAGACCAGGGCAAAACCAGGACTAAAACAGGATCAAACCAAGTCTACAGCAGAATTAAACTAGGATCAAACTAAGAAGAACAAGTCTTAACGCAGATAAATATGGCAAATCTATTGAACAAAACCTTTAATAATAAACATTTGGAGATTTGTTTCCATAAATGTGAAATATCCTTGGAGACCTGAACGACTGAGGAATTACAGCCTTGGTTTAAATGACTTGCTTAGATTTGATTGCATGTGAAGTACAATATGTCGCTGTTTTTATTGTTTGTTTTTTGTTTTCTACTGGTTTAAAGATTTTCTGACTGAGGTACAAGATAATTTAGCTTCAATTCAAACAATTAAGAAACAGAAACATATCTAAACACATAAAATAAACGTTTTGTAATAGATAACCTTCTATTTGTACATACACTTATCTGTGCATTTGTATCTTATTTGACACATCTTTTGCTGCTTTGCTGCTACTTTCATTATTTAAAACTTAGTCACCACTTTTGATTGATTATTAAATTGCAAATCATGAGCCGCTGTGTTCAAGTAATTACCCTCGTAGACCAATCTCATCTAAAATACATCTTAACATGTCAAAACTACTGCAGTTTAGACACATTTGTAGAATTTAAGTCATTTAGTTATTATTATTTTTATTAGTAGTAAGTTATATATTCACTTTTTTGCATTTTATCAGATATTCTATACTAGTTTTTTTAGGACTTTTTATCAGTCAAAAGGCAGAATGTTTTGTTTTTGATAATTAAAGCTGTTGTACCTGACTTTTTTGGGTGTAAGTTAGTCAATTGTGTGTTTTCCACCAAAGACTTCTCCGTGCTTTCTGCATCTATTAATAAAGTATTTTGTCTCGCCGTAAGAGCTAAAAGCTGTGCTCTGATTGGCTGCGCTTGGGTGGTCCTCCCCAGTTTTCCTTCGTCGTCTGAAAAAAGCTGTTGTAAAGCTGCACACGGGACCAAAAATGAATGCATGTGAATTTTAACGATGTGGCAAAGTTTTTGTGAGAGCCAGGAACGAGTTAGATAGATTTAAAAACCTACTTCTGGTTCGGTAGTGTAAAAATCAGGTACCCCAGCTTTAATAGAAATAGTAACAGTCTCAATTTCTCATCCCTCTGAAACCGATAGATAGAACTGACTTCTTTCCACCATTACCTCGTACAAAACTTTTCACTTCTGCAGAACTGTGTGTGTCGCCGGGTTCAGTTCAATTTCCTGATGTTGTTTCCGCTCGTTTTGTGTCGACAGCAAGCCCTGGTGATCCGCGAGGGTGAGAAGGTGCAGATTAACGCCGAGGAGGTGGTGGCCGGAGACCTCATCGAAGTGAAGGGAGGAGACCGGATCCCCGCCGACATCAGGGTGGTGTCGGCTCACGGGTGCAAGGTACGAACAGAGGAGAGGACGCCATTGACACAGATGTTATGTGCAAAACTACTAGGAAATGTTGTCTGTAATAATGAAAAAAAAGACAATGAAAAGCTGCAAATATGAGCTGGTTGACAATATAAAGAAACAAGGTTGTAATGTTGTGATCATTTTGAAAGTTTTTTTTTGTGATTATAATTTTTCTTAGATTTTTAATTTTCCTCATAGCCTTTATAGTGTACATAATACAGTGTAACGGTAATACACAATTCTCTCCCCGATAAAATAAATAAATAAATGAATAAATAAATAAATGAATGAATAAATAAATAAAAAATAAATAAATAAATACATTCATAAATACATAAATATAAAATAAAATAAATACAAATACAATAAAATAATAATAAAAACATTAAAAATTAAATTAAATAAAAAAAACCTTCATGGGAGAGTTGAAAAAAACAACAACTAACCAATACTAAAACTGTTATTGAAACTAGATACTCATTTAAAACTGAAAAAAATATATATATATAAAAAATAGATGTCTAAACTAAACTAAACTAAACTAAACTAAAGCCTAACCAAACTAAACTAAACTAAACTAAAATAAACTAAACTAAACTAAACTAAACTAAACCGCACCAAACCAGACTAAAGGGCTTCATGTTTCTGTTTCCTCCTGCAGGTCGATAACTCGTCGCTCACTGGAGAATCCGAGCCTCAGAACCGGTCGCCCGACTGCACCCACGACAACCCCCTGGAAACCCGCAATGTGGCTTTCTTCTCCACAAACTGTGTTGAAGGTAATGTTTGTATTTGTTTTGTTTGTACATTAACATTTGACAGAAAACTGAAATATGAAAAGATAAACTCATACAACAACCCCATAACGTTTCTAGAGGTCTTTACTAAAGGCGCATCAATATTTTTTCTTTGCAGCGAACATTCTGTGATCTAAATAAATGCAACCTTTGTGCTTTGATAGTTGCGTCACATCGAATTGCACTTTTGATTTGATTATAATCTAATTTGTGCAGTTTGAATGAAAAAATATACAAACAGCAAGAAGTAAACTAAGATAAGTACAGTATTAATCATGTGAAATAATATTTATTTGTCTTAGAACATTTATCATCTAGTCTAAACACTGAAACAAATCTTCGCTTGGGATTTTGTTCCATATTTTTGTCATAATAATCTGTGGCTGAAAGTTTTTGTTTGTGTTTGATGGGCCTGTCATGATAATAACTACATCAATGACAGAAGGAACAATCTATTTTTGGGGTCAATATTTATCGCCTGTACTTTTTCTTTACATTAATGAGGGACTTTTTGTTACTTTTCTGTGCTATGATAACATTTTAGCCGTAGATGATTGAACAAATTAAAGTGCCTCTGACAGGT
Organism: Rhinogobius similis; assembly: GCA_019453435.1. Classification (NCBI taxonomy): domain Eukaryota; kingdom Metazoa; phylum Chordata; class Actinopteri; order Gobiiformes; family Gobiidae; genus Rhinogobius; species Rhinogobius similis. The sequence goes on from CM033626.1 coordinate 32,555,251, forward strand.
TGAAATACACTTTTAACTAAAATGCGGTTAAGATAAATATATTCAATTTTCTACAAAAATCTTTACAATTTTAACCCCAGTTTAGCTTTTTTTTAGGTTTTACATTTTACACCCATTTGTAAAGTATGACATCACACTAGGAAATGACCATAGCAACCACACTGTACAGTGGCCAAAACTCATCTAATATCACAGATTTTGTTCATTTGACAAAGAGAAACACATGAGAACGCCTTTATTTTCTTGAATCAATGTTTAAAGGGTCAAAAATTTAGTTTATTTTGTGTAAATTATGCATGTTCTTTGTCTTCCCAGTGTGATGTCATCAATTTATTTACTTCCTGTAATTGTCGACAGATTTTTCAACTTTTCTCCACAAATAGTGACTTGATTGGTGTAAAACTATAATTTGTATTTACATGTGGTATTAATACACTGAATGAAGTCAAAATTAGAAAATCAAAATAACCCGTCATACGCACTTTAAGTCACAAGTATTAAAGTGTTTCATTCTGCTATTTATTTATTTCTGCTCATGATTGTTTTAACCTGGTTTGTGTCAGTTTATACATTGTCATTTATCTTTATTTTCTTAAGCAATACATATATCGCACTTCAAAATGTGTTATCATGACAGGATTAGTGTTTGAACAATGCCACCACTTTTTAATACTATTGTTAATTTTTGTTCAGTTTTAGTTCAGTTGTGTTGCCAGGTTTGGTTTCAGGCAGATTGGCCCAGTAATTACAGACACATTAACCATAAACCAGGACAAAACGTCTGCATTTTGACATTTAAAAGGCAAACTGCACCAAACAACGAACTGTTCCCCAGCTTAATTTTAATTTATCACTTACTGAACGCAAATAAACCGTAAATAAACCATGACGGACATATCTAAAGCTCAGACCTCACCTTTTCTTTCTCCCCAAAGGCACTGCCCGTGGTATCGTGATCTGCACCGGGGACCGCACAGTGATGGGACGCATCGCCACTCTGACGTCCGGCCTGGAGACGGGCAAAACCCCCATCGCCAAGGAGATCGAGCACTTCATCCACATCATCACCGGCGTGGCTGTGTTCCTGGGCATCACTTTCTTCATCCTGGCCATCATCCTGGGCTACACCTGGCTGGAGGCTGTCATCTTCCTCATCGGCATCATCGTGGCCAATGTGCCTGAAGGACTGCTGGCCACTGTCACTGTGAGTATGTCAGTCGTAACAGAGGTGAAAAGCATCAGGTGCAATAATAAAAGCACTGTTCTTAATTTACACATTTAACTAAAATGCAGATAAAAGATAAATATGTTCAAATCTCTACTAAAATCTTTACACATTTTACCCCATTTAGCTATTTTTTTTGGTTTTAAATATTACTTCTTGGTTGTAAAGTATGACATCACACTAGGAAATTACCATAGCAACCACACTGTACACCGGCCAAAACTCATCTAATGTCACAGATTTTGTTCATTTGACAAAGAGAAACACATGTGAACCTTTATTTTGTTGAATGAATGGTTAAAGGGTCAAAAAAGTAGTTTATTTTGTGTAAATTATGCATAACCTTTGTCTCCCCCAGTGTGACGTCATCAGTTTGTTTACTTCCTGAAACGGTCAACACATTTTTCACTTTTTCTCCACAAACAGTGACCTGATTGGTGTAAAACTATAATTTATATTTACAAGAGGTGTTAATACACTGAAAAAAGTAAATATTAGACAATCGAAAAACCCGTCATACGCACTTTAAGTAGAATGTTTAGGTATCTATTCACCTTATTCCGGAAGTTGCCGTACGCGCCGCCGTCATGTTTCTGTTGTATTAGTTTACATGGAGCAGACGAGCTCAACAGAAAATAAGTTCTACACGGACTAAAAAGCCGTTTTCAGACTGACCAGGAAATCGGTGAGTTGTTGACTTGTTGTTGCTCGTGTTCATTAAACATTTTACACAAATCAATCTACTTTATGTAACATTTTAGCGGTGAGACTTTTCCCTCGTTCGTCATTAGCTTTAGCGGAGTTCTCGTCAAACGGAAGTGCGTTTACAACAAAAGTGCAAAAAACGGCAAAAGTGGGCGGGGCAGAATAAGGTCAATACAGGAAAGACACTTATAATGCTAAATTGACTTTTTGTTTTAGCTTTTAACCGTGTTCTAACATCGTTCCATCGTCAAAAACATACACGGATTTAGCATTTAGCTTCATTCACGCTACTTTGATGAATCCTGGTTAGAAAGTCCTCTCCCTCTGAGCGTTAAAAACACTTTGTTCTGAATTTCCTCGATGTGTGACGTTTTCTCAACGTGTGACGAGACTCTGAGAATCTTCTGTGCTGTTTGTAAGTCCAGAAATCATCGTCAGATTCATTTTGAGCATTTCTGCTGTCAAATCATGATCTTCACAATCGGCTCAGTTGCTTCGTTATTGCAGGGGAGACCCATGTGTTTTGCTCTCATTGTGTAATTCCATCTGCTGCCAGTAGAGGGAGCACTTGTGTTTGTCTTTTCTTTTTTAATTATTTATTTTTTAAACATGAGATGCCAAAGTAACAGATTCAAGAGCATGTTTAAAGGCTAATAACAATACAAATTCATGATGGTGGTCCATTAAGTATATTTTACAGTGTATCCTTTTACTTCCGTACATTTGAAAGCAAGTATCTATACTTTCTTCTTCGCTTTATTTTTAACAGGGCCAATTTTTATTATTTTTAAAATATTATTAACGTTCTAACTTTGAGCCAACAAAAATGTATGGTACCACTTTATAATTATTATTATTACTTATTTTGCCTTAACAAAACATGAAGAAAGACTTATTTCATACTGAACAAATAGTTTATTAAGCCTGATTCAGGATTAGTTACCACTTAATTAAGGTTAGGGTTAGGGTTAGGGCCAGGAATTTGGGTTAGAATATTAGTTAAGTAGTTAATAAGCCTGAATCACTCTTAATAAATTCTTTGTTCACTATAAATTAAGTCTTTATTCATGCTTTATTAAGGTAGAAATAAGTGTAGTTATTATAAAGTGTTACCAAATGTATAAATAAAAACAGCTCGAACATTTGGGAAATCTATTCAGTTGAACAAAAATCATCACATTTTAAATCTAAAATGTATGGCTTTCCCTTTGACACGCACACGTCATACAGTTTCCGTACTTCATAATAACAGTAAAATGCTGTGTGCAGGTGTGTCTGACTCTGACGGCGAAGCGTATGGCCAAGAAGAACTGCCTGGTGAAGAATCTGGAGGCTGTGGAGACTCTGGGCTCCACCTCCACCATCTGCTCCGACAAAACAGGAACTCTGACCCAGAACAGGATGACCGTGGCCCACATGTGGTTCGACAACCAGATCCACGAGGCCGACACCACAGAGGACCAGTCTGGTGAGAGCACATACAGGACAAAGAGGAATACTACTACTTATACTACTACTTATACTACTACTTATACTACTACCGTAAAATGCGGGTTATAAGCCGCTACCTTTGTCTCTTGATTTCAACCCTGCGGCTTATACAGCGATGCATCTTCTTTATGTATTTTTCCGCAAACAGCCTCTAGGGTAGAGTTTAGATCGGGCTCAAAAATTCAAGCCTGACCTGCCCGACCCCGCGCACGTACTGTCCAAACCCGACCTGGGCACGATTTGACCTGAACTCGACCCGCACCCGCACAGGTACTGTCCGAACTCGACTCAGAGTCATTTGCTGCGGGATTCGACCGGCTGCACACGTGTGTCTGAACCCGAACCGAGCCTGCACACATGTAGACCCGGAGTTACATAAACTAAGTTCCTGCATAGGTTTATAGGCAGAATAAGTAAGTAACTACATGTTTAGTGTTCTACCTGCACCAACGGGACGCCTCCTGTACCAGACGGGCCTGTTCCTCCACTGACGCCGGCCCACATGAGCTCTCTCCCTCGCTCCTTTCTTCTCTCTCTCTCTCCTCCTGCTCTTTCTCCTCCGTTGCTCTCTCTTTTTTCTCTCTCCTCCTCCGTGTAGCAGCCACGCACTTTCATTAATGTTTTTTCCCACGTAACATATTTTGACCACTTTATTCGAGGATGAGGAGGAAAACAACACAGCACTGGCTACACATGTTACAAAACAAGTGTGCGTGCTCATCCCGAACCGGCCCGGCAACGTAAATGTCTCATGGTACAACTGAACACCCGCGGCTTATAGTCAGGTGCGGCTTATATATGTACAAAGTTGTTTTTCTTTGTAAATATGGCTGGTGTAGCTTATACTCGGGAGCGCTCAATAGTCCACATTTTACGGTAATACTACTAATGCTACTGACACTACTGGAGACGCTGCTATTTCTACTTGGGGAATAGGCATTATTAAATATATATTCTGCTACTACTGCTCCTGCTTGCTGCTGTTTACTTACCTTCTGCTTCTATACTCTTAGTACCCACTGATTCCGCTGCAACTACACACTTATTCAGCGAGGCCGTATTATATTGTTGTGAAGGATCATGGTATATTTGGGGATCAATAAAATCCGTAATATTGTGATTTAATTGTTCTGCCGCTGATTAAAGCAACAGTGGGTTAAAACGGGATGTAATAAAAATAAAAATGAAGTGAACATGATTATATTTAAGATTTCACTAAACATTTTGTTAGTAAAGTTACGTCCTGGTGGAACATGACCAGCAAACGTGACATAGTTAGAGGTAATTTCGCAACTGTTACCTAGCAACCAGACTGTAAACAAGGGCCAAAATTCACATAAATGACACAATAATTAGGAATTTACAATCAATAATACCTGATAACACCTTTATTTTGTTGAATGGTTGTTTAAACTGTAAGAAAAATGTGTCACAGAGGGATTCAGTTTTAGAACTCAGGACCACTTAAAGGTTGAATGGAGGATTTCTCTCCGATTTGAAAATCTGTGACTGTTAGTCCTTTTTTTGAAAAAGCGCATGCGCAGGTTCCCCCTCCCTCCCTCCCCGTTTCTCCTGACTGAACGCCTCCCAAACCTCGTGCGAGCACGCCCAGCAGCACTGCTCCATGCGCATTTGTTTACAAGACGAAGAATTCTGATTTGTTGCCCAAAATCCTCCATTCAATCTTTAGTATAATTTCCCCAAATTTCTTCTCAAATTGCAACTTCATAGATGTAAAACTATGATAAATATTTAACACAGGTGCCATCCACATAACCAAATCATACTTAGAACCTAAGTACAAATATTATTTAAAGTCACCATATAACAGAAAACATGTCATCACAAGATTTCTCTTTTATGTCGTGATCAAAATTTAGGCCAAGTCGTCTTACCTTTACTGCACAGTGATGTTAACAATGTGATGTTATGAAATGGAAAGTATTCTAGTTTATTGCATCAATAGACCTAATGTATATTCAATACTTTTCTGTTGATGACTGGTCAGAAACAAATCAAATGTTTTCTTGACACGTCGTTCCTCTTCGTCCAGGTGCTTCGTTCGACAAGTCTTCGGTCACGTGGCAGTCTTTGGCCCGGGTGGCTGCCCTGTGTAACCGCGCCCAGTTCAAGGCGGGGCAGGACTCCATCGCCATCCTGAAGCGAGACGTGGCGGGCGACGCCTCCGAGTCGGCTCTGCTCAAGTGCATCGAGCTGTCCTGTGGCTCCGTGCGACAGATGAGGGACAGGAACAAGAAAGTGGCCGAGATCCCCTTCAACTCCACCAACAAATACCAGGTGAGACGTCGTGGCCTGAAGGATCAGCCACGAGACAAAGAAATGCAAATTACAACATTTACTTTACTGCATTTTTACAGAAACAGTACTTCTCCGAGTGTGTATCTTACTCCTACTTCAGTAAAGTTTTAGCGGCTCTTCTTACACAGCACAAAATGTAAATCTGTAAAGTTTAAAATGGCTTGAATTTATCATTTTTATCTGGATTTGAGAAGTTTTGACTCGATGAGATTTAAATACAGGATATTTCACTGTTTTCAAAGTATTTCTGGCTGATAATGCTGATAATTTTGCTTAAAATAAGAAAATACATTTGTCAGTGGCGTAAGTAAAATTATCTTAACCCACTGACAGATAATTTGGATTGAAATAAGAAATAATGTGTTGAAACAAGTCAGAAACGGTTTGAAACAAGTCAAATAATCTAGTTCCATCAAATAAAAAGTCTTAACTCATCTTAACGAGTCAAAATGTCTAAAATTCAGATTAATATCCTAAAATCAAGACGTTATAACTCATCTAGACATTCATTTTTTGCAGCGTACCGTGAAGTCACAATGTTAAACGATCTGAACATTTGAACTTTTTCAGATGATGATTTATTTTTCTCAATCGATCTATCATTTGAAAATACCAAATTGTGTGCATTATTTAAGTTTTTGTCTTTACAATTAATTCAGTTATTAATCAGATGTTGTGTCCAGACAGTTCCTCTTACTTGAGATGTAGTTTCGCCTTATACTTTTATACTTTTGAATAATTTCTTGACCTTGTAATTTTAATTGAGTAATGTTATTAGTTATTTTAACACCTTCTGCTCTGAAGTATAATTATGAGCTAGGGCTGGGCAATACGGTGATAAAAATTGAATCGTGAGCTCATCCCTGTGACAATCTGCTATTTTTATGATCTTTAACGCAGATGTCTGTTCAAACACACTTTTTCTCCTGTTGTTTAGCCTCTGAACAGATGACTTTATTTACCTCTTACACCTCTTAAGCGCAATAATTCAACTCAATGCACCAAAACGCAACTAAAAGCGACAAAAATGCGTCTTAAAACTACAAAGACGTGACTAAAAGTGACAAAATTATGTGAATCTGGACAGAATCACAATGAGTCAAAACGTCTGAAATTCAGATTAATATCCTGGAATCAAGACATTTTAACTCATCTAGAAGTTCATTTTTGCAGTGAAGGCAGTAGAAAAAACAGAGTGAACACAAATCATGATCAAATCTAAATCATAATCTGGCCCCCAAAAAAATCGTGATTATAATTCTTTGCCGTATCGCCCGGTCCTGTTATGAACCTTCGACCCGTCACACGCGCTTGAACTGAACACGCCGATGTCTCTTCCCTTCAGCTCTCAGTCCACGAAACAGAGGACCCCAACGACAACCGCTACCTGCTGGTGATGAAGGGCGCGCCCGAGAGGATCCTGGAACGCTGCTCCACCATCATGGTCCAGGGCAAAGAGCAGCCCATGGACGAGGAGTTGAAGGAGGCTTTCCAGAGCGCCTACATGGAGCTGGGAGGCCTGGGAGAGAGGGTCCTGGGTAAGAACCAGCCGCCTGGACCTCAGGCCTGAAGGATGAACGATAAAAGAGATGAAATTGCAATTAGAATGGTTGAAACTAGCAAATTGTAAAGCTTTAGATTAAGGTTCCTTAGTAAACTATTTATAATGCATTAATAAGCACTTGTTATTTGGCATTTACAAGCATTTATTAGCCTGGTAATTGAAAATAATGTAACATGTAGCTCATTGATGCTCTGTACATGTGGTTTATTTACTCAAACATGTTTTGGCTCATGGATTATAAACATGTATAAGGCGTTATAAGTGCATGAACAAACTATTAGTGCTTATTAATATCGTATAAATAGTTAACTAAGGAACCTTAATCTAAAGCGTTACCGGCTAGCTGTCCTGTCTTCTTCTTCTGACAGTAGTTTAATCTTTACAAACACAAATATAGATCACTTACAAACACTCAAGGTCACTTTATGCATTCAATTGGTTTAAACCTCCCGCTATCTTCATGTCCATCTAGATTTTTGTTTTATTTCATCGCTATGAAACTTTCATGGGTCCAAAACATACAATTTATGCAAATGTTTTAAATTATTTTAGTATTTTCCTGATATGAAAATGTATATTGCTCTTTGACCAAATGTGCATTACTCAAACGAAGAGAGCGCGAGGGTTGAAAGATGATGTTTCAAGTCCCAAATCTTTGAAAATTTGAAATTGTAGTATTAAAACGAGTGCGTTGTGCACTGTGTGTCTCCAGACTGTTTCCAAACTAAGATGCTGAAATTAGTTTTATGAATAAATAGGGCTGTAAGATTAATCGCAGTCCAATTGAAACTGAATTTAAAATGCCATAATTTCCTCTACAAACAGCAATATTCTGTTTTATCGTGCCTAAAATCTGCAAATCTTATAGTTTAGATCTGTACAAACACATTCTGATATACATAGTTTATATTTCAGTTTGTGTCAATTCTCCAGGACGTGTTTAAAACTCTTATCAGAAAAATCAATAGAATAGAATAACTTTATTGTCCTCCAGAGACCGTTTGTCTTGGGCAGAGTGCTGCATAGTCTCTGTAGACAAACACTAAACTCATGGATGTATTAAAAGAACTGGATAAGGTACGCCCCCTCTGACTGTGGTCCCAGATTGATTTGTGGCCGTGTGAGGTACTGCAGCCTCTTGGAACCAGCCTTTTTCTCAAATGTCACATTATAATTGCAGACAGTACTGAATTATTATCGGTATTTAAATAAAATAGAAGGAAATGTTCTTTTCTACCGTTTCTAAAATCACCGAAATTACCGTTTTTATATGAAGTGGGGGATTGTCGTCACGTGGCGCCCTAAAACAAAGATGGCAGCCATCGTTTCAGGAAGTAAAACAAAGATGGCAGCCACCGTTTCAGGAAGTAAAACAAAGATGGCAGCCATCGTATCAGGAAGTAAAACAAAGATGTCAGCCTTCGTATCAGGAAGTAAATGCGGAAGTAAGAAACTTTTTTGGGGTCATGCGCCAATGAGCACTCTCCATAGGGATAAACAGGACGGCCATCTTGGATTCATCTTCCAGGTTTTATTATAGTTCTATGACTAAACTAGACACAAACTAGACATAATAATAATTAAAACACACGCAGCATCAAAAAGTAAATAAAGTGCCGGCGTGCAGTGCGAGTGGTGCTGTTTTTGGAGTTGAGCAGTTAAGATAAATATGTTTTAAATTCTGCCAAAATCTTTACAAATGTTCTCCCAGTTTAGCCATTTTTGTTGGTTTCTTATTTTACATCCTGGTTGTAAATTATGACATCACAATAAGAAATGACATAGAAACCATCCTGTTCAGTGCACCAACACTCCTCTAATGTCAGAGGTTTTTTATTTGACAAAGAGAAATACATTTAATTTGTTGAATCAACGTTTAAAGGGTAAAAAAAGTAGTTTCTTTCGAGTAAATTATGCATAATCTTTGTCTCCCCAGTGTGATGTCATCAACTTGTAATTTTTCAACGGATTTTTCAACTTTTCAGCAACCTGATCGGTATAAAACTATAATTTATATTTACATCAGGTATTAATACACTGAATAAAGTCTAAATTAGAAAATCATACGCACTTTAAGCTCCTGGCAGCTGATCGTATTCCTTGTTGTGTGTTCGGTGGAGATGTTTCTTACTACTGCCTCTGCTTAAATGTCCTTTAAAGATATTTTCTCCAGTCGTTCAGCTCTGTGAATGAACGTAAAAGTCAGATCTCTCATTGAGTTTGTGTACTCTTCCAGGTTTCTGCCACCTGATGTTGCCTGAGGATCAGTATCCAAAGGGCTTTGCCTTCGACACAGACGACGTGAACTTCCAGACCAACGACCTTTGCTTCGTGGGCCTTATTTCCATGATCGACCCTCCAAGAGCCGCGGTGCCCGACGCTGTGGGCAAGTGCCGCTCCGCCGGTATCAAGGTATTCTACGCGGTTATTTTTCACTCGTCGCTGTGTGTCGTGTGGAGCGAATGGACAATGCAATAATCAGTGGTTCTCAAACTTTTTCAGTCGCGACCCCCAGAATAACAACAGTTCACATCTGCGACCCCCAAACACAAAAAATAGGCGCAAAGTGATAAATTAGCCTCATATCTAATGTTTTACTTTATTTTGAGAATATTCACCTTATTCCGGAAGTTGCCGTACGCGCCGCCGTCTTGTTTCCGTTGTATTAGTTTACATGGAGCAGACGAGCTCAACAGAAAATAAGTTCTACATGGACTAAAAAGACGTTTTCAGACTCCAGGAAATCGGTGCGTTGTTGACTTGTTGTTGCTCGTGTTCATTAAACATTTTACACAAATCAATCTACTTTATGAAACATTTTAGTGGTGAGACTTTTCCCTCGTTCGTCATTAGCTTTAATGGAGTTCTCGTCAAACGGAAGTGCGTTTACAACAAAAGTGCGTATCTGGCAAAAAGTGGGCGGGGCAGAATAAAGTGAATAGACCTGGAAAAATGACTTTGATTGGCCAACAAATAGGAATCTACATTTACCACTGCATTTGAAGGGGGTCAAGCCTATTGTTTAAATTCTTCCCCATCATTTGGAGACCCCCAGAAATCCCGACCCCTAGTTTAAGAACCACTGCTATAAATCAATGTTTTTCAACCTTTTTTGAATCATGGCACACTTTTGTGGTGGAAAATATTCTGTGGCACAGCACCAGCTAAAACAAAGTGTTATTTACGTTGCAAATATTGTATACAGCAGTGGTTCTCAAACTTTTTTAGTCGCGACCCGAAAAATTTCAAGCTTACCCGCTAAAAGTTAAATTCAAAATTCTATCCAGGGATGCTTCATTAATGGATGAAGGCAAACAAAACCCAATACAGACTGTGTTACTGCAGTGCTCTGATCTCAGGTTTTGAGCGAGTGTGACACCGATGTGGCCACAGTGCGTCTGATGTCGCTCACATGGTCCAAGGCACTGCTCAGAGAGTTTTTGTGTTCGCTCAGACACATGAAAAATTAGAGGGAACATTGTGTATAAGGCGTTATAAGTGCACAAACAAACTATTAGTGCTTATTAATATCTTATAAATAGGTAACTAAGGAACCTTAATCTAAAGCGTTACCGGCTAGCTGTTTGTTTAAATTCTTCCCCATCATTTGGAGACCCCCAGAAATCCCGACCCCTAGTTTAAGGACCACTGCTATAAATCAATGTTTTTCAACCTTTTTTGAGTCATGGTACACTTTTGTGGTAGGAAATATTCTGTGGCACAGCACCAGCTAAAACAAAGTGTTATTTACTTTGCAAATATTGTATATGGCTGTGGTTCTCAAACGTTTTCAGTCGCGACCCGAAAAATAAAAATAGTTCACATTCGCGACCCCCAAACACAAAAAATAGGCGATACGCAAAGTGATAAATTAGCCTCATATCTAATGTTTGACTTTATTTTGAGAATATAGACCTAGAAAAAATGACTTTGATTGGCCAACGAATAGGAATCTACATTCACCACTGCATTTGAAGGGGGTGAAGCCTTGTTTAACTCTATTGTATCAGTTTTCCCATCATCTGGGAACCCCTGGAAATCATTTCGTGACCCCCATTTCGGTCCCGACCCCTAGTTTGAGAACCACTGGTATACAGTATGTCACTGTGTCTGGTTCTTTAAATTTGGCAATAGTGGCTGTTTACTGTTCAGTTTTTTGTGAAGAAATTGCTCAAAACACACTAAAACTGTCAATTATTCATGTAAATCCTTGAATATGACATTTTTTCACAGCACACCTGGGAAAACCTCAAGGCACACTAGTGTTCCCTGGCACTGGTTGAAAATCAAGGCTATGAATGAATCACTGCAGTTTTTAAAGTTTTTTTTTTTCTTTTGAAAGTCGTAGAAAGGGGTTCAGAGGTTGTCATCCGGACGCCGTTTAAAGATCGAGACGTTTCGACTTTTATCCAAAAGTCATTGTCAATCAGAGAGCTGGTATGGGAACCTGGGCCTTATATGCTACTCTAACCATGATAACCTTCTTTTGAAAGGTTATCATGGTGACTGGAGATCATCCAATCACAGCCAAGGCCATTGCCAAAGGTGTGGGCATCATCTCTGAAGGTAACGAGACAGTGGAGGACATCGCAGCTCGACTCAATATTCCCATCAGCCAAGTCAACCCCAGGTGAGGAAGCCAGATTATACACTTAATAACAGTCGTGATCATTCACGTCAGGTTATATTAGGACAACTAATAAATACAAATCTGGCCAGTTTTAGAAGAATTTGAATTTAGAATCTATACTCCACATGTCAATCTAACATGAAAGTGATTTGTTTATCTGTTTATGTCACATTAAAAGCCCCAGTACGTATTATTTTTCATTCTGAATGTTTTATTGCACTGAAAAACAGAAAAACATGCATCTTTACTGTGCTTGCGTCTCCACAAACCTGACTCATACTGACTCTGGATGAGCCTCCTCCTGCTTGTTTCCTTGGAAATGTCTTTTCTTTGGCTATAACATTCCACATACGGCATAAAATCGATCTATTTGCATGGAGAACGTTCAGGAGAATGGTTTTAACCTTTCATGGAATCCTGCAGGTGACGTGCCACCTCCAGAAAGTGACATGCTGTTGCTTTAACTTAACTTTATCATTCAGAAAGTTTGATTTCATAAAGATGTAATTCATATTTCTTCTCACTCTAATCATTACAAACAATCTGATAGTGACACTCCTTGTTTAAAAGGCCTATGTTATGCTAAACTGAATTTATTGAATTATCGGTAACACTTTAGAATAACTACACTTAAAGATAAAGATAAAGATTTATCTCATAATGAACAAAGAATTTATTAAGAATGATTCAGGCTTATTAACTACTTAACCTTACTTAACCCTGAATCATGCTTAATAAACTATTTGTTTAGTATGAAATAAGTCTTTGTTCCTGCTCTGCTGAGGAAAAATAAGGTGTAGTTATTATAAAGTGGTACCGAATTAACTTTTTATTTCCAAGCAAGTTATGCACAGACTTTACATTTTGCCCAAATGTGTCCTCCTCCCTCCATCCTCCATGGGGCGGTTGTAAAGACCTAAATGGCTGCTCAGGAAAACTAAAAGAGGGTGACTCTATTCAGAACAGAATTCAATTACACCACTTTAATCGCAATAAAATGTGATAAATTACACAACCATAATAAAAAGCCTAATTAAACTGGTAAATCTAGCCTTTACTGCAGACTTCAGCCGCCACTTTGAGACTGTTAGATATGAAGTGGACAATTTATTGAAATGCGGGTAATATCGTCAATGTTGTTTTGAAGTTATGCAAACTTTGAATATTAAGTACAGTGAAAACATGCTACAAACAGCTGATTAAATGTTTAAAAAAAAAAAGGTTATGATGTAAACTTTCAAATAAGACGAGGTGTATCTATATTTCTACAGTTTTGTGTTTAATTTTACAGGCATTTCACATTTGCCTGATCATTCAACCTCACCTAATACGTTTAAGAATATGTTTTGACACATTTCTTTTGGATTAATGTAATATATTGTTATTGGGGAAACTCCAAAAACACAGCGAGATATTAATTTTTGTCAATTTTGTTCACTTCTACATTAGACAGCTCTTTGTGTCCTAATAACTGCACACTTTATGAAAAAAGTTGGACATTACTATCAATCAAATTAATTTATAAAGCACTTCTTGTCTGATTATCTCACACGTGTTTAACTTCACTGACGCTCTTATTTACTTTAAAAAACTGTTCAAAAAACACTAGAACTCAAACAGGAATAAAGCCCTTTGTTTTGTTCGCTTCCCATTAAATGAAAAGTTTCCAAAGCAAGTGAAACTAGACACACTGGTGCCACGTTGATTGATATTTCTAGTTACAAATGCACCTTTTTCTTCTGTTTTAAATGTTAAATGTATTTCTTTCTGTATTATTTTGCTTGTTTTGACTGCACTGTGTCATGAAAAAGAGATGCTCGTGCTCTCATCGGGCCAGCCCTGCATAAATAACGGCATAAAAAATCAAATATAGCCCACTGTAAGCTGTGTTGATGTATTTTCAGAGACGCCAAGGCCTGTGTGATCCATGGGACTGACCTAAAGGACCTTTCACAGGAGCAAATGGATGACATCCTGAGGAATCACACCGAGATTGTTTTTGCCAGAACATCTCCCCAGCAGAAGCTCATCATCGTGGAGGGTTGTCAGAGACTGGTACAAACTGATTGACAGCTTTAAAGGAGTGTCTGTTGTTGCGTTTGCTCACCACTAGATGGCACTGTGTATCAAGTAAAGCCTTAGACACAAACGCAGACTTCATGAACGAGCAGAGAGGGTTTTAAACAATATTCAAGCGCTGCAAATCTAAAATACGTTTGCTTTAAGTTTGTAGATTCCAGATTTATTGATGCTAATCTTGAATTTCGTCAACGACAATATCAGAACAAAGAAAAGATAAAACATTCCCATAAAAGTTCGCATTTTAAACGCAGAAAATCTGTTTCATTCATTAAATTTGATCTGTGTTTTAACTAGTTTAGATTTATTTACTTAACATTGCTTTATTATTATTATTTTTAACCCATTGACTGATAATTTAAAGATATAACTTGATAACAACTTGCACAGTGTAGCATTAAATGTATCTATCTTATTGAATTACAGCTGTTTTATTGCTCAAAAATTGCTTGAAAAACACTTTCTTACTGTAGACAGGTCGCCTCTCCACAGATCTGACCTGTAACTTGGTCTGGTGTCACCATGGAGTTACATATCACACCTTTAAGTAAATTTAATGTGATTTAGAAATGCGTCAACTAATTAAGTACATTTAAATAACTCTAAACTAGTCACGACTACTCAAAACAAGACTGATTATTACAGCTTATGCCTTTTGTCGATCAAAATATGTATTCGTTGACTTGTTATTTTAGTGGAATTACAAATAACTTACACTGACCGAAGCAAAAAAGAGAATGCATGAATGAGTTTGCCAAAGATTTGTAAATGAATTGTACATTTATTCTGTCTTTTTAGAAACAAATATACAGTTTAGCCATACTTTCTGTCTTGTCAGTGCACTTTAGGTCAAATATTTGGTTGAATCATTGCACTTTTGCTAATGTTACGTCCCCTTTTAGTTAATTAATTCCTTAATCGAAGCACAGGGCCTGTCCTTAGTCGACTACAGCTCTAAAAAGCTCTGTACGAGACAGTTTATCGCATGTAGATGTTCGTTTTCATTCTTCAAAACCACTTCTGGCTCGATCTAAACTTGCTCTTTTGTGCACAAAGGGAGCCATCGTAGCTGTGACTGGAGACGGTGTAAACGACTCTCCCGCTCTGAAAAAGGCCGATATCGGTGTTGCCATGGGGATTTCGGGCTCCGACGTGTCCAAACAGGCCGCCGACATGATCCTGCTGGACGACAACTTCGCTTCCATTGTGACCGGAGTGGAAGAAGGTGAGGCAAAGAAAGCAGAGCTAAAAGAGTCGGGTTATGGTGAAAGTTTGGAAGAGAATTAAATATCTGACACCAACGAGCTGCGCCGTAATATAATGTGCGTATTTAGATCGTGTTAGTGTTTTATATTAAAGGAAATATTGACTTTGATGAGTTTGACCATGTTATAGTGGTTTTCGCTCATCATTACTGCAGTCAGAGTGTGTTGAGTCAGAGTCCTGCATTTGTCCTGCTTTTGAGGCTCGTTAAATGTTTGTTTCCACCTACCCCTTATCCCCGCCCTCGTCGTTACATTTATCTGGTCTGACAAAAACAAAAACAACAAACGAAAAATAAACAAACGCTGAACTACTTTTCAATTTCTTCTGCTACTTTGAAACAGATATAACAGTATTTGAACAGATAATTTAAAATCTTACTTCATTTTATTCCATGATTTGGCACCACAAACAGAAAAACAAAAGCTTTTCCTTGTTGTTCGGGCATGAGGCACTTTTATTATTAATTATGAATTCATTTAGGAGGCTGCTTAGTTTTGCTTCATCCATTAACTGAGCAGTTTGGTAAGAAATCAAATCATTCAATTCATTTATATGAGTTTTCATGAAATTTGACTAAAACTCCTTGTTGCTCTTTTTGGAAAATTGACTAAAGATTGCATTGCGGTTTCAAAGTTATTACTTCAAAATCGCATACAATATGTTAAATATGAGAATAACTAAACATCTGTTGTGCTTTCTGATCCAAAACACGCTTTACCTTGTAGCTCGGGGCCTGTTTTTCCTTAAACGTCTGATTAAAATTAACCCAAATTCAAACTGAAGCTGCTTCTGAACAAATGTCTGGACTCTTTGTGAAGCTGAGACTCTGTAGTTTCGGCCTCTCATGTTTGATTTATTCTAATTATAAATAGTAGCAAGATCTACACAGAGGAATATCAGATTTTACCTCACCTAGATTTTCTTATAATATGAGGAAGAGTAAAACTGGTGTCTGGAGCGATGGATGATTGGATCTGATCGATCATTTCAGAAATTATAATCCAGATTATTTGGCACATAATACAGTCAAAATTCATTTGTAGAGAACCTGTACATGGAAGATATTATTTTAGTAATGCGTTAGAAAAGTACATTACTATTATATTTGTAATGTTTTAGAAAAGAGCAAGGCAGAATCACAAGTACTGGATATATACGATTAATTGCACGGTGCTCGGTTTGATTGACACAAGTTTGAGCATTTGTTGGGTTTTGACAATTCCCCTTTAAAAGCTGAAGCTAATTTCACAACAATTAGATTTCAGGACCTGTAATACATTTTAAAAGCTCAGACGGAATCCATATAAAAGTCCTATTCATTTCATTTAGCGTAATTCTTTTCTTTGTGGGTCTGGAGTAGAAACTGACCCTGATTCATCCCGTAATGGTGGATTTGACTGAAAATAAGAGGGTTACAGCTTTCTTTTTATGTTTAACATGTCCAGCCGCTGATAGTTTCCTTTTATCAGATGGTGCACTGCAAAAATGAACTTCTAGATGAGTTAAAATGTCTTGATTCCAGGATATTAATCTGAATTTCAGACGTTTAGACTCATTAAGATCAGTGGAGACGATTTATGTGATGGAACTAGATTATTTCACTTGTTTCAAACCGTTTCTGACTTGTTTCAATACATTATTTCCTATTTCAGTCCAAATTATCTTCCTGCACAGCAAAAAATGTAAATTTGTAATTTGTAATGTAAGTTTAAAATGTCTTGAATTTATCATTTTTATCTGGATTTGAGAAGTTTTGACTGATGAGATTTAAATGCTGATGTGATGCAGGATATTTCACTGTTTTCAAAGTATTTCTGGCTGATAATGCTCATAATTTTGCTTAAAAAAAGAAAATACATTTGTCTGTCGGGTAAATAAAATGATCTTATCACACTGACAGATAATTTGGTTTGAAATTAGAAATAATATAATATAATAAGTCAGAAACAGTTTGAAGCAAGTCAAATAATCTAGTTCCATCAAATAAAAAGTCATATTAACGAGTCAAAATGTCTGAAATTCAGATTAATATCCTGAAATCGATGTTTTATCTCATCTAGAAATTCATTTTTTGCAGTGTGGACAAAAGGGAATAAATTAAGAAAAAGTCAGAGGGCCCACTGCCTCTTACCAGATTAACACCGCTCTACTTTTTGATTCTTCATTAAATATATCGGATACGTGCTTTCCAGTTGATCTTTTAATCTATTATAACACCTTAAACCCCACAACATGAATCTCCCAGAGGCACTTGCACCCAATGACAAAGTGAATCTGATTTGTCGAACCTGTTTGCGTTGCAGGGCGTCTGATCTTTGATAACCTGAAGAAGTCCATCGCCTACACTCTGACCAGCAACATCCCCGAGATCACTCCCTTCCTGTTCTTCATCATGATCAACATCCCTCTGCCGCTGGGAACCATCACCATCCTGTGCATCGACCTGGGCACGGACATGGTGAGACACTGAGGCCTCGAACTGAGATCTGAGGCCTCCTCCGGTGACAACGACTCACAGAGGGTCAAGTCCAGCACTTTTCGCGAGGGCTGGATTGTCTCGGTGATGATATTCAGGCGATATTTTCACAAAGAATCGAGAATGGGCTAAATGAGAACCATAAAATGAACCGCAAAAGGGCAGAAATATGAGTTTACGCCAGGGGTGTCCAAACTTTTTCCATCGAGGGCCACATATTGAAATATAGACCAAGCGGAGGGCCACAAATCAATCGTGAAACATTCAAAAAAGCTACATTTATCTGATGTTTTAAGCACCACCACATCTACATTCAGTCTCAGTGCCTTAATATCAGGTCTGTATCGCACCAAAATGTTAGTTATTTAGGTTGGAATTGTAGAAAATCTGAAATGTGCTGTAAATAGTACTTATCAGGACAGTGTGGGCCAGTTCACCAGGAAGCCTGAGGGTCAAGAAAAATTGGTCTGAGTTTGGACATGTTAGTTTACGCCCTTGTTTGGGAGATGACACTACATCTACTACTTATACTGTCCAGTTTATCTTTAATCTTAATCTTCTTTTCTTACTCTTACTTTTGGGGTCATTTTAATAGTTTTAATCAGTAATGGTGATTTTTCAGGTCACAATATAATCGCATGAACTGAAAAGTAATAATCATGATTGTTTTAGAAGCACTAGACACAATTCACTAGAACGTTTTGAAAATGGATTCAAATTGCTACTATATTACTATTTCTAGATGAGTTAAAATGTCTAGATTTCAAGGTAATAATCTGAATTCTGAATGTTTTCACAAGTTAAGATTGGTTAAGACTTTTTTTTTTTTGGATTATTTAACTTGTTTCAATCCGTTTCAATTCAAATTATCTGCCACTGGGTCAAAATAATTACCCCACTGGCACATTTCATTTCTTATTTTAAGCTAAATTATTGAATAATCAGTCAAAAATATCTTGAAACCAGTGAATTATTTTGCATTACACGAGCAATTAAATCTCATCGAGTCAAAAGTTCTCAAATCCAGATACAAATGATAAATTCAAGTAATTTTAAGATAGTCTATATTTACTTTTTTTCTGTGCAAACAAAAACAGCACAATTCTTTATCAAAATCACCACATTTAACGCTTTAACAGTTCAAAATCAAAATCTGTGTGGAATACTTTTCACTCTTAAAGTACATTTTCAAACAGATACTTCAAAACTTTTGCTTATGTAGTTTTTTGTATGGACTTGCTCCTGTATCTGTACATTTAGTTAAAGCAAGACACTGCAGATGAATAGGAAAAAAATCTTAAAATTTAAAGAGATCGATTCGCATAAATGTAACAAGTACAAGTTTTCATCAAGTCATGTTTTCATGTAGAAATAAGGCCAAAATTGCACATTAGTGTCATTTCAATTTGAAAAATGGACAGAACCAGGTTTTAAGTGTCTTGGTTCACTTTGTAACATATTAGTTACAAAATATTTACAGCGGGGAACTTGTATATTTTATTTAGTATTCGAGTCTAACTGAAAATTGGTCTAAAAATTCTAACTTTGCCTAATTTCTTTGACTTATAACTTTGATAAACCAGGGTTAGAATTACATATCATCAAATCCTTGTGTACGATCTGTCAAAACCTTGTTCAGTACGAGATTGTGAAGTTCGGTTTGTGCAGGAGCTTCTTTAAGGTGGACCTTTATGTCTCTGTGGGAGAAAAATGCATTTTAAGAAAACGGCCTTTGAAGTTACAATGTCCCAGAGAAATCTATGGATGAAGTGGATTAAATGGAAGAATAGAACATCTTTAGGAGCAGATTGGACACGTCTGCTGTTTCTACATAAAGGGCGATATATTGAGAGAGCAAACAGACCAAAACAAACAAAATTTAGTCTTTGCCTGTAATGTTTCGCCTTAAAAAAAAACTGAGTACTTCTTCCACTACTCGATGCACTGCAAATAATGAAGTTCTAGATGAGTTAAAATGTCCAGATTTCAGGATATTAATTTGAATGTCAGACGTTTTGACTCGTTAAGA
This sequence comes from Rhinogobius similis, assembly GCA_019453435.1. Taxonomy (NCBI): domain Eukaryota; kingdom Metazoa; phylum Chordata; class Actinopteri; order Gobiiformes; family Gobiidae; genus Rhinogobius; species Rhinogobius similis. Next base: position 32,575,035 of record CM033626.1, read on the forward strand.
TCAGTGGAGACGATTTATTTGATGGAACTAGATTATTTGACTTGTTTCAAACCGTTTCTGACTTGTTTCAACACATTATTTCTTACTTCAATCCAAATTATCTGTCACTGGGTTAAGATCATTTTATTTACCCCACTGACAAATGTATTTTCTTATTTTAAGCAAATTTATTATCATTATCAGCCAGAAATACCTTGAAACCAGTGAAATATCCTGCATCACATCAGCAATTAAATCTCATCGAGTCAAAACTTCTCAAATCCAGATAAAAATGATAAATTCAAGCCATTTTAAGCTTGGATAGATTTACATTTTTTGCTGTGTGTACAAATGTGCTCAGAAGAGTAAAGTTGGGTGTGTTTTCCCCTCAGGTGCCTGCCATCTCTTTGGCTTACGAAGCAGCCGAGAGCGACATCATGAAGAGGCAGCCCAGGAATCCACTGAGGGACAAACTGGTGAACGAGAGGCTCATCAGCATCGCCTATGGACAGATCGGTGAGTTGACGGAAGATTGTTTCGGCGAATCCATGCTCTAACGTGTATCCGGAGCGAGCTGAACTTTCAATAACCCAAAGCCTTTGATTTCAGCGCTTGTTTTGTGTTGCTGAACTGCAGGTATTGAATTCAAACTTTCCGCTTTTGGTTTTGCGCAGGCATGATCCAGGCCCTCGGCGGTTTCTTCGCCTACTTTGTCATTCTGGCGGAGAACGGTTTTCTGCCGTCTCTGCTGGTGGGCATCAGGCTGAACTGGGACGACCGCTCAATGAACGACTTGGAGGACAGCTACGGCCAGCAATGGGTAAGGGTCCCGAACATGAGGACTGTAGCCGGGCATGTTAATAATGACTGTATAGTTTAATAAATACACTGCAAAAGTTAATTTCTAGATGAGTTAAAACGTCTTGATTTCAGGATATTAATCTGAATTTCAGACGATTTGACTCGTTAAGATCAGTGGAGATTATTTATTTGATGGAACTAGATTATTTCACTTGCTTCAAACCGTTTCTGACTTGTTTCAACACATTATTTCTTATTTCAGTCCAAATTATCTTCCTGCACAGCAAAAAATGTAAATCTGTAAAGTTTAAAATGGCTTGAATTTATCATTTTTATCTGGATTTGAGAAGTTTTGACTCGATGAGATTTAATTGCTGATGTGATGCAGGATATTTCACTGTTTTCAAAGTATTTCTGGCTGATAATGCTCATAATTTTGCTTAAAATAAGAAAATACATTTGTCAGTCGGGTAAATAAAATGATCTTAACCCAGTGACAGATAATTTGGATTGAAATAAGAAATAATGTGTTGAAACAAGTCAGAAACGGTTTGAAACAAGTCAAATAATCTAGTTCCATCAAATAAAAAGTCTTAACTCATTTTAACGAGTCAAAACGTCTGAAATTCAGATTAATATCCTAAAATCAAGACGTTTTAACTCATCTAGAAATAAAATTTTTGCAGTGCACTAGCTGGAACTGTATTTTTGGGGCTGAGTATTTATCGTGTAGTGGATTTTCTTTGCAATAGTAGACATTTTTGGTTATTTTTATGTAGGACAATAAAATCTGAGTCTTAGAGATTTGAACAAGTAACTTCTGTGAGAAATTATAGATACTAACTGAAGTGTTCATTCAGGTTTACACTTCTTACAGCTGTTTTTCAAAGATATCTGATATTTAGAAAAGGGTTTACAGTGATTCTGCGGCTTTTGTTAGTTGTTTGTTAGTGGCAGAAAGTAGTTTCAGTCAGGTACAAACTGAATATTTAGCAGAGTTGAAGACTTTGTTCTCAGACTTCAGCAGCTTTTCACATTTTAGTCGAGTTTTCACACTGGGCTTGGCAAGAAAAGTGCTGAAAATGTGTAAATAAAAGTAGTTCTGTGGCTAATGATGTACTGGGTTACTCAATTGTTCATGTACTGCAGCCAATGTTGTACTTAAGTGAAAAGTACACATGTGCTTTTGGACTATTGGGACTTGCATAGTACTCAGCAATGTCTATGATTTAAAATGTAATAAAATACAATTACACGCTAGAATTAAACTCAATTAAAGATCTACTCAATCAAAGCAAAATGCAATTCATTTCCAACACCTGAAAAATAATATAATTCAATATCATCAACAGCTTTTGTCACTTAGAGAAGAGTAACCAATACTTTAACTTTAATAAAAATCATACTCAAGAAGAAGCAAAAGTATCAGAAAATGTCCTCAAAAAGTCACTCTTCTTATGCAATGCAACGGAGTAAATTTAGATGATTGCTTCCCATCTCGGCAAATAAAAATAACTGAACAATAATGAATACTTTTTGTTCCTCCGACAGACGTATGAGCAGAGGAAGATTGTGGAGTTCACCTGCCACACGGCCTTCTTCGTGAGCATCGTGGTGGTGCAGTGGGCCGACGTCATTATCTGTAAAACAAGGCGTAACTCTGTGTTCCAGCAGGGCATGAGGTGAGTGCAGCAAAGACTTTTTTATTTATTTATTTGGCAGGGACAATGCAATCATACATAGTTACAGAACAAAGCTTGTAGCTGATGCGATGCAGACAGAGTTTATAGCAAGTGCTAACTTTCAACTCCCGTCCCTGGTTGGACTTTTCTACACTTTCTACAATCAATAACAAAACACATTAAAACACATTTCTAATAAATAAATAGATCAGTGCAAATTTTAGACTCGTTCTTTCACTCTCACTCATACACTTTCATACATTTACAGGTGGGTACAGTTTTGGTTTTCTTTCAACCAGCCCTTAAGTCTAAAGGTGAACATTTTTACATCAGAAATGTACTTGATTTCAGTGGGTCATGAGTTCCACAGTTTGCAGCTTTTGTAGGAAAAGGTTGATTGACCAAATGATGTCCTGCACTGAGGGGTTTGACAGTTTTGGTTTGCGGTGCCTCTGGTCACTCTGCTGTAGTTTAGTCTCTGTATAAATACTACAAAAAGTGGATTTTAAGAAAGTAAAAAAGTCTTATAACAAGAAATAAATTCTTATTTTTTTCTCTAAAAAGAAAAAAAAATCTCGTCTAGGATAAAAATCTTAAGACAAAAAAATCTTATTTTAAGAAATAAAACCTAGCCTTTTCTTATTAAGATATATTTGCTAAAATCTGTCATATTTTTGCTTGTAACAAGATACAAAGGTTATTTTGAATCTTATTTAACTGTAGACTAAGAGTATTTTTCTTAATTTGAGAAAAAGTATGTACAACATAAGTAAGTACAAACATGTCTTGATATCATTATCAAGAAAAAAGCTGTAATTCATATGGGAATAAATGAGATATTTTTACTTATATCAAGCAAAATTTCCTTGAAATGTGATATCCAATAAGAAATTATTGCTTACATTTTACAATTTTAAGGATATTTTTCCAGCATCTAGTCTTAAAATGAGAAAAATATTCTTAAATTGAGCAACTTACAAACAAATCTTTACTGATTTATTCTTTTTTTGAGTATAATTTCCTTGAATTTCCCCCTTCATTCAGAACATTTTGCTTAAATCAAGCCATTTACAGGGAGCAACTGGCTTAAATTGAGACATTTTTTCTTGTTTTTTGACTTATTTTTTCTTGATCATCAGAAAAAAAATCTTAAAACAAGTTTTCTAAGCAAGAAATTTTTGCTTACCCCATTGGCAGATTTTTTTGCTTAAAACAAGCAATTTTAGTCCAATTTTAAGTTTTTTTTTCTTGTTTCTAGTAAGGCACTTTTTGCAGTGAACACACTGACTGGTTCAGGGGCCAAGTTATGAATACATTTGAAACATCATTTTAGAAAACATAAATTGCTGATTCACTATTCAGTAAAGTTTCCGCCTCTTTTTTGGGAATCAAACCAACGTGTCTTTGTTTTTTTTCCTTATTCTTCCTTTTTGCCCAGGAACAAGATCCTGATCTTCGGCCTGTTCGAGGAGACGGCCCTGGCTGCCTTCCTGTCCTACTGCCCCGGGATGGACGTGGCCCTCAGGATGTACCCGCTCAAGTGAGTTTACCTGCAGTTCATACATGTTTTCATTGCAATGTTATAAATTAAAGTTCCATAAAGTAGGACTGGGAGATACAAGGAAAAATGTATAATGTTTTGTCTAATTAAAATCAAACACACATTGATTTCATTATCACTTCCTTGAACATAAACAATGCAAACTTTTATGTGTCATTTTAACCCCTAAAATGTCTGAACTCTGCTCCAAACCACACTTTTATTGGATTGGATTAATTAAAAAGACGAAGAATGATGATTAAAATGAATCAATTCTGGATTCATTTCAAAAACCAACCATCATATATAATAATAAGATAAGATAATTTATTTTTTTGGACACAGGTGTTGAAAAATACAATCTACAGAAAAGTAATAACATGAACAGTAATAGAAATAAAATACATAAGTAAAAATAAGTAAGTAAGTAAAAATAAATAAGATAACAAATTATAAAACAGTTAAAAAAGCACAGTAGTTAAGACGATACTGACCAGTTTGACTGAACAAGAAAAAAATATGTTTATCTGCGATATTGAATTTCCAGATACTGGTATCGATCTAATAATATACAGTAGCTTATGTTTGACACAGATATGTTGAATATGTTGAAGTTAATCGATTAATTGCATGAATCGATTGTTGAAATAATCATCAAATTAACTATACATAAACTCAAAGGCATGGGATGAAAGAAGTGGTTTTATGAGTGAGACATAAGATATCGCACAGCATTTTGTCCAGTATTTTTATTGTTTCTTTGTAAAGTGACTATGGGTTTTACTGTTGTGTATAATAATTGTATTAATTAATTTATGTTTGGAGTTGAATCAGGGGTTATAAATAGTTATTTTGGAAGTTTCTGTGAACTGTGTCGGCTGCATCAGACCGTTTCACTCCTGTTGTCCCTCTGGTCTCTGGTGCCTTCACAAAGTCCCATTCGAATCAATTCAATTAATCATAAAAGACACTAGAAATGTCTAAAATAAAAAAATAAAAAAAACACTGTGAAGACGTTCTTTGACTTAATCTTGGTCATATTCACCTGTATTTTGTGATCTAAATAACTAATCAGATCAGATTCAGATCAGATTTAATACCGTTTGTGAAAGTGGCCTGGGTCGCATTGAAAAAATCTTATCCAAGTCAGATTTGGACCAAAAAATCAGATTCGACCTGCAGTGTGAGCCATAGCGCAGACATAAATTCACTTTAAGCTCATTTCTGCCGACAAATATTACACGTAACTTTGGCTCATCCCATTTTTAGAGATATTAACACCAAACTTTACCTTTACCTACAAATTCACCTGCCCATTTGTTAAACTATGGCCAGTTTTAACGATGAATGACAGAAAGATAACCTGATCGACGTATTTTTCCCCAACAGGCCAACATGGTGGTTCTGCGCATTCCCATACAGTTTCCTCATCTTTATTTACGATGAAATCCGAAAACTGCTCATCCGCCGCAACCCTGGAGGTCAGTATCAGCAGCAGCAGCAGCAGCACGATCTCACTTTGACTGATTTGCGAATCGAACGACGTGGCATTTGTGTAATCGCCGATGTGTTCTGTGTTTGCTCTGCAGGTTGGGTGGAACGGGAGACATATTATTGATGGAAAAACTCCTTTACGCCGAACCCTCCTCTACTTCCTCGTCCCTTAAGCCACTTCATCTCAGCAAAACACATTTTCGGACGCCCCCTTATAAAGACTACAACGCTTTTACGCAATTTTCATCACAACTGCCCAAAGATTCAAACTGCAAAAACACCTTTACGACTTTCTACATGGCCCCTTCCCCTTTACCCTCGGTCTGCCCCTTCATCTTCTATAATAATCTTTGCATGTGTACATAAAACGATATATATTTACCAAAAGGCAGCTGCATATAAAGTGTAAGTTTGATCGAGCTAAGGATACAAAGAGAGAGTCTATCTATGCTCTGCAACAAGGGCCATCTCCTGCTCCTAAAACTCCCCCCAAAAACCTCCCAAAATCCCCTCGCCCAATCACTTTTCTCCCATGGCCATCTTTTATCGTCTGAACCAAACCTTTTCACTGGGCCTGGTCGCGCGCACACGTTCATTAAATCATCGACAGCCTCGTGAAACACTGCCCGTTTTCTGCGCAGCAAAATGGAAACCCTCAACAAAATCACTCGAGTTCGGAATTTTGAACTTGATTTGAGTCATTTTGACGAGTTTATATTCATTTTGTTGAGTTTACAGACATGTCGATACGTTTTGTGACTTACTTGGTTGATTATCTAAGTGAAAATTGCTTATTCCATTCTTGAAATTTGACAAAAATACATTGCCCAGAAATTTAGAGCAACACATTTAACAAATCTCACGTCACAAAAACCACATTGATATTCAGACTTCTCAAGCCATATTTACTCTTTATTGTTTGCAGTGTTTATCTTGTTATCTGCCACTACAGTATTGTTTATTTTAAGTGTTTTGGAGTTAATAATTATAATAATAATTCCATATTTATAAAAGGAGAGGCGCTGCCATAATACATATAAGCTCGATAAAGCACACCTAACATGGAGACCATCCTAAAAAAAAGGATATTCAGTATTGGTGAAAATTCTGAATATTAATATGGATTTTAGTGGCTGTGAAAGGTGAGAGATGTATATTTAAAAAATAAAAATATTGCAATTGTTGTTTTGACAATGCAAATTAGAATCTGGAGTATGGTTAAAAATATAAAAAAAAAATCATTGAAGAAAAGCTGAATAAATAGACAATTAAAACTAAAATGAACATAAACTTGCAGTGATCTTCCACTTTTATGTTTAATTTGACAGTCCATTCACGTTTTGTGCCAGACTGAAATAAGAAGTACTGCATTTAAACCCAAACTAAGTACAATTCCATCACTCTTCCAAAGAAATAAATGGTCAAAATGACTCAAATTAAGATTAACATTCTGAGTTGAAGTCGTTTTAACTCGTAGATATCTATAACTTCTGTTTTTTGTTTCTTTGGAAGTGCAGCCGCCTTCTCATCCTCTTCCTCTCTCACTCTCTCTCACTCGTCCTGTCCTCCCCCGTTTGTGTGCTGTGAATCATCCTCGATACTACTAAACAAACCATTCTTTCTGTGTGCTCTCTAGAAAATATATAATTCAGTAATACGAACTTCAAAGATGACTACTACAATCACAACTTCATGAAATGACAATGCAATGCCAGACAAGTACTATATCCGTTAGGTTCCCGGTCACTTTTGCTTCTCGACAAAAGCAGGGTTGAAGCTTTCAGGTTCAGTGTGACGTGGTGAGTTAAATGCGCCGGGGCCGAGCCAGATCCGTTTTTTTGGGGCCCGGGACTGTGCGTGCATGTGTGTGTGTAGGAGACCAGTGAACACGGCCAGAAAACTCAGGCTTTTACTGTTTAGGTCTGATTCAAGATGGCTACCAATGGGAAATGAAACACGAAGCGAAGGCCACACATCAAGTAGAGCAAGTGTGTCAAACTAATGAAATCGACTCAATAAAAACATCTAGAACATTTAATAAAACCAGACTGTGTGTGTGTGGTTATTTTTGCATGTCAGATTCCTCCATGAAAAAGAAAAGTCGACTATTCAGACAATTATTTCTATTGTATATTGAGATATTTATCCAGAAAAAGTTGACATATGATGACTGAAGGCTTCTAGACAGAGTGTATTATTAAAGAAAAAGCTATTCCTTTTGATAATATGATCAAACAATTCTGCTGTCTATGTTATTAAAGGTCTTTTTTATTAGTTTTAGAGTCTGTACAGCCCAGATAACAATAATGATGATAAAAATATGATCACTGTAGCAATCAACTCTCACAATTAGGGCTGCAACTATTAATTAATTAACTTGTGATTAGTCTACTATAAAAATGGGCTTGTAGTCGTAATTGTAATATGAACTGTAAGAAGAAAATTAACCTTTTTAATTAAGACAGGGGTGCACGGTGGCAGAGCGGCTAGAGCTTCTGCCTCTCAATAAGGAGATCGTGGGTTCGAATCCCGCACCACCCCAACATCGTGGTTTCGAATTCCGAACCACCCTAACATCACACGATCTCTCTGGGTGGAGTCTGCATGTCCTCCCCGTGTTACCGTGGGTTCTCTCCGGGTTCTCCGGCTTCCTCCCACCGTCCAAAGACATGACTGTGTAGGTTAATTGACAACTCTAAATTGTCCCTAGTGAATGAATGTGAGAGTGAATGGTTGTCTGTCCTTGTCTGTCTCTCTGTGTCAGCCCTGCGACGAGTTGGCCACTGTCCAGGGTGTACCCCGCCTAAGGCCCAGAGTCACTGGGATAGGCTCCAGTCACCCGCGACCCCTAACGGGAATAAGCGGTAGAAAATGAATGAATGAATGAATAATTAAGACAGTGGCATTATTAAACCAAAATGTCAAAAAAAAAAATCACTTTTTCTGATTTTCATTAATAATAAACTATTCTATCTTATATCCATCAAATATATTTGGCTAAAGATTTGTTAATAATGTATTTGAAAAGTAATCTAATAAAAGGTAATAATTATATCATGATTATTCTTATTGATCACTGTAGTCCAAATATACTAAAGCAGGCATGTCCAAACTAAGGCCCTCAGACCAATTTTTCTTGGCTCTTAGGCTTCCTGGTGAATTGGCCCACTTTGTCCTGAGAAGTACTATTTACAGCACATTTCAGATTTTCTACAATTCTAACCTAAATAACTAACATTTTGGTGCAGCACAGACTTGATATTAAGGCACTGAGACTGAATGTAGATGTGGCGGCGCTTAAAACATCAGATAAATGCAGCTTTTTTAAATGTTTCACGATTGATTTGTGGCCCTCCGCTTGGTCTATATTTCAATATGTGGCCCTCGATGGAAAAAGTTTGGACACCCCTGTACTAAAGCATACAATCGAGCCTTTTGATTACAGTCAAAGTAATGCCTGTACACAAGCTCATACATTTCCATGAACAGACCACGGCTTAGTTTTGTGAGATTCTCCTTTGACAGCAGCTGTGGCCTTTGTGCTCAAACTGCACTCACGTGACTCTTCATGCACTGTGCAATTAATTTAACTCATTCATTCATTTTGAATCAAAACTGAGATTCATTCATTTCAAATGGTACAGCTTTGGTCTTTTTAATTGAAAGATTTACATTCATTCCTCTGTCAGTGTGTGTTAAATGGCAATTATTGGAAGAATGGTATTTGTTTATTTCAATTTATACTGAAATAGAACTGTAAGTAACGATTATTTTAGTAGTTGATTAGTTAGTGATTATTTTTGTGACTTTTTTGACTATTCAGACAATCATTTTTATTGTAAATTGGGACATTTTTAACCAAATATAAGTAAAGGACTCTAGATGGAGCATATTTACGACTGAAGTGTATTATTCATGACATTTGATTTAATAGTGCCACTGTCTTTGTTCTTTAAAAAATCATTATCATATTTATTATTTACGTACAATTATCAAATCATGACTACAATTATTTCTGAATAGTCGACTAGTCACAGTTAGTGGATTAATCACTGCAGCCCTTGTTTGCTTCTCCTTTAACAGCATCAGGGGCTTTTATGCAGTGAGTCCAGTTTAAACCCTGCACTGCACGTGACTCTCTCCTTCTCTGTGAACGGAAACAAAAGTTTTGCAGAGCGGCTCGTTCCCTCGTGGACAAACGACAAAGCCTGCGTCCACGGCTCACACAAACGCGCTCTCGGTCCTCAGTGGCGCTCCTAATTTCCCTGGTGTCTCTGCAGCAGTGCTCCCTCTCCCTCTCTCCCTCTCTGCAGTGCGACTCCCCCCAAACACTCGCCACCCTGCGTATAATAGAATATCGATCGGAGCCTCTGCCGCAGTGTGTCTGTGTGTGCGGACCAGCCGGGGCCCTCCCAAGGTCATCGCCACGGCAACGGGAGCACAGGGTCCTCCGGCTGCGCTGTCACAGAGCAGGGGTCGCAGGGGTCACGCAGGAAAAAAAAAAAAAAAGGGGGACAGGAGGAAGAGGGTCGAGGGGGGAAGAGGGAGAAACCAGGAGCCGCCAGGGTATGGACTCAGACTGAAAAACAAGGAAATGCACGCTTGAACACGATCACGTCAGTGTAGGGACTAAACCGGGACTGAACCTGGACTGAACCTGGACTGGACCATGATTAAAACCAGGACTACAACAGAATCAAACCGTATGAGACCAGGACCAAACCAAGACAACTGACCTTTAAATATATTTCAAGTTCTGCTAAAATATTTAAACATTTTACCCCAGTTTAGATTTTTGTTTTTAGGTTTTTAATTTTACTTCCTGGTTGTAAATGATGACATCACACCAGGAAATTACCAAGAAGCATCCTGTACAGTGCACCAAAACTCCTTTAATGTCACAGATGGGTTTTTCTGCCAAAGAAAAATACATGTGAACACCTTTTTTGTTGAATCAAAGTTTAAAGGTTCAAAATGGTAGTTTTTTTAAAATGTAAATTATGCATTACCCTTGGCTCCCTATATATTATCAATTTGTTTAATTTCTGTCATTTTCAACATATTTTTCAACTTCTCTCCACAAACAGCCCCCTGTTTGGAGTAAAACTATAATTTACAGACGGAGAACCAACGTGTGTTTCATTTCTTGAAATATGGATTATTGGAATTTCAGTTCATTTGTATGAGCTGTATGTGTTGTATTACTATAAATGCAGCTTGACTTGTGGCAAAAAAATGCACAATGATTAGCTTTGTTTCAATTAAAAAAAAAACAAAAAAAAAACCCAGAACTAGAAAAATTAAATGAACAAAATGCAAAGCAATTAATTAGCAATATTTGATGAGTTTATTGCACTTCAAATGTATTTTTACAAACAAGTTACAACCCTTCCCAAAACAACAACAATAACATGGTATAAAAGGAATTTAAATCTATATGACCTTCTTTCATATGAAAAAGAAAAAGAAAAATGCACCTATTAAATAATTGCCCTGACAATGTGACCTGATACAAACATAGCATTTCTTTTATTATTTTTGGCACTTCATAACTTACTTTTTGGAGTTTAAATGCATATGGTCCACTATAAATGATTAATGAAGAGTTCTGATCATCATGAGTTGAAATATTTTTGCAAAAGCCTTTTACAAGAAGCAAAACAAGCGTACATTTAATTAAAGGTAGATCAAGTAATTACACAATTGTGCGCGTGTAAAATACAATGGATTCATTTTTTAAAAGTAACAGGTTCAGAGGCAGAAAAAAGGTTGTTTGTTTTACATCAGATGAGAACGATGCAAGAGCAGGATCCACACAAAAGAAGAAATATCAAGTTTTATTCCCTCAAACGCGTCTGTCATGGTTTAAAGACTAATCACTGATCATCTGTTCATCAATAAATGTCACTGATCAACTTAACATTTTCAACAAGCAGCAGAGCGAGGCATTCATGTAATAATATATAAAAAAGCAGATCTTTCATTGTTGATTTCTGCCACAGGGAGCTGCTGATGTGATTTTGGGTTCTATAAAATGATTTGATTTAGATTAATTTTCTTGTATAATTTCCTTTTTTTTTAACTGCAGTAACTTGACGATACAGAGCTGTGATTATTAGAATATGAAAAATACATCATTTTGGTACTTGAAGGAATTAAAAAAAACTAAACAAATCAATAGTCAATGTTCAAATTATCAGTAGGCAATATTGACTAAATTAATATAATTTTTTGGAGTTTCCCCAAAAGTAATAGTCAAATGATATTATGTGTTAAAATTGTCTTTAAATGTTTTAGTTGAGGTTTAATTATCAGACAAATGTGAAATTTATCGTAGAAGTGCAGAAATATCACCTTTTGCCCTTATTTGTGAATGTATAACATATATTTTTTTCATTTATATTTTTAAATCAGCTCTTTTTGTATTGTTTTACTATAAACAATATACTCAATATTTAAATTTTGCACATCTTCAAAACAACATTAGTTGGATCATATTTTTATATTTTGCCCACGTCTAGTTGAAAGTGCACATTTGAAGCATTTGAGAGGAAACTGAAATATGAACTGCTAAAATAATACAAGAAGAATCACATTTCAGAACATGTTTGAAGAAGCGTAAACTACAGGATTAGCAGGTTTTCTAATTGTAAATATTGGATTTTTAATTACTTGAAGATGTCAAGATTATCCGGTAATCCATAATTGGGATTAATCAGATGACAATATAATCACAAGAAATAGAACATTATAACCATCGTTACCATTTGAGAACCAAAATCAAGTAATTTCAATTCAATCATTGCTCAAAAAAAGTAAACATTAAAGTGCCCATGACAGGTTGGACTACTCATGTAACAAAAATATGGGTAAGATAAATAAATTTAGTATAAGTTAAGTTTTGCTAAAAAAAAAGTATACATTTTTATCCAATTTAGCTTTTTGTTTAGTTTTGTAATATCACTTCCTGGTTGTAAATGATGACGTCACACTAAGAAATTACTTTGTACACTGGGCTAATGTCACAGATTTATTTTTTATTTTATTTGACAAATTAAAATATATGTATACACCTTTATTTTGTTGAATTAATGTTAAAAGGGTCAAAAAAACGTTTGTTTCTTTTGTGAAAATTATTCATAACCTTTGGATGTAATGAGTCTGCCCAGTGTGATGTCATCAGTTTGATTTTAATTCCTGTAATTTTGTCCCAGAAACTGATTGGTGTATAACATTTTTTTTTAATGTACAATAGGTATTAATACACCAAATAAAATCAAAATGAGAAAATCGTTCAAACCTGTCATACGCACTTTAATGTAAGGTGCTTTACCATCTGTCTATGTTTATGTCACATTAACTTTAATTTATTATTCAGAATGTTTGATTTCGTGAAGGATGTGTGGTATTAAGGATTTCAGTGTTGTTTGTTCCTTGGGTAAGTCATGGTGAATAATCAGAATAAGGTGACGTTTCCTCTCACATAATTTGACATTGGATTGTGTGAAATTATGTTACTGAAGTGTGACATTTTGGTTCAGTCGCTATTCAGCCCTAGTTGTCGACAGACGGTGTATGGAACCATTACAGAAACAGGATACAGAGAAAATAAGAAATATCAAGTTTAGTTCCCCTCCCACGCCTCCGTCCCCTACGGTCTTTATGATTGCTGTGTGTATTTGAAGCCTGATCACTGACCATCTCCCACTGGGGCCGAGTCTGCTCTTTACACCGGCTCCATGAGGAGTTCTTCCAGGTCCGAGCCCTCGACCTCACGGAACGCAGCGTGAGAGCCAATCACAAACAGCGTCGCTCCTGCAAAGATACGGCACATGAGAGACGGGAAAGAGGCAGGAGAGAGAGCGTTTAAGATGGTTTCTCACAAAGATAAGGTTCATTTACAATTATATTAAAACCGTTTCGCGCTCCGCAGATGATTTTTTTTTCCTCACAAGACTCTTTTACGGTGTTATTTAACGCAAAAAGTAGCTCGGCTTGTACTGTGGGATGCCGAGACGTTTTTAAACCCGTCATCATTCCGGCTGATTTTCCCTAAAACCCCAATTCAAACTGAAGCCGTTTCTGAACCCTTTGGAGCACAAACAAATAGCTGTGAAGATGAGACTGTGTAGTTTTGGCCTCTGCTGTATGATTTACTCTAAATACAAGTGATAACAACCTCTGCACAGCGGGTCAAATCCTGTCTTCCTGTTTGGGGTAAATATAAGGCGGAGTAAAGCTGCAGTTGGAGGAATGGAGTGACAGACGGTAGATTGAACATTTGTTGCGTATCACGGGTCCCTCATGATTCAATACGAGACATGACACACTATTCACGATGCCATTTTATCACCAAATTGCAATACATGCCGTAATAAAGATGAAAAGTTCAGACTGGTTGGGGTAGGAAGGCGTCTAAGATGTTTGTAATCGATATATTATTTATGATTGGGCTGCAACACGTTAAATCGATTAATCGCAACTAATTGATTATATAAATGGTTGTCAACTAATTAAATAATCATATAATCATTAACTTGTCTGTACTCTGACTCCAAAACATCCCCTGTGCTGAAAGAAGAGGTTTTATTACTCTGACAGAGCAGGAATTATGCAAAAAGGACAGAGGAAACATGTAAATTATGTGTTTTTGATTTAAATACTTGTTCATCTTTGAATATTCTCCTCCAGGACGTAATCAAAAGGTTTCACTTCACTTTATATGACTAAAATTGAGTAAAAATCTTATATTCACGAGCCTTACGTGTTCTAAACAACTAATCGACTGATCGATTACCAAAATAATCGTTAGTTGCAGCCCTACTTACGACATTCTACAATATATCCCAATTATTTTAAGAACCCCAACACATTTTAGCAACAGTATTTCTTTATTAATCCATGACCTGCACATATTTCAAATCAAATAGACCCATTTTAATAATCAAAACAGTGAATATGTCTTTGCATAAACAAGTTTCCTTTTTCTAAACAAGCAACAAAACTGTAGTGCCGTCAAAAAATTAACTGGTAAATTATACAGAAAATACTCATGGCGATATATCAATACAGCACGATATTGATACTGTGTCACCTAATTTAGTCGATACAATATATTTTTTTAGGCTTATGTATACTCAAAATTTTAAAACTGAATTTTAAAACAACTAGGAATGCAATATCAACATTTAATCCAAATATGTACATTTTCTCATTAGACTCCATAACCAATTCCATTTTATAGTCTAACATGTTCACGACTGGTTTATAAATAGAAAAAGCTTTCAGGTAACTGACTTGAATGTTACTCGCTATTGTTTGTAACCTAAATGAATATATTAAATTCTCACTGTTTCCAGCAGAGGGGGCAGAGGAGTTATTAGGTTTGGATTTATTTTATTGTTAACCATATAGTCAGTGTAGGTTATATGCAGATTATGTAAAATAAACTTGTCAATTATAAAAAAAATAATTGACAAGTTAAGATCACATTATCAGTTATTATTGTCTTCTTTTAAAGATTTCTTTCAACGTTTAAGATTAAATATAGTGACCCGTTATAGTAATTTTGCAGATCACCCAAACAATTACATTATAACGTTATAGTCATACTTCCAAATAAAAACAGAGAAAGTGTTGGCAGATTTACCTAGAACCCAGAAAACAGCCGCTCCAGCTCCTGCCAACCAGAACACGGGCAGAGACACGGCTCCTGCCAGACTCATCTGATGTGGAAGTGCCAGCTCTTTACCTGAACATGGAGGAAATGGTTTTGTTTAGGTTCATTTTTGAAATATATTTTTTACACTATATGACTTTTAATGATAAACATAATCTTTAGAGGTACAGCTCGTCCTGACCAGAAGAAATTCAATCATATCAGCTCACCCTGAATAGATAAACTCTGTCTGAGTTAAACTCTCTCTTGACCTTGTTGTATAAAAGACAAACAGCTGTATCTTTGAACATTTTTGCATTTGCATTTTCCCTTGGCCAAAGTAAAGGCTTTGGAATTTTCAAACGATGTGTGTGTGTTTATTGGAGTGTTTTTCAAGCATGCAGATAAAATATACAAAAAAAGACCATAAAATAAAATAATCATCTGACGCATGATTTTGTTTTAAAAATAAATTTGACTGTTTCATTGCTTACCCATAATGACGAGTTTCTTCTCCAAAGACTTGAGATGAATTATGTAGAAGGCGCCACCGAACACAGCCAGAGCGATCAGCAGCATGGGAGAGCTAATACTGTGAAGACATCAAGGCGCGTTCATTATCTTCTACCCAAAACACACTCCGATGATACATTTTTATTATTTTTAGTCCATCACTCAGTGAAACCAGTGAAGTCCCTTGACGGACAAGTGCCAGTCTGCTGTTTGTGGGAATAATGTTCTCACAGTTTGTCTTTAAATGCGTCTTAAGGACCCACAAAATTAAATCATAAATGTTTTAATAATGCCTGAGCAGATCAGTGTCAGGTTAAAGTCTGAACCCTGGTGGCAATGGACGCCGTGAATAGACTTTAGGAAATAAATAATAATCATCATCATCATCATCATCGCCGTCATAATAATGATCATGATAATAGTATTGTTTGCTGATCTTATCAGCCTGTCACAAGAACTACTATATCGACGTATTCAATAAATGATGGAACTATAATTTTATTTCATTTTATTGTAAACATCTTTTATTTCTACTAACTGTGGTAGTGGGTTGCATAAGTAACTTCTGTGCCTATTTATAGAGACTAACAACTAAAGCATTTGAATCTGCTGTTTATTTATTTATCGTAGCTCTTTTTTCCTAAAGAGTACAATTAGAAAATGGTTAACTGGCATTATCCTATTTTAGAGTTAGTGGCAAAAAGTAATTTCAATATTAGCAGTTGATCACACTTCAGAATGTTATATATATAGATGTTTTTGAGTCTTGTATAAGTTAAAGTCTCTACATTACATTGTGCAGTCTTACATGCAGTAGAGAATGAGTCCCATGAATATAAATGTGTAGTTGCTGTTGTAGATGTCCACATTCTTCACCACTCTCTGACAAAGCTCTCCAAAGTTCCGGGGTTTGGAAAATTTGCGCTGGTCAACAAAACTGGCCCAGGGTCGGATGGACACTCTGCGCTTGTCCAGCCACTCTTTGGCCATGCCGGCAGAGAAACCTTTAGGCATCCACAGCCTGGAAACAAAATGCAAGAGGCAGTAGCACAACAGAGTTAACATGTAGTTAAAATATGTACTCAAACAACAATAAATTAACAGGAGAATGATGACAAACAAGCACAATAAGGTGAGCAAGTCTCACTCTATTACTTGTAGAAGTTTTTCTAGCTGGTAAAATACAGGTATATTTTGATTATGACATGTAACACATCCTGTTCAGTGTACCACTTCTAACTAATTGAATTTTGAACTTAATTTTTGGTAAACTTGATAACATATAATAAAATGTTGGTAAAACACTATTTTATTAGTGGGGCTATTCATTTGCTCTAAATAGCAATTAGAAATGTAACATTAATTTACATATTGTATGGTAAAATGTATTTTAATACTCCATTATTTACATTCTAATTCACATACAATGACAATACACTTTTTTGTTTTCTTAGTTTTTCCTTAAATTGTACAACCATAAATAGCACTCCAAACTCTAAATGAAAGGTTCAAGTTAAACAGGACTCTGTAAGTTCCTCAAACTTCTACCTACTTCATTTGAATATGCTAATAGTTCCTTTTATGTACAAAGAAACAATACAATACATGTCGCTCAAACTAAAACTAAAGTAAATGACTATAACACAACACTATCAATAATGATCAGTGTGCAACAAAGTTATTGCCGATCCCTGCTAATATTTGCTTTACTCTGACATAACTATCCCTAACAGTGTGTGCTAAGTGCTTTGTTAAACGTACTTGGCCATGATTCCAGCTCCTCCCGTTCCGGTGGGAAAAGCATCTTCGGCACTGAACAGATCTCCTCCTTTACTGTCCATGTCCACCTCACAGTTCTCACCTTTAGGAGCTCCAGAGGACATTTAGACTCAATCTGCAACAAAAGATGGAAACACTTCAGACTTGGTTTGAGATCATTTTGGTCCTATTCTTGTTATTTTTATACTTGACAAAAGTTCAGCAAGAGTCGTTGGCAAAAATTAAGCAAAACATCTGCAATTTGAATCATTGATTGCATTTTCTATTCATCCATGGCTGCTCTCCATCAGTGTTCAACTATAATTATGTATGTACCTTTTCTAGTCCCTTGTCTCCATGAAAATGTACAATGTTCCACAATATGGCATTATATATATCTAGCTTGCATTTTAACACGCGTAAGTGATTTTATTACGGAGAAATCCTTAGAAATACATACATTTTTACTGTTAGTGAGCTTGTCTCTCCACAGATCTGACCTGTAACATGACCTGATGATATGGGTCTCTTGTCTCCATGGAGATAAGCAAGTTTAAAGCCATACTATGAAACATTCCAGACAAACCGATAACATCTGCATGCATTCAAGCAAGGGGCGAACACTCCACCAGAAAAGTTACACAGTGCACATTTAAATGAACCCAAAGTGTCGCATAAGAGAAGGCCGTATAATATAAACTTCACTGAAGTTCAGCGGTGGAAAATGTTAGCAATGGAAACTGTTTGTCACTAGAAGCAGAGGAGGACTTGGTGGCTCCACGTCGACACCGTAACTACAGATGTATGACCAATTGGTCTAAAATATTCAATTGATCTCACCATGTGTCTAAATATTTCTCTGTGTTAAGCAGCATAAACACGTAAGAAAGGAAGAAAAATACACATAATGTCTTTTTAGGTAAAAACATCAAAGTTGTGACACCTAGACCTACAAAGAACTACAATGCAGACATGTTAATTAAACTTAACAGGTTATAAAATGTTTGTTTGAATAAGTATAATGTGCATCTGAGAAAAGCTTTAAATTAAAACTTACTGAAGATGTTCGCCGTGTTGTTCTTTGCTAAGGCGGATGTGACGTCCGAGTCTGACTGAACATCCGGTTATGTGCCTTTGTTGTTTTGGGGAAACTACGCCACCTGTTGACGGTCTAGTTTAAAGCTGCATGCATTTGTGGTATTTCTTTGACAGAATGTATTTATTTACAGAAAACTAAATTTCAACAGCTACATAAAAACTTACATTTTATGAAAGGTGTGTTATTGCAGTTTAGTGTCTTATAGAGATGGACGGATGACAAAAAGGTATAAAGGGTATGGACCTCGGGATCGTGACATCACACATAACAGAAATTTCAGTTAAATCAACGTTAAATCAATGGAGATTTTAAAATGCTAAATACTAAATTTAGCGTTAATTCAAAAGTATTGTAACACCATATGTTCATAAACATATTTACCAGAAGTGACCCAGTAGTTTATCAGGTTCTTCCATGGATTTTTTGTTTGTTTTTGGACATTGTTTTGGTTAATGTATTTCTATGTAAGTTTAGCACACCAACAACAAACGTGGCGGCTTTCCATGGTAACGGCTTTTTTTTAATGTATAGGCATGTTGTCATAAACATTACAATAAATATAATATACTTCTACTAATAATAATATACTAAACATCTGTTTGTGTGTGTAACCAAATGAGGACAAAGAAATAAAAGTAAGGCACATCCAGTCCTACAAAGAGCCCACTTCAAAATCTTCTAAATAAATAAGTGTGATGACAATCAAGATTCAATTTCCCATCCCACAAATCCACAACTTGTCCCACATTTACAACTATCTGGAACACCCTGAAACTTGCACTGGGTTTGTACCATCATCGTGGTTTGGTACTGGGCTGGCTTCACACTGGTTTGATTCTGATCTGGTACTGGTGTGACACTGGTAAACTGGTAGTTGCCTGTTACTGGGCTGGAAGCATAGAACTATAATAAAACCTGGAAGATGAATCCAAGATGGCCGTCCTGTTTATCCCTATGGAGAGTGCTCATTGGCGCATGACCCCAAAAAAGTTTCTTACTTCCGCATTTACTTCCTGATACGAAGGCTGACATCTTTGTTTTACTTCCTGATACGATGGCTGCCATCTTTGTTTTACTTCCTGAAACGATGGCTGCCATCTTTGTTTTACTTCCTGAAACGATGGCTGCCATCTTTGTTTTAGGGCGCCACGTGACGACAATCCCCCACTTCATATAAAAACGGTAATTTCGGTGATTTTAGAAACGGTAGAAAAGAACATTTCCTTCTATTTTATTTAAATACCGATAATAATTCAGTCCTGTCTGCAATTATAATGTGACATTTTAGAAAAAGGCTGGTTCTAAGAGGCTGCAGTACCTCGCACGGCCACAAATCAATCTGGGACCACAGTCAGAGGGGGCGTACCTTATCCAGTTCATTTAATACATCCATGGCTGGAAGCTGCTGGTGTTTAGCTGCGGAGGGTTGTGACATGCGCAGTGCGTAATCTCACGCGCTGCGCTCTGATTGGTCCACACATATCTGCTTTTGCTGTTTCTGCGTATTTGTCAGTATCTCTACTCAGGAAACAAAGGTCGGTATAAAACTGCTCCGCATATTTATGCAGTGTTAAAGCTATTACTTTTAGCGTGCGGATTGAGCTGTCACTGGCAATAAACGCCACCATTTATGCAGCGAGTTTGACGACGTGTATTGTTGTAGCTTGGCAACAACAATCTCGGTTTAACAGTTAACGTTACTTGGCTACCAAACGTTGCTTGGTAATGACAAACCAACAACAATTGCGCGTAACCATCCATTTCTAGTGTGTAAGTGTCGATTTGGCCTCGTTATTTCGTGCAAATACTTGTTTTAACCACCCGTCTCTCGTTCCCTGATGTGTTGTTTTTTTTCCCTCAGAGAAACGTGAGGTGTTACGTAACGTGTCCACGGGCCTGGTAGTCGCCTGAGCAAACATATGATTATCTCTTCAACGTACAACTGCCTTTAAAGATCTCCTTGGTGCTTGGACACGACACTTTGACGCACAGATCCTGGAAACACCCCGTCGAGTAAAACAGGTAAGATACATCTGCATTAGCTTCGCAGCCATGGAATCGCTTTAGCTTTAGCACTTTCTGGTACATTCTGTCAAAACAGACCATTTCAAAGCTTATCTCTGTTTGCTCGTTGCTCACATACATTTACCACATATGTTTCAGTTCTCAGTTCTGCTTACAGTAAGACACAAGCTATCTTTATTTATTTTATTTTAATTTATTTTTGGATATTTTATTTTTTCAAATTTTTTTTAGTTATTGCTCCATTTTAGTTTATTAACTGTTTCTGCTCAGCAGATTCGTTATTGTTTATATAGTTAATATAATTAACAATCAAAGTTATTTTTGTTGTAGACCTGGGGAGAAAATTGTTCCTTGGAGAGCCACCATAAATGTCTCTGGGAAATACTGAAATGCAATATATTTATCAGTATCGATACTTAAGGCTTTAGGGCAATCCATCTTTATTATACTTTGGTTAATCGATTTGCTTAGTTTAGATTGTGAAAGGCCCGTAAATGTGAGATGTTTAATCAATTTGACCAAAATTAAGCTAAAGAAATGCTGCTAGTGACAGTATTTTTCCAACCAAACTGATTGTTCAGTTTTACAAAATTAATTTTTTTAACACATTTCCTGTCTCATTTTGAGGCGTTTACTTCTCTGTCTGAGTTGTAAAATACTTTCTCTCAGACCATAGCAGGTTGTGGAGTCTGTGTATAGTTCAAAGAACAATTTGTCGATTACTAAATTAGTTGACAACTATTTCATTAAGCATTTAGTTGCAATTAATCAATTAACTTGTTTCAGCCCAAAAAGACTTGCATTGTATTTCGTAATTCAGACTCATTTACAACAGGCCTGGACACGAGGATAACCGTCCAAGTATAATATCAGTATTTACTGTAAATGTGGTTGTCTTTCCTACAGATTTAGGAGGTTTGGAAGAAGCTTATCCCTGATCATGGCATTAGCACATAACTTGAGCTATCCATTCAGGGATCTTCATTGCTGGGAGGAAAACGAGTGTCTCAACTACTACGGCCTGCTGTCTCTTCATGAGATTCTTGAAATTGTCGGTTCTCAGTTGACAGAGACCGACATCGAGGTGCTTTCTTTCCTTTTAAATGAAACATGTACGCTGCCACACCCTCTGGATCCTGCAGGCTGGACAGTAGAGCCCAGCGAGGACGATCCTAATGACGCTGGAGTGCCACCAAGTCCTCAGCTTCTGAACTTGTGGCGACGACTTAACACTAGCATATCCTCACAGCCGTTATTTACCTCGCATAAGCCCAAGAGTGGCCTTGAATTGTTGCTGGAGCTGGAGAAAAGAGGGTACATCACTGAGGGCAACCTGGAACCTCTGCTTCAGCTGCTCCGGGTCCTGACACGCCACGACCTGCTGCCATTTGTGTCCCACAAGAGAAGAAGAACAGGTGAGATGTGTATTCTGCTGAATTAGTTGTATGTCCTTTTTACCAGGATGTAAAGTTTTGTCACAAAAAAATATACCTGACATCTTTAACTCATCTGTCCCTTCAGAGCTCATAATGATGAGCTCCTCTTTATTGAATGGGTGGTAGTGCCATGATACATTATATTATATTTATATACTAAGAAAAAAGCATAACGAATATTTGACACAATAGAATATATTTTTCAACACCAAATAAATAATAATACCAAATAAATAAATATATATATATAGTTGGTGACCCAGGAAGTATCCGTCCTTGTTTTCAAAGTGCACACAATTCCATCTGACTTTCAGATTAATGTATAACTCAAATTGCCTGCACTAAGATGCAACTTTGAAGCCAGCATCTACTGTTTTATCTCTCATCTGGCAAAGGTGGCCTAACAATGAACAAAAGACCTTTTTAAAATGAGGATATTTAGATTATATTTTGTTTGTGTATTTAAGTTTCTCCAGAGAGAATCCGACACTGGCGTGGAGCAGAGCACAGAGAGCTGATGTGCTCCTCGGGAATGTCCCAAACCTGCAGAGCCACTGAAATGCCGCTTTCTGCTTTCACCCAACAGGGGAGATCAGGTAACCACACTGTAGCATGTTTAATTTAACTAAATACGTCCAGTAAATCACCTCTACCTAAGCTTTTTTTCTTCTAGTTAAGGGAAATTTCCATTACACCACAGTATAATGTATTTGTGAAATATAATGATACTGAAGGATAGTACCTAAGTATTATGTTGAATGTTAACCAAATAGTAAAGTTTTCAGGACACTACCTTTTTCCCAATCCACAATGCATGTTTGGTTAGAACCAGGAGTGTCCAAACCACATATTGAAACACATTCAAAGTGGGGGTGAGGGTTAACAGGTCAAACATGTTCTTCACTCATGGTTCAAAATGTGGTACAGGGGTTTTGATGCTTCATGACAACTCCTTCTGCTGTGCTAGGTTTGTACTCTCCTGAGCCTGTTGCACCTGCCAGGAAACGACGGAGGAAGAGGGGGAACGGCTGGTCCCGCAAGCCCAGGAAAGTCAACAAACCGAGCCAGCCTCCGCCCCCACCGGCCCCTCAGACCGTCTCCTGTGGTAAGAACTGAACCCTTTATATTTCACTTCAAACATATTTTTCATTTCTTTTGTCTTTTTATTCTTTCCTGCATGTAGTCATTTTACAAAATTTTCAAATACTATTACTACACTTGTGTTTGTGTTTAATTTCTCATTTTTTCCATCACAATCATATTTTTAAAATTATCTGACATTTTAAATCTTTTATTGCTGTGCTGGTGTGTCCTGAAGGAGCACACATTCTTCATGTGCATGTTTACCGCATTTTCTAACTCCGTCATGTCATTACACAGATATGTAAAACACAGTCTTCTGGCGCCATGCAAAAATGTTTCTCAGGACATGTAGGTTCCTGCTTTTAGATGTGGGGCTGGGTACCTGTTTTACATTTTTTGAACAGTATTTTTTCATGGTACTTTCCCTGCGTCAAACATGATCTAGAACGACAAAACAGAATAAGAATGATGAAATCGATTTAAATACTTTGAGCTTCTAACGCTTCATTCATGCAGGTTTGATGAATCATGTGTAGTCACTCCTCTTCAGCTGAGCCTCAGAAAACACTCAATTTCAAATTTCCCGGATTTGTGACCACAAAGACCGACAACCAAGATCTTCTGCGTTGTTCTGAACTCCGTCAAATCGCGTTCATTACAACTGCATGCAGTCATTAGCATGTCAGGGGCAAGCTAGCTTTTGTTTGTTTCCCTGTGGTAATTCCCTATGTAACACAAATCTTGCTGATCGATTGCCTCACAGATATAAATGGATGTATGCTTTAAAGTTTAAGTTTTAAAACATGAGATTCAGTAAAGGTACTGAAGAGCATGTTTCAAGGCCTATAACAAATAATGCATCGTCCTTTAGTGAACATACGTTTGTAGTGAGTGACATTGTCTAGTAACTTTCTAAAGTGCTCTTCCAGGACACATCAGGTGTTTTTTTTTCTTTTCTTTAATTCTTTAGCTGTACCCAGCCCTACTCAAGTTCATATGGTGCATTTCAAAATCGGAGGCTGCCATTAAAGGATTTGTGAGATTTCATGTTTGAAAATACTCAAGCTCTTTACTCTGCTTTTTGCACTGGTGAAGAAAAGTCAGAGAAACAACCCTCCATTCTCATTTGTACAAAAAATGTTCAACAATCAAACTAACAGCTTTTCAAACATGCAATGACTCATCACTTCAACATACAGCTTGCTCACATGGATTTTATCTCTGTGTTGCTTGAAATTTTGAGAGATTCTGACGCCATATCTGTTTTATCATCCTTCTTCTCATCTTCACCTCTTACAACTACTATTTTTAGCTGCTGGGGATGTAACAATATCAGAATCCCTTGTAAAGATCAACATTATTCACCTGATATTTTTCTCTACAAACTTTGACAATCCTGCTCTTACTGTCATATTTAAAAGTATTAAGATATTAAAAGTTAAATAGCAGTTGTTTGTTAGTAGGGATGTCACGATATAATATTTTATATGATTACTGATACTTAACAAAAATAAAATCCTTTATTTCCTTTCATTCTTATACATTACTGTTTAAAGTACATGACCAGCTTATGAAATAATATAAACAACCACATAAAAAGCACTATACATTAAGGTGTACAGCTTGAATTGAAATGATTTAGTTTTGTTTTTAAAATGGTCACAATTGTCAGTTTGTAGTTCCATATAGTGACGTGTAAATAACGAAAGTTACGACTGTAACTACAGTTCTCTGAATCCCGGCCGGTCACCACAGGCGGTGCTTGAAGCACTGGAGATCATCCACCTGGAGGTCAGTAACGAAATAGAACCACGATTATCAATTAACCAAATAATCTTGACATCCCTGCTTGTTAGCTCTCCATACTTCTGTGCTTCTAAGAATACATTGTTGAAGTCCATATTTCTATCACTGCTTTTGTTACATCCCTAAATGCTAGCTACAGTAACTTGAAGCCCTGCTGTCAGTAAAGCCAACCTTCAAGCTCCATATAACTGGATAAAATAATACACAAGGAGTTGCTCTGTACACTACTGCCCTCCTGTTTCTCATTTTATTGAAGATATACGAGCTAAATAAGTGCTTGGTCCAGTTCTTAAAGCCGTAACATCAGCTGCTCATTGTGTGAACTGTGCTTATCTGCCATATTATTACGACATAAGCTTGAGGTAAATGACGTAACAAAAAGAGACAGCCGCTCTTAGCTCTTGAGATGAAATGTGCCTGTCCACCTGTTGCTGTCTTGACTCCACATCTGATCCCTTCAGGTTGACTCCACAGTGACTCAGTGATCGAATAATCGGAGACAGAGGGAGAGACTGAGGAACAGTACAAAACATTCTGTCTGTGCGTTCACACTGGGTTTGTGGTCCGCTCGTTCACATGCTCGCTCACTGCTTTGGGCCGTGCCGAAGGTAAACGGGCTCTCCTCCTTGTTTCAGCAGGGAGGGGCTGCCACTGTGCTCTCCTTACACTGCTTATGACTTGTACCTTTAGCGCCCTGTTCCCTCTGAATACATTTCAAGAGTAATTTAGCTCCAGAAAAGCATGATATAACTATACCATATGATCTAATTTGTGCGTAAGCCTTGACTCCAATTTTATCTCCAGTTTGGATGCAGTTAAGCTTATGCAAACTAGTTTCACTAACCTGGAGCTTTAGTAGTCGATCGATTTTTAGTTACCTGTGATTTGGTCTTATTGTCCAGTCTCCAGGTCAGTGTATGTCAAAATGGTCAAACCTGAAGTGCAGTCACTCCGTTAATGTCCCCTTAAACCAGTCCTTCACATACAAGTCTCCCATGAATTTACACAGGCCATTCAATGTGATGTTTGCTAATGTCTAAAGGCTCATTTATGCTCCCATTTCGTACGTTAACAGATCTGTCCGTTCCAAGCTGCATTTTATTTCTAACCGCCAAGTCTGTGTTCTGTAAAACAACCACCAGCGGGCGTAAAAAGTCAGTTCAGGAGTTCACCAAAACCGAAGAAAAAGAACAACAGTAAAACATTTAAAAAGCTTGTTCCAGTGACTTTTGAAAAAGTCTGCCTTCACAGTTGAGCTGTGTTCCTTACTGTCCCCAGCGGTTATCGCATTCACAAGCTCTGGGGAAAAGAACAAAAGAAAAAGAAGCCCCCTTATGTATCCACATGCGTTTCGAACATAGAGCATAAATGAGCTTAAATCTAAGTAGACATTTGTTCATGTGAAATGACAGTCACAACTCAGTGCCTGTCACAATGAGCTACAAAATGCAAGAATACCTGCTTATGTTGCTAAACCAGTGCTACTTCATATGTGTAACCTCAAAACAACAGCGAGAGATTCACTGTTGGACAAAGCTCTTACCTTAAAAACATAGCAATGAAAGTGTACAAATTATCCATCTCCCTATATGAGAAGTAACAGAGCTAATAAACATGGTCAAATCAAAGAGAATTTGTGCTGTGAATTTTGGCGCTTTTCAGAGTTGACGTCACGATTTAACATAAGGGTGATCAGAGCTCGGACAAACAAACCACTTGCGTTCATTCATTGTTATTATGTCCTCATTGAGAACGGACCTGGAGTGGTTTTGGTTCATCGGTGCATGGTTCAGTGTTCACTTATATTCTACTCCTCTCTGTGACTACTCTACTTCAGCATGTCTCTATCCACGAGGAGCTGTGTTCTATTCTTCGAACATCTTCACCTGTTGTTCTAATATTATCAGTGCTCAAATTGCCTCTGGAAAGATGAGCCTCATACTGGTGCTTTACATCTCATGGCATGTTAAAAGCCTAGAGTTAAAGCCTATAAACATAGTTTATTCCTTTAGTCTATGGTCTGTCTCAAAATATCCTGGACACAGGACAACAACCAGCACCTTTTGTTGCGCATTCCAGGCGCCAGGCATGGCTCTGCTTCCTGGCTCTGGTGTGGAACGGGTTTTGCGTGAGACTCTTTTGGCTTTGACAATTCCAGGATTAATATTTGGGGAACAAAATAGTTTTCTGTTGATCTCTAGTGTAGTGTACTTTGTTTGTCCGATGAAGACCCATAAATGCATTGCACCCATGACGTCATAAAGCTATTTTTAGCAACTCTGAAAAGCGCTATGCTATCGTATAAAGTCGTCCAATGTCCAACCCACTTGTGCTTTTTTCTTGTCTCCCTTCTCTATTCGCAGTAAAAGACCAACCGGTGTGTCAGGACACCGTTTGCTCACACACCAAGAAAATGAACTCTTAATGCTCAAACTACGCAAAAGGGTTCAAACTTCCAAGTGAATGTTGTCTGAGGGGACAGAGAGGGCTTGGGCCGCTCCTCTCTAAACTCCTAACTCTTCACTCACTCAGTCGTTGAGCAGAAAAATGGATCGATAAAGAGTTGAAGCTCTCCATGCCAAGTGACTCCTCATAAATGGGTACTTAAAGTTTTTTTTTTTTTTCCTTTTCTGTGAGTTGGAGGAAGCCAAACGGACTAGGCGTTTTTAAAGAGAAAATGAAAGCTGTGCTTCCTAATGTCCTGTCTAAGTGGATGTCTCTGTGTCTGATGAAGCGTGAAGTGCTCTGTAACCCTAACAAAATGACTATCGCTGTGTTCCAGTGGTTTTAAATGGCCCTCTCCTCTGTGCCACTATCTCGAGCTCCATCGTGTGCACTACCAAATGGGATGGATCCATAAATACAGCAATTACATAAAGGCCAGGTATTTATTGTAGCTCTAGGCCTTGATGTAATGAGCCGCAAGGTTATACTGTTAGAAACCTCCATTATTTATACAATACCAGTGACCTGCTACTGCTAAATACAAAATTAGCTTTCGGTTGTTACAGTTGTCAAAGCAACAGATTACAAGCCTTGACAAAGCAAAACTACCAAAGAGACCTCAAGGTATTCGGATCTTTTTTTTTTTTTTAACTCCAGTTTGTAAACAGATGTGTATTTTGTGGCATCAGTTTGGCAATAGTGAAACCTACCTTTTTAAACCCGTGCTGTCACTCCAAACACCACTCCCTCCTCCCCGTCCAAGATGGACCTGCCGATGCATTCTGTGATTACATGCATGTTAAGATGGGACATATTTGCCAGATTTTTCTCTGACCTGAGCGCGTTTCACTAATATTTGTCGTGGAACTCTTCATATGTGCAGTGTAACTGCAATTCTGCTTCTGCCTCTACAACCTCACGTTGTGAGTATCAACACGTCAATATTTATAGCAGCCAATCAGAGCAAACCAGACTAGACATCTTTTTGACTAGTGACGGCTCATAATCTGTAGAAATGACAAAGAACACCACCACAGAAGCCCATGCTCATTTTTGATACATCTGATATAGTCTGTGGTGCTCTGTCTATGCTTTCATACGATTTTGAGATTTGTTGCATCTTAAAATCTGCCTTTAGTGGCATTTTGTGCAACATGTTACTGCCAAAGTTGTAATTCCCACATCATCTGAATGCATCGTTGACTCAGTAGCTGTAGATGACCTAAACTGTTCCTGCAAATGTTGGACTACATAAAAAGGAGAAATGAGGATTTCATGAGAATTTATTTAACAGGTTAGTCTTTAAAAAGGGATAACAAACTGGAGCTGTTTTTTTTTTTTTTTTTTTTTTTTTTTGGGACCATTAATTTAAACTACAGGGACACACCGTAGCTGTCTCTAATCAAATCCACCTTTATTCACTTTCTGATGGAAGCCTATTCCAAACAAGTGTTGTGCTACACTGAAAGTGACACTATTGCCCAGACTGAGTGACTAATACTTTTTTCAGATTTCCAGCTAATTCTGTAGAGAAAAGTTTCAGTTTCCTGTGAAATGCCACTTGTATAAACTTAGACCGTTTAAGGAAATCACTGAACTGAGTTTGTAACGTAAGAACATGATGTGCCTGATTGTTATGGTAACCCATCTGATCTTGGAGGGCTGAGGGTCAGATCTTTGTTGCAGCAGTCGGCAGTCGCTGGTTTCCTCTCGGAGCGCCTGAATATTGAGGACGATCTCAGCGGTGCTTGTGCTCAGGACAGTATGTATCCTCTGATCTTTCTCGCTGTGCTGTTGCATGACCACCAAACCTGATACTGCGGGAATCCAGCAGCTACCTGCCTTTGTCCAGTCTAACTAATCCCACATTTAAGGACGCACTTCAGAGCCTAACTTTCCATGAGTGTCCAGCCCGTTGATAAGCCTATACTACATTTGCGTCATACAGGGTGAACACTAAAAGTTTCCATGTGAGGATTTTTAAAATAGGAAATTTCCTAACTGAGAAGAGACTGCTTTGTGCTCCAAAATGTTGTGAAAAGCTCCATTGAAACTTCCACTTCTCCCCTGCTGAACATTTGCGTTCATTCCTTGCCCTAATCCAACACATGTAAAGATTCTTAGAAGTGATCATTGGGAAGTGTTCCTTTAAAAAGCCCTGATGCTCTTAAGCTGTACTGAAATATTGTCAGTGCTTTGACCTGACCTCTCTTTTTAAGTTTGTATAGAGGGTCTAACATTTGTTTTGTTTCTTGGCTCTTCTCTCCTTTGTCTCCTCCTCTTGCCTCCCTTTGTTCTCTCTGTCCTGCCTGTCTCCTCCTCCTTCCTTGTCTTCTCCTTTCCCAGACGTCCGGCTGCGTGTGCGGGCAGAGTACCTGGAGCACGAGTCTGCGCTGCGTAACGGCGTGTCCTCGGACAAGCGGCAGCCTCTGGAGCGCCAGTTTGAGTTGTTCAGTCAGGCCAACTCGGTGCTGAGAGCCAGAAACCTGGGCTCCATCGTGTGTGACATCAAGTTCACAGAGCTGGACAACCTGCAGGCCTTTTGGGCGGACTACCTGAGCGGGGCTCTGCTGGAGGCGCTTAAAGGGGTGTTCATCACCGACTCCCTGAGGAGCGCGGCAGGCAGCGAGGCCGTGCGGCTGCTCATCAGTGTGGACCAGGACGACTACGAGGAGGGACGCCGCCTGCTCCGGGCTTCAAAGGGGCTGCGCTCAGACCAGGTTCCGTGCTCACACTCTCACTGGACTGTGTAGAGACTGGACTCTCTAACATGGTAAAGGGTCAGGAATGGGAAATACTGCTCAAGACTTGTGGCAGACCTGTTTCAATACCATTCTCTCAGTCTGTCAAGTTACCACTAGATGGCAGCACTTACCATCTCATTTTGTTAAAATGGGCCTTTCAGTTAGAAAATTAAAACTTTATCTTTAACAGCCATAAATAATTGCAAACAAATGTCTAAATTATTTGCACTGGTGCTTTTTTGTACAAAGTCACTTTGAAGGGTTAATGTTTTATCAAGACAAAATATATTTAATATATTATTTTGAATTTGGTTAGTGGGTATTTGAGTAACAAAGCTGAAACAAATACATGTGTAAAAATATGGAGTTATTTTTGGTTAGTAATAAATAACAAAACATATTAAGTTTTTGTACTAAATAACAATCTTTATTATACTTTTTGTAATAAAAAACTTAACCCCATTATAAGTTATAAGTGCCAGTTATAATTAAACTTACTGCAACAAAAAATCTGCAAAAAAAAAAAAAGGAAGTTCAGATGTTTTAGAAATCTGATTTTGCCAGTAACAAATGGGGTTTTCCCAGAGAAGATTCAAGTTCAACTTTAAAGTGTAACTCTGGATCACAAACATTAGGGGTCTGAGCTCTGCACCGTGATAACATGACTTGTGATTGCCGTGGTCAGTGGATACAGCAGTGGCCAGCAGATGACAGCCGTGATTAGGGCCAGGCATCACTAGACCATGGAAGATTCATCATCACAGCCTTGTCAACAGCTCCGCGGATAACGCAACGACGGCTGTGTCCGGGCTTCCAGCTAGGCCTCGGCGAGTACTTCTCTCAGCAAGTAAAGCACAGGACGGCGCGTCGGTCAATAGAAGTGATGTTGGGGAGATCAAAATCAAAAGTGCACATCCCAGCTCCACTCAGGCCTGCGATGTAGCCGGGCAGAGTGGCTCACAGGCAGCGGTCTACTCAGCCTGCTGGAACTAATGCCTGGACTTCACTCATCGAGGAGGATCAATAAGGCCCAGTGTAAAGTCCCCTCATACAGGCACGACTTAAGCAGCTCTGCCACTGTCTCAGCCCCAGAGTCCGCTGGACCCCGCTCGCCTACACTGACTCTTTTCTTTCATATTATGCTTTTGTATCTGTCATTAATGTATATTTGTACCTTAACGTTGGAAAAGACTGACAACATTTTTGTTAAAGAAATTTGTATTTCTTTTGTGTAAATATTAAATGATGCTGTTGGAAAATCATTGATGGCAACTGTTTTGCATTTTTTTATAGGTTTATATCGATTACTTTCGCATTTGGATCCTCATAGAAAACTGGGTCTCTGTATTTTTAGGTTATCGCCATTAAACTTTAAGGCACTAAGACTTCATTCATAGTTAAACATCAGCTCAACATTGCAACTTTAACTGGAACTAAACCTGGACTGGACCATAAGGGCGCATCCTGATTTGGTCCTGGTGTCAGCCCTTTTTAGCCTGGATATAGACTTGACTTTGTCCTGTTCTAGTCCTGGTTTTGTCTTGGTCTTGTTCAGTTTAGTTCTGGCTTTAATTCACCACATAGTCACAGTTTTGGTGTGGTGTTTGTACAAGTGTGAACGCACTCTAAACCAGGACAAGAGCAGAACCAAACCAAGTCCACATCAGGACGCTTGTGAGCACCATCTGGTAGCTCTACATTGAGGCTATCAATAGACATTTTTACTTGTTATAGACCGCTGAAAGTTCACTATCATTGGCATTATAAAGTCACAATTATAACTTTAATTGTTAGTTGGACAAACTTGAGTGAACGAGTATAACACCTATGCTATGAGTATTGCCTACCTCACAATACATATATGCGTATGCTAATCCAGTGGTCTGCACGATATGTATCCCGATACTCAGAGCTTGGTACAATACATGTCCTGATATATGGATATGTTACAACTGTTTTTTTGAAATTAGGTTTTGATTATGTAGAATAATAAAATGCGAAGGGATTTCCTGTTCACAATGCCCTTAATATTAGCACAATTGTCCTCTGAAGTTGTCAATTTCTCAGTCCAGCAGATTCAGTGCAAATGGTGTAAGTATATAATGAAGCAATTTACAATGAATTTGTTATTTAAAGTATCTTGATACACATCTCTGTATTGATACACACATTGCCAAATAGTTTGTCACAAGATGTGTCATATCAACATTTTGAGTACAGCCCTAACCTCCTCCATCTACTAAAAAATCCCAATTCACTATTCATTTTAGACTTCCTGTCTGGATTCACCGCTTTCCTGAAGTAACGCACTGAGAACAACATAAAGAGCATGTTCATCCGGTTTTTCACAGGAGCAGCTCCCGGTGCCACCCTTTTGGACAGAGGTTCAAACGTTCTGCATCTGCACCCCGCTCTGGAATGATGTCCCCCTCTATTTGAGAACAAGCTTTGATGCCCATTTAAAAAAAGAGATCAGGACTTTTCTTGCTGAAGCCTACACTTGTGGTCAGCTGTGGTTACATTCACACACGCTAAAGGATTTTTATCAGATTTTTAAAGTTAGAGATTATTAAAACGAAACATAAACAGCAAAACCATCTGATTTCTCTCATCGCGGTTCCTCTGATCACTCACATCAGATTTTGCAGTTTGCATGTCATTTCAAAGAGCTTAAAGGTCCAGAAATCAGATGATAATCAGATTTTTGTGAATGTAAACATACTTGGAACTGTAGTGTGTGTGGGTGCTGTCACCTGCTGCTGCTGCTGAGAATGTTTTAACTGAGTCAGGCCTGATTAATATATTTTCATGTGTTTTCCTGTATAGAAATGAAATGAACAGAAACCACATCATGCAGAAAACTCCTCTCTCACCTTCAGAGGCTGCCTTATGGGTGAACGAGCGGCCTCTCTGCTCCTAAATGGTCTGAAGAGATCCATTGAATGCAGGTCACTGTGGAGCAGCTCCTTAATCGTTTCTCGTGGAGCTGTAAGATGGCGGCGTGATGAAACCAAAGAATCATTTATCCTCAGCGTTTTCTTCTGCCCCACAGCTCGCTCGGCCTTTCATACGTAGATTACGCTCTCCATATAACCATTTAGCGTTTCAAGATGAATCGCTGGACGCTGATTAATTATGCACAAGTTTTGATGCTCTGATCTTTGAAAGCTCTTTGACTTTAACTGGGCCTCTCCGGACATCATGAAGCCTTCTGATGTAGATGATCACAGTCCTTAAGCACATAAATAAATAAGAAGCTACTTTGAAGAGTCACCTCATTTAACTTCCAGGTCTATAAGCCAATGATGCAAACTGACATCAATTCAAAACGTGTGCTTGTTTTGACTGGAATGCTGCTCAAATATGGATAAAAAGACTGCACTTATTTGTTTGACAGTTGAAATCATTATAATTTGAAATGTTTGTTTCTATGGCGATGTTGCCGCTTTGCAGAGAGTATGGCATTTAACTTACCTTCGTATAGAAAGTAACGCCACGAGGTTTAGGTCAGATCTGTGGAGAAGCGAGACTCTTGCAGATTTTTTCTTTTCTGTTTTCAATTTTAAAACATAAAACGCAGAAAAAGACCAGAGAGAGAACAATGGACAAAACAAAAGACACCCTAAACGTGTCCCATTTGATCCAAAGTCTTTTTTTCATTTTCAAATTTAGTCCAAAGTTGTTTTTTTTTCTTTCTTTTTTTTCGTTTATCATTCAGTCCTTGATTGTGGGTGTAGTTTGAGTCATCCATTTTTTGTTGAGGACCTTTTTACCGCCATCAAAAGTACACTCCATCCATTTATTGTGTTCGTGGCAGGTGTTTTCAAGGTATTTTTGAGCAATAAAAGCATGTGATTAGATGCAAGATAGATTGGTTTAATGCCCCTAGAGCAGTTACACAGTGCACATTCACAACAATAAGTAAGAATAGATTTAATAGTTCTCATCATTCAGCTTATGTTAACAGAAATTTGGGGGCCCAGGACAAGAAGCCTTACACCCCCCCCCTTTAATATAAATGAATAGGAAGAGGGTCTAATTCTGGGCCCCTAAAACCCTCGGGCTGGGACAATTGGCCCCTTTGTCCCCCTTTGTCTTCTTCCCTGTACTGTAACAATATTGTGGGCAGCTGTATCATTTGCGGTACACTCTACAGCTCTATAATAGAGTTGCTTAGTTAGAAAAAGTAAATATATTCATGGATTTTAGTTTTGATTAAGAATTAAGTGTATTTTGTCATTGAATGTGCATGTAGTGGATAAACCATGATGGACTTGTTCCTTTTAAAAGAGTGATATATCATGTGTAATATATTTATTTTGACCATGTGTTGGCCCTATTGAAAACCACTGACATTTCCAGCAGATTTTAATGCCAAATGCCACAAACGTTTACGTTACTTTCAATCGATTATCCAAAAGAATCATCTTTTTTGTTGATATGTTTATTTTTCTGGTTGCATGCTCTTTGCCTGTGTGAATCATAGTAAACACAGTAGTTTTATTCTTTTCCAGTCATCACAGAGGCTGGCGGAGGATTAACCCTGGGGGGTAAAGCCTTATAGGGCAGATTCCACCCTGTCCACAGAAGACCTTGTTTGATGGGCAGCCACAGCGCCCCGGGCCAGCTGAAGGGATGAGTGAGGTTTGTGAAAAGCTTGTTCACGCCACACCTCGCCTCAAAGCAGGGCCAAGCGTGCGCTGCCAACAGGACAAAGTCAGAGACGTACCGCCAGCTTTCCTTTGAATCGTGTTTTTATTTACAAGGACCATCGTCT
The DNA here is from genome assembly GCA_019453435.1 of Rhinogobius similis. Classification (NCBI taxonomy): domain Eukaryota; kingdom Metazoa; phylum Chordata; class Actinopteri; order Gobiiformes; family Gobiidae; genus Rhinogobius; species Rhinogobius similis. The sequence goes on from CM033626.1 coordinate 32,609,875, forward strand.
CAAATGGGTTTCTCGAGAAGACGAAAACCAAACTGAACAATCCCACCGAAACTAACGATTATTGTACTGCTCAGGGATTCGACAACACAAATGATTTTTTTTCTATTGTATATTGATACTTTAAACGCATTATTAACCAAATCAAGACTGAAATATGGTGACAGATGGAGACTATTTATGCATTATTGAAAAAAATCCAAAATTGTTTTTTTTATTTTTTTTATTTTAATGTAAGAATGCCATGGTCTTTTTGTATGTGATTTAGTCTGTATTGTCACATAATGATCACTATTATGAAAATACTATTAATACTATTATTTTATTATTTTTATTAAGTCGATCAATCATTGCAACCTTTATTCAACGATAATTATAATACTGTATTGCTGTAAGCTGACCTTAATGTTTATCCAGCTGCCTTGATGTGGATCTGTCTTCTTCTGTCTCTTCGCTACACAGAGCTACACAGAATACAAAGAGCAAAAGAGGTAAGAATTTAACCGGTAAAGAAAAAAAAAAACAATGCTGAAAATGATAGTGTGAGGTAGGCCAGGAGTCTGGAAGTTTTGGTAACGAAAAAAACTGTAACACTGTCTTCCGAATAATAAAGCCATCATCTCCCAGACGATGTATTGATGTATGATATAAAAAGCATTTTATTTTCCCCGCAGACTGGACAAAGTGAACATTTGTTGAATTGAATGTCCTTATTCCCTAAAACACTGTGGCGCCTCTCAGCTGCTGCCGTGCCGGCTGCAGATTGCATTGCTGCGCGGGGCTAATGTTCTGTTGGGATGTGTGGCTGTACTCTGGTCATCATCTTCTGCAGACTTTATTCCACTGTCCGCAGGTGTTCCTCACACCTGCCTGATTGGATGGAGACTCAGTCATCTGCTGGTATCTCAGCCCAAATCAGAGTCCTATCAAAACGTGTCATCTGAGGCTGATAGACACTAGAGCTGCGGCCCCCGAGACTGATCATATTGTATGTAGACCTGCAGCATATGGCGCATCTCTCTGATGGGCACATTCAACCTCCTTTATTGAGACACGGAAATTACATTAGGTGATGTTCTCCAACACCTTCCCCTGTGTTCACCTGGTAGCACGAGACAAAAGGCACTTCCACTTCTCAAGGTGAGCTCTTGAGTAAAGGATTCATGTCAATAATGTTCTGTAATAAGGATGCACTCATGTTTGTTCTACAAGAGTCCAAACTTTTTCACTGCATTTTAAAATATATGCAGAGCTGAGGGCCACGGACTACATGACGATGGAGTGAATCATTTAAAAATTTTTAAGTGGATTTTGGCCAGGACACTCTTGCAAAAGACATTTTAAGCTCAATGAGGTTTTTATCCTGTTTAAATAAAGGATTGAATGAGTATGATGTCATTTTGATGAACCACCATAATTTAAAGTCTGTATAACATCAAATTGTTTGTCATTTAGGTTATAATTTTACAATAAAAAGTACTACTTTTGGTTGTTTCGGCCACTTTAGCAGGAAGTCTGAGGGCTGCGTTTGGCCATAGTTTGGACACCCCTGGTCTACTGTCGACAGAGGTGCAGTTAGAGAGATAAAGAGAACCATTACCTTCATTAATCTTGTCTTGAAATAATGACTTTAATTTCTGTGCTCCAGGTTCAACTCCTGGGCCTTTCTGTGTGAAGTTTGCATGTTTCTCCCTGTGTCTGGGTAACTTTCCTCCAGGCTCCGGTTTCCCCCTTCAACCCATAACGCCCACTGCTCCTGACAAGTTGCCCCAGCAGCTTTGAAGAAGGGGTCAAGGTGTTCCTTGCCAAGATGGGTCAGGTGTGCCTTAAAAATGTCCTAATTGACAGATTCACATGATTTTAATGGCGTTCTTTACTGTTTTGGAGTGTCCTAAACATATTCTTTATCTGTACCAAAACAATGACCACTGCCAATTTTAAACAACCAGATTGTACCATTTGCCACATTATATACCACATTTTTCCTAATTTGGTAATGTTTTAAAAATAGAAAGTGTGCCGCAGTTCTAATAACGTAAAAAACACTGCCAACTTACATAATTTTGCAGTAACCTGTTGGGGTTCAATGTAAACAGGGTATATCTAATACTTTTACAATCAGGAATTTTGTGTGGGAGCTCAGAGGTGAAAGCCAGCCATGTATGTTCTTGACTTTACTTTTAGCCCCATTGTGTCACAGCTAATAACAATAACAGACAGACACGTAAATTGCTTCGTTTACTTTTTTCTTAGACCCCTCTGAGGCCACACTTTGAATATGACCTGCTCACGTTTCTGCTTCTGTCGAGGCAGTTGGTGTTGACATAGGTAACTTGGTTAAAAGGTCATTTCTACACCAAACTTACTGCCTCAAGAAATTAATTTAGTTACATTACTGTGGCACTACTTTCATTGTAATGTGCTTAAAGACTTTTGAGACAAACAATAAGAGATGTTTAAATTGTCCAAAATGGCACCACATCACAATCACTACTGCTGTATCTGCCTCTGAGGTGTTTACCTGCAAAAGTAGCCAAATGTCTATGTTATTTTACCTGTATTTTCACTTAATGCATTACCCCGCATGTGTCTTACAATTGTACAGCCAATCATTATAACTAAGTTGCACTCCACACTGCTGGTGTTGACTTGTTTTGCAGCCATTTTAGGTCGCTTTGATCACTAACGAGCCCACACCTCCTCCTGCTCTGTCTTCGTGCCTCTTTCCTCGTCTCACGCGCAGCATCAGCACCAGGTCGTCATGGCAACCGCTGTTTAGGGAACGAGGGGACGGAGGAGAGAGAGAGAGAGAGAGAGCGAGAGAGAGAGGGAGAGGGAGAAAGGGGGCAACATGAAAGGTTAGGGTATAATCATATGCCCCTATCCCGGCCCTAAAAACCCCCACGCGACCCCTCCTCACCTCCCACGTGCGCAGAGCTGACCCCCCCCCCCCTCTCCTCTGCTTCAGCCCCGGCCGCCGTCTCTCGTCCCACTGTGGTCCAGACACTGCACGCGTGGCGGGGATGGAGACTTTCACCGATGGACGCACTGGTAACAACACAAAACACCACATTCCGTATAAGACCTTAAACTTCTTTCATCTTCACTGTCTCTGTTCTGACCCCGGACCCTCTCGCACGCGCGCACACACCTCCCATCTGATTCTGTCTCTTGTGTTCATCATAAAGCGGAAGGTTTGACTTTGTAATGGAGTCCTGATGTAGTCCTGTGGCTGGCAGAGCAGTGAAGAGCGAGGAGAGCAGAGAAATATCGCTTCTAATGATTTTTGGAGTGGGGCCGGGCTTCTTCTTTTTTATTGATTAGAGACAAATTAATTCTCGCGGCAGGGACAGCCCTCGAGCTGTGTCTCTCTCACTCTCCTGCTCTGCTCCTGTTCCTGCTCCAGAGGAAGAGCCATGTGTTTTCACCTGCGCTTTGCATGTTGTATTGTCGCGGGAGTGTTTGATTCGCTGTGAGCTGTTTGCATACGCGGAAGTGAGCTGCACCTGCGCACACGTGACTCCGGGCATGTGAATATGGCGCACGTTAAGATGCCCATTACGCATCAGAGGGTGCTGCTGTGTGACTGTCGTGTGTGTGGTTGTTATTTCCGTGCGTCATGTCGTTTGAATGTGCGTGCCTGATCTAATATCATGTTGAGATCCTTCAGGCGCTCATTCCTCTCCTTGTACGTCTGTAGAACACACAGGCAGGTGCGCGTGCTCCACTGTCTCTTCATTTACGTGTCATAATGTGTCCGATTACTCAGCGCTTTACAGCCCGTGATCAATACGAGCTCGTGCTTTGCCGATGGCCGTGGATTGCACAATATCACCTCCGCGCACAGGCTGATTCTCCGCCGAAGGGAAATCGATGAACGGACTGAGTTAATTATGAGAAAATCAATTAAAAGGAGGGATCGGCGGGGTTTATAAGCCCGAGCAGAGCGCTGCAGCGGCAGAGGAGCTGAGCTCCTCCGGTCCGCGGCTCCAGCCTCCGTCTGCTGCAGCTGCTGCCGCTCCCGGTGCTGCCGCTCCCGGTGCGCAGCGCGGTTCAGCCGCGTATAACCGCTAACAGGGTCTAAGAGCTGCACCAGGTCCCGGTCTGCGTGCGCACAGGCCATCACTGCCTTTATGTCGGGTGTGTTTAGCAGTTTATAAAGCACCTGCACTTTAATATAAACATTATGAGCTCCTGAGAGCCGGAGGATATTAGGCTTCTCCAGGAGGAGCAGGCTGTTTATCCACGGGCCCACACCAAACGTGCACTCAAAGACAACCTTAACTGGCCTTTACGGGCTTCTGTTGGTCACGTGACGTCTGTGCGTAAATCTTGATTATCTTGATTATTTGGTGCACTTTCAGTAGAACCTACCGCAGGTGTGTAACTACTCACACTTAAATGCTCGTGTTTGCTGTGAATTCAAGTCCAAAGTGAAGTGCAGCTTCAGTGCGTGGACGTGACCCCGAGCCCCACGAGACCAAAGGGCACGCGCGCGGAGTGCACGCCGTCCAAAACCTCTTCCCAAAAAGATCCATCTCACACACTCTGTGATACACTCTCTGTGATACACTGTCAGTGACACACTCTCTGTGACACACACACTCTGTGTGTGACACACACTCTGTGACACTATCTGTGTGACACACACTCTGTGTGTGACACACACTCTGTGTGTGACACACACTCTGTGACACTCTGTCACACACACTTCTGTGTCGTGCGCAAACTTTTGCCCACTGTGAATGTCCCATTATGACTTTTGTTATAAGACTACGGCCTGTTCAAACCCACTGATCATTTGATTTAATTTTTTAATTTGAATTATTCAAATGACTTCTCACCATATATTTATTCGCTGGACTGTATTAGTAGGCGATTGTAATTTTGTGGGCTGCAGCCTCTGACTCCTTTTAGGCCTTCATTAATTATTTTACCTGAGTGTGACGTTGTGACGTTTCTATTGATCAGATCTATCTGAAACCTAAAGGTTTGATCGGATCTTGTATGTTTTTTTTTTTCCTTATTTTACCTGAGGAGGCATTTCAGGCCCAATTCCTCTGACTTTGGCGCGGATGAATATTCAGAGCAGGCCCCGCTCGATTTTTATTTTCACTTCATTTATCAAATACATAAAAAGGTGATTGTTTCTCTTAGATATTGTGTACATACGTGTGAATTAAATCTATACGGGCCAGACTGGGCCTGCACATCTGCATTTGGCTAAACTGTTCATTTAACAAATTTGCATAATGTTTAGCGTGTCTTTTTTTCTGAATTCAACACAAAGATCTATGCACTTGTTGTATTTCATTTTCCCCTGAAATTAAGCTACATTTGGAAGGTTATTTAACTGTTGTTGTTCTATACTGTGTATCCTAAACATTCACATGCACACTCTCACACACACACACTGCACTGTGGCACTGTGGAATACTCACGGGCCTGTTGTGTTTGAGGATTTTTCACGACTCTTTTGCACTTTTAAAATGTACTTTGTTCATTTTCCCTGCTTCATTTTCTTATAAACAAAGTAAAGATAAAGACCGTTCATTTGAAAATCAGTGATTTGCGCAAAATGAATGGCCTGTAGCGCGTTTAACCGCTCTGTCCTCTTCATGCAAATATTTTAAAAGTTAAAATGTAGCTCACTTTAACTGTTAAAAGGACTCAACATTCTTTTTGTGTCCTATTTGTTTTTCGAGCTTTCAAAAAAAGCGCACATGTGACATTTGTGACCAAAATACTAAGAGCGTGTTTTTTTTAATTAGCCTGTTTTATTTGTTGGATTAAAATAGTCCTCGTGCAGAGTGGATCTGATCGATCCTCTAATCCGCGCTGAGATGAACGTGAGCTGCGTCATGACACTGACAGTGCGTGTCTTATCTACGTGGAGCAGGCTGTGGCCTTTGTGCGCAATTTTCCGCTTCGGGCTAAACGCTGCGCCTCTCATAACTGCGTCACTTTTGGACGCACCTTTTCCTCTTTGATGTGCCTCACAGACTCTGACCACCGTCCAGTGTCTGTCACGCACCGCAGGCCGTGCCACACGAACACAACCTCCACGACAGACTCTGCACCGAAACAGCCTCTGCCGCGCGTCCTGCGCTGCGCACAATGCGGCAATGACCCCGGGGTCAAAGGGCACCTGGCCTCAAGCTCAATTAAAGCGCGCAGATTGCAGTCGCACGAGGCTTGTTTTGTGAAAAGATATGACCAGCAGTGACCGGTCCACTAAACAAATCAGAGTCAACTCAGCTGCAAACGTGTCTATGTTTTTGGCAACATTAATGTGTTAGGCCTGGGCTGTCAGTGTTTCAGGATTGGTCTTTTAGTTCATCTTTTTATGTTTAATAACTATTATGGTCTATTTATTGATAAGAGGGATTTGATTTAGGCTGTTTGATTCTAGCTGTTCAATTATAAGGCTCATTGATTAGATTAGTTGTTTTTTTTCTTCTAAAATATAAATCTCCAGTTACAGCTGCAATTACATTTTCCTTGAATAACAGGCCTGTTTTTAACAACAAAATTAAACACTAAAAGTGAAATTGGACATTTTAAAGAGCATTTGTAGACCTGCAGTCCCTCTGCAGTCCATCTTGTGTGTGTCAGCCACAGCCTGTTTTTCCCACGTTCATGTATCAATTGAACACAATCAATGAACACCCCCTGATCATTGCCGTATCGATTAGCTGATAAATGGTGCTTGGATTAGTTATTTGAAAGTGTCCTGCGGTCAATGGCCCCTCTCTGGTCAGCAGCAGCAGCAGCCGGAGCGTCCAGACCTGCTTCAGACGGCACCTCAGTCTGTGACAAGAGACAAGTGATAAATCGATCCACAATGACCACAACGAAGCGGGCCTCTTGTGTCCATTATGGGATTGTGTCTGCGCGTTTGTGGTCAGAATACATCAAGGGTGTACGCGGGGTCAAAGTTCAGGCCCATCCCAGACAGATGACCCTCCGCGCTGACTTGACCGACCTCGGCAGGCGGGGGGAGGGAGGCCTGCACCCCGGGACCAGGGCCAGTGCAGAGGAAACACAGAATTAGGCAGGGTTAGATTTGAGGAGAAATGCAGCGGAGAGAGGAGCAGGAGCCCAGCAGGAGCGGAGGCAGAGCGGCCCCACCACAGCGGACCTTGAAAACATCCTTGTGGTTTTTGTTTTGATGGGGAGCGATGGGCAGCTCGGGTTTTTGGGGAGCGCGGATGAAGCAGTGAATTAACACCTGACCTCAGCTCCTGACCTGCCCCCTCCCTCCCTCCCTCGGCGAGCCCCCTCTAGATTAGCAAATATGTGCTATCTACAACAGACGAGAGCACACAGCACGGCTACAGTGCACCAGCGTGGCACAGGCAGCTAATGTTAGGTGTGTTAGTTAATGTGCAGCACTAAGGAAGTCTGAGGGAGTGTGTGTGGGTCCAGATTTAAGAAAGGATCTATAGAAAAAATGTTGAAATGACTTGAATTCTGAATATTTATCCTGCTTTGATATAAGGCTGCAACAATAAATTGAGTAATCGTGACAAGTCGACTATATATAGTAATCGTAGTCGTATTTTGATAATCGTATTTGTTATCTCGACTATACAGGCTCTAAGGGTGCGTTCACACTTAAAAATAGGGACTAAACCAGGACCAAACCGAAACTGAACCTGGACTTCTAGACCTGAACTAAGCAAGGACTAGAATAGGACCAAGCCAAGTCCACACCAGGACTAAAATGGGTTCAATTTAAGACCAAATAACAAGTGTGGATGCAATTTAAATAACATATTTACTTTACTTCAGTTTATTTGGGCAATTTACATTACATTACACATACAAAAACAGCTAATAAATACAAATACAACAGCATTATTAAATCTAAATGTCAGAAAATAATAAAATATGTGTGACTTTCATTAATCGTGCACTTTATTCATAAATATTGTCTATCTAGAAGCATTCAGTTGCCATATTTCACCCTTTACTTGGTTGGAAATATAGCCTATTTGAAAAGTCTCAATGTGGTAGATATAATAAATGAATAATTGTTTGACTAGTCAACTAATCAAAGGAAATAAATAAAATCCTAAGTTCCAGTGCTACTTTTATTAGCTTTGATTAGTTTAGATTTATTTCTGGTTGTGTTGGTCCAAGTCCACGTTTTGTGCCACTTTTGATGTGGGATGCATTCAGGTGGGACACAGGCATGGCTAAACTGTACAATATTTCTGGACAATAAAATTTTCGTTTTTTTAGAAGGTTAATTGAGTCAGATCAGCAAGGTGTTTTTGTATTCTGTTCATTCAACTTGCATGCCTTATTTTATCATTGCTTTACTACAATTACTCGTCGTCTTCTTCTCGGTTCGTGTGTACTGTTCACTGACAATAGCAGTAAAACGTTCCTAATTCAGATTTACAAAAGAATGCACTCACGGCAGAACATTTTGCTTGAAAATGTCACGGCTTAAAAACATATTCCACTGAATCTAAAACGAAGAAATCTACTCCAAATTGTGTACATTTCTGAACTATAATTTTGACACATGTTGTAATTTCTTTGTGCAGTGATTGTGTTTTAGTGTCCGGCAGTATTCCCCCGAGTGGTTCGTCTCTGTGTCTGCGTTTGTCACCCTAACGGTCAGTCCGTAATGACCACCTCCCCCACCCAATGACCAGCCCCCCTCCTGCCCTCTGTTTCCTCCCTCACACACACACACACACACACACACACACACACACACACACACACACACACACACACATGACCCTCATCCATTTTACCTGCAGGACACAGACCAGGCAGCGACCCCCTACACCAGCCCCCTTCACTGGCTCCGGCCTGGGACACTGCTCTAAAGCCGAACTGACCATAACGTGGGGCTTCATAAAACTGTACGGGTCGTTGGTGGTTCGTCAGAGCATCATTAAAGAGAGTAAAAAGCAGGAATCCGACATGTAAAGTGATTTAAGTTGTCTCGCGTGTGGAAAAAGGGACGCGGTTGTGTTGTCAGATGATCAGCTTTGGTCCAGAGTCAGTAAAAACATGTCGTTTGGAGCAGAGTTGAGACTTCGGAGGAAGAAATTTGACTGTGTTTTGTGTTAAATGGTTAAAAGTCTGTCTTGTTTATGATCATGAACTCAATACTGAAAGCCATGTTGATTTGTCTTTAATAAGTGGAAATCAGGTTGAATAGAAAACTGAGATTGATCAACATGAGGAAAAGAAATTGTGATGTCTTTAGTGTTTTTAAACCCAACCCTATGTTTACATTATAGTGTACATTATAGTTGTATCTTAACTAGTTTTGCTGGTATTTAAAACAGATCAAAAGGCCAACATTAATGATCAGAATACATTTGATGTTAATGTAGAAATGACTGCTATCAAAAGAGTCGACACTAATCAATACTAAAACCATTAACTACAAACTAGTATTCATAAATACTCAGTTGACGCATGCTCATTTATATAGTCTATTCATTTTATTCTTTATTTTATGCATGCCTTCTTTTATATATTTTGCAACTATTTTATTCATTGTTATATGTTGCACCTTACGCCAAAGCAAGTTCCTAGTTTGTGACTTTTGTTCACTGGCAATGGCAAAAAACCTTTTTCTGATTCTGAACAATGATTGCTACAAAATTGGACCTTTCTGAATAGTTTTAGAATGATCATCTTGAGCTTTATCAGAACTAGTAAAAGACCACATGGTAACATAAAGAAAGTGCATTCAAAGTCAATTTTTTGGGCTGAAAATTATGGCCTATTGTCGAAAAAGATCATTGTGATATCGAAATCGGTAACGAGTACCGAGCCGTTTCATTAGTATCGAAATCAAGTTTGACATTTTTGTGTCGTTGTAACACTAATATAAATGTCGACAATTTGATTTGAGTGTGTCTTTGGCCATATTTTTTACACTTAAACCTGTCAGCGATTTGTAAAACAGTGCATATTTTTCAGTTTTCAAACATACTAATGCTAATTTGTCCCCCATCTTTTGTCATATCTTTATTGTATTGTACAGTTTTGCAAGTCATAGCTTCAAGTGTGTCCTTCTTATCATAGAAAAATACCGCTTTTTCTCAATTTTACATCATACTGTGTGACCCCAAATTATAGAAATTCAAAACCTTGATTAATCCTCGTAACTATACACTGTACTTTTTGCGTTTTTGTATTAAATCCCATGCAGGACTTTGTCAATCATCAATAAAAGCAGGCTCTTTCTGCATAATGTACATCAATTCCGCATTCATTCATTTATGCAAAATCGCTTGTTGCTTTTGGCGCACATTTCCCTGGATCATTTTTCCAGCCGCACGCGTCTCTTTCTCCCACCGCGCGCTAAACCGCATCGCTCATTCTTTTGTCCGGCGTCTATCTGTCCCCTGACCAGTGAAGGACCACCACCCATCCCTCTTATCCATCTCCCCCCGGGCTATTGTTCCAAGCTGATGGCTGCTGCTCCGGCCGACACAGCAGCCGAGGCCGTCCGTGAAAGCCCCGGTGCCGTGCCGTTCCCCCGTTCGTCCTGCGGGTGTCAGCAGAGAGCGGTGTTGCGTGTGTGCGCGCGCCCGGCTGTGTTAGACCTCTAGTCCTCTTCCCACTGAGTCAGACAGAGGAGGAAACCAGCGTGAAGTTGCTCGGGACAACACAGGAAGCTCCAGAAATACATCTTTTTTTATCCGGGGCGCTCTCCGTCAAAAGCTGCGCGCACTTTTCTTTGCGTCCTCTTGCCTCCGCTGTTTCCTCAATCACTCCACCTTCTCCGAGAAACCGGGCCCTAATCCTCCCCGCTTTTACCCCACACTTGCTCCTTAATCCCAAATCTCTTCATCTCCCCCTCGCTCTCTCTTTCAATTGTTCAGCCCGGACCTCCTCCTCTCGCCGTCTATCGCATCCGAACACGCCACTTCCAAAGCATAACCCTTTTACGCACTCCAAATCAGAGACCGACACCTCATTTTCTCAACATCTACAGCGTTATTCAGCCTTTGTGCCATTGTGTCTCCTTATTTTCAGCGTCTGTCAAGGAAATATGACCTCACATCTGAATAGGTTCGTCAGAGTGACTGGACAAAACGCCTTTTCTTTCTGTTTTTTTTAAGATACAGGTTGTGCGCGCTTGTCACAATCCGCTGCCAATCATTTCGGTGTGTCCTTAGCCGGGCTCACACCAATTTGAGTCACCGCGGCCATTTTGTTGGATGTGATCAATTTTGTGTGATTTGGCCTCTGTGATTTTCAAGACAGTCACTTTGGAAAGGCTGTGTGGAGCTGCCGGAGTCTGGAGCTTATTATGGTTTCTTAAAATCTAAGAATCTTAAGAAATCTTGATTTTTACCTGTTTTTACTGTCCATATTTTACTGACACGTTTGATTGTTTTGTCATTTTTTGCTGTAGGATGTTGTAAATCAGGCAAAGATAGAATAATGCCATGATATTATCTTTATTATTATATACTTTGTTATTTAAATTGAATGTACCAAGCTGAAAATCCATTCCTCAAATAAAGAAATAAAAATGTTTAAAATGAAAACATACATAGCCTACTTTTTGAGTAGACTGTTTGAGATAAGAGGAGGTTTATTTGTCAAACATTTGGGAAATTGGAAAAAAACTGCAGAAAAATTAAAACTTAAAACAAAAATCAAAATATATAACCATTAAATATCGATCGAGACTTTCGGATGGAAGTGGAAACGTCTGGATTTTCAAAACACTGTCCAGATGACGAACTTTGAAACTGTTTGATGATATTAAAAATATACTTAAATACAACCATTCACCTCAAATATTAGAATATACATTAGACTTGAGTTTAGGCAGGAATGCAAAGAAATATGTAACTTCTTTATGATACTGAATGGACTTTTTGATTCTTATGGTTTGACAATAACATAAACATTTATTTATTCGTAAATATATTCAACATTTTCTAATAAATTATGTACATTAAAAGTCAAATGAAAACACACGATGCGTTCACGTACAAAATTCTAAAATAGGATTAAAAAAGTAATATTTATTAACCAGGAAAGACCAGAAATGAAATATATTTTATACCTTCTGATGTTCTATTTAGATAAATGTTAAATTTTATGGGAATGTTTTATCTTTTTTTCTGTTGTGATTGATGCATTTCAGGATTAGCATGTAATATTGTCTCCTGCCAAGTCAATGTTCGGCAAAAATCTCTAAGTAAAGTGTGAATGTTACAGGGGCCTCGACGGGTAACTCATAACTGCTGCCTTATCGTCGCACACTCGCTCACAGACAATGGCATCTCAGCTTCAACAGTAAATTTCGTGTTCATAAAAACCTTTTAGCTCTAAATTGCGTTCTATGCAGCTCGTTCGGCCGCTGTGCAGACAATGAAGAGCAGAGGTCAAGAGGTCAGCTCAGAAGAAACGGCGCCTTCATGATGTCACACGCTTCAGCACTGAACAACACAAAGTCAGTGAGGAAAAGGGGATTTAATGTCAAACTAGGAAACACATACACACAAAAACATGACATGCATTTAAAACAAACAAAGACATGACAACAAACACTGTTAAACATGGATTTATATGAGTTTAATCATTTTCCATTTAATGTAATTGCATTTAAGATCAAGGTCACCTCAACAGTCATCAAATAATCGAACAATGAAATAAACATAAAACTTGGAATAAATACACATTGTTCTAGTGAGAATTTACTGCAAAAAAAAAATCACTATTATAACTATAACTCTGAATTTATGTTAAAAATAAAGTTTACTTAAATATATACGATTTGAATCAAAGTATTTCAATAACTTTGCCCCTATTTTGCATCACATGTTCTTAAATGAAAGCTAAAGTGAATTTTGTCCTTAGAAACATTGTTTATTTATTTATTTATTTATTTATTTTTAATTCTTAGTTGTAAATTGCATGATTTTAACACATGACGTGGGTTTTAAAAGCGTGGAACTCTCCTCCAATGGACTTTAAAGAACTCCAAAAGTTAGGGATGTATTTGATCTTATTTAGTATATTCTGTTGTGTGTGGAATTAATTTGTTTTTAATGGTGACATATTATGCAAATTCAACTTTAATGAGCATTTAACCTCGTTACAAAGGTGTTTCCTCATTCTTAGTTCACTCAAAGTTTGATTGATTCTTGCACGTTTGAGTTAATCCTGTATTGTCCTGTAACTAAGGCTCGGGTGCTGTTTTCATCTACCCCCTGTCTCCGCCCACATCCTGTAAGTAGCTGCAATTATTTAAAAATGAAGATTCATGAGGGATTCTAAAATGTCACATAACCACTTTGCAAAAACATAAACACGTAAATGACAATCTGCTGCTTGTTATGGTGAAATGCGACTATCAGTTTCAAACAGGAAGTCAGTGGAACCGTTTCTTTTAGTACGTCGTTTCAGATCAATATCGCAGTTTTCAGTGAACAAAATGTAAAATTGACATCTACTTATGTTATACTTCAGTAAGTACCTGAAAAAAGCCTCGTATAGCCACCGTCAAGGCAATTGCTGATGCCAATCCTAATAAACAAAACAACAACCAAAGAAACAAACATAAGCTGGAAACTGTACTTTTATTTTTGTCCAACTTTCCAATTCTCAGCTCAACTTCCTTGCTGTCTGAAATGTGTTAAAAGTAAATCAAATGCCATTATACGCTTGTTGACAAACCTCCCTCACTTCCTCTGTTGGACTTTTGTGTCACTTCTTTTCTTTTTGGCTGTAATTTCATCCGGACTTTAAGCACACACTGTCACCCACCACACCAGCAGCTCGACCGGCAGTAGTAGCAGTATCTCAATGTGTTGCCACCTCAGCTGCGCTCATATTATTCAGATAACAAGAGCCTCCCTCATGTCCTATACCAAATGGGATATGTTTTCTTAATCTGTCAATGGTCGCGGCCCTGAAAGACTTCATTTTGGCAGAGGCTCAAAAACATCAATATGGCTGAACAGGATAAGAAGAAAGAGCTATATATTCCACATTCCCACCATATCCTCCCATTTGTATGGTGCAGATATTGGGTCCGCGGCAAGAAATCGGGATTGCGAATAGCGCTTTCCCGTTTGTCCGAGCGAAATAGGAACGTTATACGGAACCAATGCATCCGGACTTGCCATGGACGTCTCAACAATGCCTTATACTTCTCTCCTCGCTCTCTCCCCGCTATCCTCGCTGTCTCTCTCTTTCAATACTGTCCCTCCATCTCCATTATAACCGGGACTCAGCCGGGGGACTAGTGTGGAATAGGCCTAAATGTAGAATCTTGTCTTGCCTCACGCTGTGTCCACCGTAAAGATAGCCTTTTTGGCGAGGGAGAAAAAAATACAAAATGCACTTGAAACGGCTCTCACTTCCATTCTCTTTGTGTTAAATGTGTGAAAAAAGGATTGGTGAAAGGGTGTCAGGAAGCAAGACCAAGCAGATAGGGAGAGGCACAGAAGGCGCTTTGCCTGTCACACTACAATGTGCATGGACGATAAGTAATTCAGAAAAACATGCACGGGGTTAAGTTATGCTTTCAAATGACTTGTAAAACTCGGAATACGATTTTAAGGCTGTTTGTTATGCTGTGCTCCTGTCATGCTGGCCAACTGTCACATTGCTATACAGTGAAAGTGAGCACTCAAGTCCGTTTTGCATTGTCTGCTGCCGACTTTTTGCAGGAAATGTATATGGATGTGGAGGCAAAAAAGAACTGTCTTTGCGAAAGGAAAAAAAGAGCCAAAACAGCAGGCTTCCTTTCGACTCTCACTCATCCTTTTCATAGTTTTACACTTGGGGAAAATGAGGAAGAACAAAACCAACATATGAAAACTAAAACATGACAGAGGTGCGCGGGGGGAGGAGGCGGAGGTGAGGAGGGAGCAGAGGAAGGAGAAGCAATCTGGAAAAAACAAGAGGGCTTTCAAAAGTAAGGGATGAAAGCTAGTCAGCCTGTTATTTTTGAAAAATGATCCTTGTGTAGTGCTCCTCTTAAGAGCCAGGTACATATTATTTTATCTTCCTGAGGAGACTGCTGAGGCTGAGGTGTGTCGACACCGCACCAAAAAAACCTCCAAAATGGTTTTCTTTTAAGTCGCACCATTTGTTGTGGGTAATGTGCTTTTTGACAGATGTATTTTCAATCACTTACGAAAGATTTGATCGCCGGTGGACATTATATTTGAAGACAGCGCTTAAAAGGCCCCTAAACTACGACTACTTATTAATTATCCTGACAAGTGCGGGTCCAAACGTTCTTTTCGTTGAGCAGAGGATGGATCAGGAGAGTGCAAAGTGGCTCCGTGTTAGGGGCCGTACACAGCGCGTCCCTCCACACAGCGCTCTAATGGAAGGGGCCAGCCGCTGGAGTCCGACGGGGGCCTGAATTAGAGTGAATTTGGTGTCCACACAGACTCATTTGGAGTGCGACCCTTGACCCCGACAGCCAGGAATCAGGCAGTAAGAGCGGCGCGTTTTGTGATGTCGAGCAGAGAATGAAAGGGGGAGACGGACGAGAAATATCCGATTGGTTTGTGAACAGGCTAATTGTGAAAACGTCCTGGTGAAATTAAACCAGTGCTGGGAAAGCTGTGAGGGTTATGTGTGGAATGATTGCGGTAACTCTTTTTTTATAACTATACTTGTTTTAGCCTTAATGAAGCATGAAAAAAGACTTAATTCATAATGAACAAAGAGTTTATTCAGGCTTAGTAACCACTTAATTATTACACCAACTCCTTAATTAAGTAGTCACTAAGCCTGAACATTCTTATACTATTTGTTCATTGTGAATTAAGTCTTTATTCATGCTTTTTTGAGGCTCATCAGGTGTGGTTACTATAAAGTGACACCTGATTTGTGATTTAGTGCGTTTCCCTTTGTCTGCGTTCAAACAAGTCCTGGTTTGATCCTGGTTCAGTCCCAGTTTACTCCTGACATAAACTAGTGGCGGATGATACCAGCGATTTTTGTTTCGACGCCAAGTAATGTCATGGCAAGTATATATCATGATACTGATCCGAAACTAATGAGTTGTGTATTAAAATGCATTGAAACTCTATGGACCAAAAAATAGTATTTCAAAAGTGCTGTAACTGATTTTTACAACTTTGTAAAAGAGAATGAGTAATTAATTAAAGTAAAGTCTGTTTTGCTCCAGTACAGTTATATTGTAAAAGCATCTATTCGAATGAAAATGAGACCACATGGCTATTTACATCTATTTATAGAGTGTTTTATTCTGTGAGAAACAGGAAGTGCGCCGTTGGCAGACTAAAGTTTGTTACCTTTGAAGGACAAATATTATGCAAAATTAACTTTGTTGAGCTTTTATCCATGTTCTAACATTGCTCCGTCATCAAAAACATACCTGGAGTAGCATTTAGCTTGATTGTTTAAAAATAAAAAAAAATAAAAAATAAAAAAAATGATGAATGTTTGTTTGATGAAAGCTCTTTTGAAAATCCTCTCTCTCCAACACTGTGTTCTGAACTCCTTCGATGTGTGATGTAGATGATGCTGACGTCACTTATTTCACTTAGATCACTTTGAATCTTTTACTGTTTTGCTGTCCTTAAATCATGGCCAGACTCGCTCTGAACATTTCTTCCGTCTAATCACAATAACTATACTACTCTTTACTGCAATGCATTGTGGGTATATATTTACATGTGTGTAATTGCCTCCACAGCCAATAGATGGAGACACAGCGAAGTCAAAATGGCATCTCCCAACGCACTGATAAAATTGGTATCGATCCATCTAACTTAGACTTGGTTTGATCTTGTTCTTGTTCTGGGCTGTTTCTCAACTGCAGTGTCTCGCCTCCAAAGTCAGTTCCTTCCAATCCAAGACAAGTGTCCTGTCTTAGCCCAAACGGACGGCTAATGGAACAGGCTTCAGCAAGAACCAGCAGCAGCAGCACCACAGTCACAGATGCATTCACTATGGAACTTTGTGGGGACTTAATTATGTAAAGACTTTACTATTTTTTACTCTATGTTTATATGTGTTTGTCTAAATTGACTTCGAACTTAAGTTGACTGGATAGCAATACAGATCTACACTCCTCCCTCCTGCACTCCTTTTCTTCTAAAATGATCATGGTGCATTATGGATAATTATGGAGGTTATACACTGATTTTCACCCCTTAATTTTTGTCCGTGGAGCTTTTGTTTTGCTCAAATTAACTTTATAAAGTTAAATGGAAACTGAAAGTAGTTTCTGTGTTGTTGTTGTTGTGACTGTGTTGAACTAAGCTAGCTTATTTGAGAGATTTAGCACACTTTAACTGTCACACAACAGTTATTTTCTTCAACAAACTGACTCAAAAACATTTTTTAAAGGACAGAAAGGTAATGAGTTCAATTGCGTTTGATCCAAAGTCAGTGATAAATGTGAACATAGCTGCAGCATTCCTGTTGTTTATCTTATTTTCTACAACTGTTTCTTTGATTTTCTTCTTTCGATGCCAGTTACAAATTAAATAGTCCTCCATAGCAGAGTTGTAGACATTTAGGTAACGCTTTAGATTAAGGTTCCTTAGTGAACTATTTAAGATGTTAATAAGCACTAATAGTTTGTTTATGCACTTATAATGCCTTATACATGTTTATAATCCATCAGCCAAAACATGTTTGAGTGAATAAACCACATGTACAGAGCATCAATGAGCTGCATATTACATTATTTTCAATTATCACGCTAATAAATGCTTGTAAATGCCTTATAAACACATAACAAGTGCTTATTAATGCATTATAAATAGTTTACTAAGGAACCTTAATCTAAAGCGTTACCGACAATTATATTTGTTATCAGACAGAAGCTTTTTCACATTTTAGTTGTGTTTTGAGCTTTTACAGAGTTATTATTGTGTTATTACTCAAAAAAGCTTGAAAAACACATAGCTAGTGAATTCTGACAAGTTGAATTAATTTACAGTGACAATTTTCAACTGTACTGTACAATCTGTCAAAACAAAACAACTGCCAAACACCAACAATCCCTCCTGCATTCACCTGCGCACATATCCAAATCTTATTCACACCGGCAAACTGTATTGATTTGCACATTTATCGACCCATAATTGACATCATTTCCCTGCGTTTGCCCCGGCGTGTCTGCCCTTTGCCCCTCGGCCCTGCCTCCTCTCGCCTGTATTACCGATCAGCTCGGCGGCCTGTATTGGAATGCTCTGCTCTCGCCGCGTGTGTGTGTTCAACATGTGTCTGCCGTATCAATAGGTTAATAGCCCCCATGTCAGTTTCAGTCACTGGCTGATTAGTTGCGTGTTCACTAATCCACTGTGGGGCGGGGAACTATTGGCTTTCTCATTGATTTTAGCGTGGTGAGCGGGCAGAAGATAGAGAGAGGGGAGATCTATTGATTGACCCCAAATTAGCCCCCCGCCCCGTTACCGTACCACACACACGCACGCAGCAACACGCGGCTTTTTTTTGTTCTTATTGGATGTCGGGCCATGACGGTTCTTGTCCCGTTTGATGCGCCTGATTTGGGAGCCTGTTGGTGTCTTGTTTTGATGTTGGCTGACTGTGGTTTTTCGATGGATTGGATACTGTACCACAGGCTCTGAACACGGAGCAGGGGATTGGGGCTTGCCTTTGATGAAGTAAATAGCTGCATGCGCTTTGACAAAGGCGGTATTACTGTCCGGTTTGCGACCACCGAGCGTAGCCTCATTTAAAACTTCCCCGGAACAAAATGGTCCGCGGCAAAGTCATTTGTTCTTTGCTCGCAGTCACAATTTTGGAGATGCGCTAAAACGAATTTGGATTGCGGCATTCCTTTGCTCTCACTAATGGTGCACTCTGTAACTTTCCAGCTTGTTTTCATAGATGTGTTATTGATTTCTTTGGAATATTGCACAGTATGGCATTAAACTTATCTATCTTGCATTTATTCAGGTGTTTTTATTGCTGAAAAATACCTAGAAAAACATGCATTCGTACAGTTAGCAGGCTCGCATCTTCACAGATCTGATCCAGCTTGGCCTAAATTGTGGATGTCAATGAAAACTAAAATGTGTTGCCGCTGCTAATTCTGTGCAGTATATAATATAAATCAGCAGCCAATGGGACTGCCTTCAAATTATTTCAAGATTTGTGATGACTGGGAAAAGCCAAACATCATAATCTCCCATAAATCAGAATGTAGATCACATCTGTTTTCTCATTTCTTGTGAACCATTTGTTCCTCATTGATTAATCTTTTGGTACACTTTATTGTCGCTTTAGAAAAATGTGTCCTCTGCCTCTGACCCATCCTTCAAAGCCGCTGGGTCAACTTGTCAGGAGCAGTTGGCAACCACATTGCAGTGCCCTGCGATCCATCTCCAGAACTCCAAATATTCATAGGTTTCAGGCAAATCATTCCTCCTTGGTTTGGAAGATTCTGTGAGGAGCTTTCCCCATTGAGAAAATGTAATATTTTGAACTGAATGACGCTATTGCTGTAACAACATAGGACTGTTGCCATGCCATCCTTCAAATCAGGAAGGAATCCTTGTGCCTGAAACCATTAGCTTGGCCAGGACACGTCATTTTCTCTCCCTACTCACTTATGCCACAGACCATCACTCTGCATTGGTGGCTATGCTAGAAAAAGTTTAAAAAATATATATATTTATTTATTTATATGTCATAATTAGGGTAAGGTTAGGGTTAGGTTAGGTTAGGGTTAGGTTTAGGAACAGTTTATTTGGTTAGTTTAGGGTTTTGGGGCAGGTAAGTTAACTGGGTCTCTGTAGAACTTGGTTGGAGAAAAAAAGGACGTGGTCAGGATGTGTGATTTATGCCACACAACCGCTACTTTTCATTGGTGATTATACTTGGAAATGTTTGTGTTTAATAATATAAATACATTTTTTACAATTACGGTAAGCTTAGGGTAAGGTTAGGATTTAGATTCATTGATTTGTACAGGCCAGATTATATGAAATATGATATAAATAAGCAGATAAGAAAAAACAAGGCACTTTGGTTGAGGTTAAAAAGTCTTTATTTATTGAAGAGGCTGGGATTGAACCTTTTACACATGTGCTGTAATTCAACTCCTTTGCCATTCTGCAGTACACAAATTACATAAAATAAAACAAGGATTTAGTTGGTGAAATTCCATAGAGACACATGGGCTCTTGTATCAGGTCGTTTTCAAAGCTCGCTGCACTGTGTCTTAACCCGTGTTTCTCAACCTGTTTTAGACAACAATGTCATTAAAACCACAAAAACCGAATACTGTCAATTGGCAATATCTGATTTATAAGATACACCTGTACACGATATTGAGTAGAGTTATGAGAAGCACAGCCTTTACACCACTTCACTCCACTATCGCGCCTTTAAAACGCTCTCTCCCTGATCAATAACTCTAAAAACCTTTGCGACACGTGGCTATTAATGCGGGCCTATACGTCAAAGAGCCGCAGATGGAAACGTACGGCGCCGTGATTTCGCCGTCCTCTGTAGGTCCAGATTATTCACAACAAAAGCCGGCCACTTCCTCACTCCGATGTCCTTCATGTTTGTCATCATTTAGCTCCTCTTACCCCTTCTCCATCTTCATTTCTGTCGCTCGCTCTCTCCACCCCTCCTCCCATGATCCTTTGCCACTCCATCTGTCCCTCCATCCCATTCCGATACCTCTCCGCTTCCTCTCGCAGCCCTCACTCCTTTTCCCCCTGCGTCTATGTAAGCAACACGCGGGAGGTTGTTAAACATTTTTCTTCCCTCTTAATTGTTTTGACTGGGCCGATTGGCATCCCGATTAGGCCCATTGATTTCCTGGCGCTAAGTGCATTGATTTTTAAATTTCTTATTGATCCCCGGCTCTAAATCTCCCGCGCGGTCCCCAGCACAGACTTGCAGTGCGGGGCCGAGGCTGGGAAAGATCGAGAGGAGAAGACGGCAGGGAAAAGAGCGTTAGGTAAATAAAAGGGCTGTCACCGAGGAGTCAATTAACAGATTTAAATGGAGGGTCAATAAAGAGGAACATTAACATTTATTGAGAGGAAGAATGTCACAATATCACATTTTAGTGTTGCAATTCTTATGAGAAGATAGATTACGATTTTACGATTATTCACAATTATTGAACAAATTGTGAGCAATCAACAAGGAAATTCTTAATTCACTTTCATTCATATTGTCCAATACCTTGATGTTTTCCCAGTGTGCGTTCACAAAAATTACAATTTGAGTTGATGAATTTACACGAATTGAACCATTTACCATTTTGGAGTGTTTTGGAAATACATCTGTGCCAAAAAAGAAAGCAAAACGATCACCATTACCAAATTTAAAGAACCAGACAGTGGCACGGACATTCTTTGCCACATTATATGCCACATTATTTTACTAAAAGGTCTGATTTGATAATGTTTCAGTAGGTGGAGTGTCTTGGTAGCTTTTCAGCCACAAAACTGCAGTCTAGAAAAGGTTGAAAATCTTTTCTTTCTTGAGTACCTCTGAAGCTTTATCTCACTCTCCTTGTATTGGGACTGCAGTAGCTTACAATATGTGTCCCGACACTGGGTCCACGATACAACATTTATGCCAATACTCAAAGCTTGATACCATATGTGTCCTAATAAATGGACATTCATGGATATTCTTTAAAACCTGTGTTAAAAGTTTACTTAAAGGATGTTTTGATTGTGTGGAACAGAAAAATGCATTGGAATTTCATGTTCACTGTCCCATTGACATCAGAATACAATTGTTCAAAATACGTCCCTTTTGAGCTCAACAGATTCAGGCTTCATGAAGCAGTCTGTATGTTGATAGTATATAACTCGGTAATTTATAAAATTGTCTAAAAAAGATCACAACACACATCTCACTGTATCTTAGTGAATCAATGCGTGTATTGCCAAGAAATCCACCACCATTTATTATGTTGATGTTATTGATATTTTCAGTACAGCTCAACCACAGACGCTCGGAGATGGGTACTAGGCAAATACTCTAGTTTACTGTCAATTATAACATATTAACTTAAATTATATTTTCTTGTTTTAATAATATTGATGTCCAATATCCTTCAAAATGTTTGTAAGAAAACTGTAGATCACCATTCCTCGTGAATACATTTATGAGCTCAAACTTTCTGAATGATAAAAAGTAAATATTGCATGAACAGCCCGACCACTTTACAATTCTTTTCACTTTTTTCAGTATAGATTTAACTGAAATCACATAATTTAGTATCTAGAAAAAAATGTGTTCTACAGATTTTATGTTCAGGTTGCACATTGACTGGTTGGACAGTATAAACTCAAACCAAAATGGCGTCTGTTGGAGCCATAAAAAAGTCCTGGCAGAGACACTTGAGGGCTGTTGTGTCGGTGGAGCTGGGAGCCACAGAGGTGATGAAGGATCAGTCTCAAGATACACACAACAACATCCAAAGTGTGAGTTTCTAAAAATAACTAATCATTAAAAAGGGCAGAGTTTGGTGGAGCTAGTAACATCCAAATAGTGACTTTTTAGACTATCCAGGCTGCAGTCTACAAATTTGCAAGTGTACATTTTTGTAGGTGCTTGTGATTCTAGACACAGTTTGACAAAATATTACTTTACATGCAAGATTAAACATCAAGCTTTTATTAGAAGCATTCACAGTTATGCACAGTTTACATAAAAATGCGACTGAACCCAGAACTAAACCAGGACTAGACAAGAAAAAGGACCAAACTCTACCACAGGAAGAAACAGAACTCAAACCAGAACCAAATCATAACAAAAGTAAGTAAGCTTGTAATTTTCCAAAAGGTAGAAGGAGTTATAACTGAAAATTGCTCTAAACTGTTTTATTTGTCTAATAGTTTCACTCTTACAGTTCGAGTTGTTAAGTCTTATTGAGGTCTGGCCACCTCATTACCCTGGTTTGATTTCTGCCAAGTTGTTATGAGACTGTTGTAGACTGAGGGGAGGTTGTATCATACAGATTTTAATAAAGGGTTTTCTTTTAAAAATGTCTTCCTTAATTCCCTTTCCTGCTGAAAATGTGGACCTCACTGTCTTAAATGTGTGATTTGCGACTTTTAGATGAAGATGTACGGCTGATTATAAACCAGAATTTTAGTGCCTTCTGTGTTGAAACATCATTTTGTGTGGTGTTTAATGGTTAAATAATTTCAAGTAAAAAAAAGAAAAGCATGACATAGCAATAAAAATGTATAGGTGAATGAACCAAATCATAACAAAAGTAAGTAAGCTTGTAATTTTCACACCGCAAAACCAGAAGTAGGTATTTAAATGTGTCAGACTAGTTCCTCGCTCTCGCAAATGCTTTGGCACATTGTTAATTTCCACAAGCATTCATTTTCAGACACAGGCTTTGCTTTTTTCAGACGGCGAAGTGAAACTCCTGCAACTGCCCCAAGCTCAGCCAATCAGAGCGCTGCTTTCAGGCCTTATTTCTGCATTAAAAATATATAAAATACTTAATTTGAAATGTAACAATGTGCTGCTTTTACAAGATACTCTTTGAGGAAAACAAACAAAAAATACTAATTTACAAAAAAAGTCAGGTACCCCAGCTTCAAGACAACTGCTATAACTCACCTATATATTTTTATTGCTATGTCACGCTTTTCTTTTTTTACTTGAAATGATTTAACCATTAAACACTGCACAAAATGATGTTTCAACACAGAAGGCACTCAAATTCTGGTTTATAATCAGCCGTACATCTTCATCTAAAAGTCGCAAATCGCACATTTAAGACAGTGAGGTCCACATTTTCAGCAGGAAAGGGAATTAAGGAAGACATTTTTAAAAGAAAACCCTTTATTAAAATCTGTATGATACAACCTCCCCTCAGTCTACAACAGTCTCATAACAACTTGGCAGAAATCAAACCAGGCTAATGAGGTGGCCAG
This sequence comes from Rhinogobius similis, assembly GCA_019453435.1. NCBI lineage: Eukaryota > Metazoa > Chordata > Actinopteri > Gobiiformes > Gobiidae > Rhinogobius > Rhinogobius similis. The sequence continues at coordinate 32,633,775 of CM033626.1, forward strand.
ACCTCAATAAGACTTAACAACTCGAACTGTAAGAGTGAAACTATTAGACAAATAAAACAGTTTAGAGCAATTTTCAGTTATAACTCCTTCTACCTTTTGGGCAGGACCAATCAGTGTTTACGAGAATATAAATACCGCGGCTCAAACCGTTTCCATCAGATTAAAAATGACTTTCAGGTGGAATTTGAAACATCTTGATTTCTAAAACAGCGTCCTATTACCTTTGAAACCTTGTCTATTTTTGTAATTTGTGTTTACGCCAGACAATTAAAATAAAACGTTAAATTGAAACTAATCCAGCCCTACTTACGTTTAATTTAGTCCCAGCTACTCTAAACACTCTGTGCTGTATGGTTTGGCCCAGTCGCTCCACTCCATCTCCTCTTATCAATAGCTGGCATCTACATCTTATCTTCCATTATTGTTTTACAGCTATTGCAGAAACACCCTTCTTAGCACAACATATTGTAGATAATATTTGGCGGAGGATTTCCAAATGGAGAAAGCGCTCGCCGCCGTGGCCGTCTCCTCGGTCTAAAACAGTGAGAGATAGGCCCCGTGTGCTCCCTGATGTGGAGCTTGTCCGCCGTTACATGTTCATCTGTGAAGAATGACTGCCTTTATGACCGTGCAGCGCTTTATGAGGGATAGACAGATATTGGAAATGTCAGAGATAGAATGAAGTGTTTTGTCTTTGCCTGTTCTTTCACATGGTCTGCAGAGCTTACAGTGCAGAGCCTACTGTGTGTTATTCCGGCTTTATACGGCTGTGTTAGGTTTTTTTTTGAGGGCCGCCGGACTCCGATTCTTATATGCCCACTGGTGTTTCTGTGAAGGTGCCGGGTCTAATTGGCTGAATCCCGCTCGCCTTTTCGCTCCATGTCGGGTGCGTGTGTCTGTGAGGGAAGAGTGTCGGCGTTTCTACACGTCTGTGAGAAAAATGGTTCGTATTCCAGCTAAAGGTTTCTTTTTAAGAGCTTTTCACCTTCCTTCACTATAAAACAAGACATTTTAAATATAACACAATTTAACTATTGTATATATTTTACATGCAGATTTTTAGGTCCAAATGTTGCCAACTCGTTTTGATATACTGTATATTATTATAGTTTCGTAAAGCAAAACTATCTTATACATTATTGGACTTTAGACTTTGAAAAAATGCAGACACTAACGAGGATCTCAATAAGTGGTAAATACAGATAAATACTGGGAACTTGAAGGTTCAAATACATATTTATTTATTTAAAAGTCAAAGATGGAAGGCAATTGGGCCAATATTATTTTATTTTTTTAATTGTAATATTTAACCACTCAAAGGCACTCTGGTTTACAATCAGCTGTACTTCTTCATCTAAAAGTCCCATATCACATGTTTGAAGACAGTGAGGTACAACTGTTTCTGCAGGAGAATGAATAGTTTGAAGGCAGAGTGAAGGAGGCCATTTGTGTTAAGAAAGAAAACCCTTATTTAAAGCGGAACGGTGGTCTAAGATACAACCAATGTGTCACAGGGTCAAGTGTAGACTGTAACAACGACCCGAGCTAAGAGTTAAATTGAGACTTGTTTATTATATTAAAATCATGGATTGGTCACTACATTTACTTTTTCACTTTATCATGAGCTGACAGAGAAGATGCTGACCTTTGTAATGTGTTTTATTTAGATAGGCCATCCTTTTTGTATACTTTAGTCAGTCAGTTGGTATTTAGTTTGTTTTTTCTCTTGTTAAAGGGGCATGGGTAATAAGAGTATAATAAGCTTCTCTCATGGTCCTTTTCAGACTGGTATTTATTGTAGTGGGTTTCTGTGGGGGATCTATTGCGACATTGTGAACATAATGACACATGCAAATTGTTTTGAAAATTGAATTAAATTACAGAAATGTGAATGCTGCAGTAGACAACTTTTCACCAATAATTTAAAAGTATTAGTAAAACAATTTGTATTCTCTCATAAATTATATTGTAAAAGAAGAACTGCAAAATCAGACCAATGTGCCATCTGTATCTTATTGTAAAACATTATAAAGTCTTTAATGACGTCGTTAAAGTCAAATTTTGGGACGAGAGCAGAATGACTGAGCGTAGGCCACCCATTAGGAATATTCATCTTGTCTTCTTAGTAGAATAGTTTGTATTATAGTTTTATATTATATAATAGTATTGTTTTTTCAGAAGTCCTGACAAAGACGGAATGTACCATCGAAACATGTAAAGGTAATACATCATCTCTTACTGTTCGTCTGATATGAAACAATAAAATATTTATGCATTTGAATACTAGTGGTGTGCCAAAAGGTTTATGAGAGTTGGAGAACTAATACATGGGTTTTAATACCTAAAATCCCTATACTTTGGCTTAAAAATCAACCACTGTTACCATAAAACCGGTGCATATGGACACACAAAAGCCTCTGTCCAAACTTTTTACTTTAAAATGTTGTCATGTCGCATGAACTCAACCACTTTGTGCTTTCTTTCGCTAAGCTTCATATTCGAGTTAAATCTTGCTTTTTAAGTGCAGCTCGTGTTGTTTGTATATCTGTGTGGCTGTGCTGTATACTTGACCTTTCATGGGCTTAAGTGTCGCGGCTCGAATTCAGACATTCACTGGATCGCGTTGTCTTTTTATAGCCCTCGTACTTGACCAAATTGCGCTAACCTTTTGCTAAAGTCATTTGTTGCTTTTCTGTCTCAGCGGGTAATCGAGGCAGTGCACAATATATGGACCATATGTAGCATTGGCGCGTTGCAATTACAATTTTCTCTCACCGTAGATCCACTTAAGATAAGTGCTTTCAAATGGCAAGCAAGAAAGAGCTACTATTGTCTGCGGCGTATAAGGTAAAAACTTCAGCGTTCCTCCTGCTAACACGGCCATGATGTGATGGTAAGTGCAGCCGGAGAGGGAAGTCTATTGACACATCATTACATAAACTACTGTGGGCAGTTGTTAGAATAATGATAGCGCTAAGAGCAGCCTGTTTTGCCTTTTAAGTTACATTATATTTAAATGTTTCATGGAAAATACAGTTGTAGGCACCAGATCATGAAAATACTGATTACAAAATAGCTTTAACCCTTCAGTGTCACTACTATAGCACATGTTACTATGACCCTGCAGCAAGAAACCTGCACAAAACAGATATTTTTCCTGTTTCATATCATTAATGGTATTGCTATCATATAATTTGCATAATATAAGACCGTGTTTCCCAACCAGGAAGTAAGGCAAGGCAAGGCAAGTTTATTTGTAGAGCACAATTCATACACAAGGCAATTCAAAGTGCTTTACATAACAGGAAGAGTTGCATTAAAATCACAAAACACAAACACACAGAATAATTTTAAAATAAAGCGCTTTAAAAGACAGTACTTAGAATGGTTTTCAAATGTAATTGTCTGTCATATTTGAATAAAAGTTCTTAGGATAAATTGTTTAGTCTTTACAGGAATTTTTGACATCAATATATTTAAAACATCAAAATATATGAGTGATACTTTACAATACATACAAATGAACAGGTAGATTTGCCTACTACTTGAGTTAGGAGGTACTTGGAGAGTGAGCCAATCTTGAAGGGTACTCGAGACAAAAAAGGAACCACTGATCAAAGCACCCAAAATAAAATGACTTCTGAAAATGAAAACTGAATGCTTTATGGAAAAAAAAAAAATCTCAAAATAAAACCTGGATCACTTCAGACAAGATCCTAGAGATAAACCCACGATTGAAAAGAAAGAACTATTTAATGAAATTATTTTTGTAAAACCTAAAATCACAACAGCTGCTGTGGAGGACTTTTCAAAAAGATTGTTGATTTTTACCTCAGGTCAAGTCTGTGGCATCTAAGGGTCAGACATCACTGGAGCAGCAGCAGCTATAGAGGGACATAGTGGACAACTTGTGAACAGCAATGACTAAGTGAACTAAATATTGAATAATGTGGTTAGGGAAAGTAAGAGGAACCTGAAGTGAATAGTGCTCAACTCACCATACTTCCATTCCAGCCCTTAACCCTTTGAGTATTTATGAGTGTTACAACCCCTTACCATGCGGGCCTGCTTTTCCTAAACTCCCTAGACTGTGTCCCTAGTCCCTAGACTAAAATGAGCCTCATTGGTAAATGGTAAATGGTCACATTTTTAAATAGCGCTTTTCCACCTTTAAGGTATTCAAAGCACTTTATATTTCAAACTGAATCGGTTTCTGAACCAGCCAACTATTGGCTGGACTCTTTGTGAAGCTGAGACTATAGTTTTGACCTCTGGTGTCTGATTGACTCTAGTGTGAACCTGCTCTGCTCAGAGGAATATCACATTTTAAATTCCATCTAGATTTTAGAAAGCTGGTGTCTGTAAGTAGTAGGCCTGATTGACACTAGTTTGGGCATTTTTGAGGTTTTGACAACTCCTCTTTTAAAGCTGAAGCTAATTTGACTAAAAATGAGTTTTAGGGACTTTTAGGGAATTTAAAAAGTCCAGGCAGAATCCATATAAAAGTCCTATAAAATGTTTACAAATCTTAGTGTATTTTTTTGTTGTTGTGCTTTCATAGTACAAACTGTTCATGCCAGAATGGTTGATTTGGCTGAAAATAAGAGGGTTCCAGCTTTGTTTTCATAGTTAACATGTCCAGCAGCTTCTTGTCTTCTTCTGATCTCTATAGTTTTGGTCTTCCTTTTTGGATTGCCATATCCAATCAAATTTACTACATATGATATCTCTCTCAAAACCAAACCCAATTACATTTACAGATTGAACTCTATGGGAGCTTACCTTGAATGCAATATCACAAAACTAACTGTCTGTTTCCCCACAAATGTACTTTCTTATGATCCATGACAGATACAGTCAACTGGAAGAAGAAGTGGGTGATGTTTTGCATATAGGAGAATCTGAAAACGTGCAGTGTAATTGATCCAAAACAGTGTACGGTGCAGTGTACGGTGCTGTAATGTATTTAATTATTGTATCTTTCACTATTTAAATGAATGCAAAACTACCTCAGACATTTAACGGCACATTTCTGACGCATTTCCAAATTATTACATTATTAATGTCCCAAAAATACAACAAGATTTTACCTTTTTTTTTGTCAGTATCGCCCACCTCCCTATAAAAACTTGCACTTAACAGAGATAAGCGGAAATCTGATATGAGCTTGTATTTGTGTAAAACTATGGGATATTTTGCCTTTAACATATCAGTGCTGTTTACACTTTTGGCCAGTGTTGTCAGAAAATCTAAGATAACATATTATCTATAGCAGGCTGTGAGCTGCTTATCCAATGAGCGTCTAGTGTTTAAAATGCATGTGCTGGGCCGGCGCTGTTTGCCTGGGACTGATGGGCTTTGTGTTTGTTCTGCTGATACGCTTTGGCCCACAAGTCACTATCATATAATGCATACACGCATGTAGACACACACTTAAAGGTGCACGCTGGAACTTTTCTGGGAGCTGTTTGTTTCTTTTGAGATGTTATTTCTTTGTATTTACAGTTGCACAATATGGCATTAAACTTAACTAGCATAGCATTTTTGTTGCTCAAAAAAAAAAGCATTCATTCTTATGCCATGTGTACAGTGAGTCCAGTCTGGGGTATAATAACTACACTTATTCATGCCTTAATAAAGCATGAAGAAAGACTTAATTCATAATCAACAAATAGTTTATTAAGAATGATTCAGGCTTAGTAACTATTTAACGAATATTATAACCCTAATTTCTAACCCTAACTCTAACCTTAACCTTAATTTAGTAGTTACTAAGCCTGAATCGTGTTTAATAAACTATATATTCATTATTAATTAAGTCTTTGTTAATGCTTTATTAAGGTAAAATAAGATGTAGTTATTATAAAGTGGTACCCAGTCCGGTTGTGGTTCTGGATCCGGGCAGGTCAGTTGCAGTTTGCCTGCTACATCCACTCTGGATTACTTTTGACAAAGATAGTGTTGCGCGAGAACACTGATCTAATGACCTGAAAACCGCACCAGACTTTTAAAAATTCTTAAATCCGCAAAGCACCTAAAAGTTTGTTTTGTAAGATGCAGCCGTTTCTGTCATCAGGCAGTGGGCAGTGCTAGCCTAGAAAAAGTCTTTTTTGGCTTCATTCGCCATCAGGCTCAGTGAATCTTATTATAATTCCATGGGTAACAGCCACAAAACAGGCTACGATTACACGTGATCATGTTACTCATGCACTCGAGTGTCGTCTGTCGCCAAAACAGCCCTGGTTTTTCATTTGTGATATTTGGAGGTAACGCTAACTCTTCAGTGAGCCTTCAGAGTAGGCATTCTGTTTACAAATAGTGAAAAATGTCTATTATAAAGTGTTATTGAAAAGTTACGCAGTGCACCTTTAAGCTTGTTTTCAGAATGGATGGATAAACACATGCCTTTAAAGCTCCCTCCTCCGCACTGGACGGTTTAAGCTTGTGTGGTGTTGTCTCCTCTTTTGCCCATGGGCTTGGCATCAGGGAGGGGAGATCTCATAAAACAAAAGGTAAAGTGAAATAAATGTTTGGAGCGGGCGGCTGAAATGGTTGCGGTCTCTGGAGCTAAGTTCTCATCAGTCTGATCTGAGTATATCTGCTGCTGCCGCGCCTCTATGTACCCCAATGCTGTTTATTGAATTGCACTTTTGTCAGGCCTGTAATATCGCACTAGATCTGCCATTTTATCATTGTATATGTCGTATTATTTCAGACAAAGGCCACTATCCGTGTTGCTTATGGGCTGTTTAAAGAGTCCAAAGCAGGTTGTTCTACAAATGTGCAAGTTATTGGATGCCTATTTTATTCTATATTACATATGACAAATGGTTTGTTGCTTATCCTGAATATTTAGCTTTGGTTTGAACCAATCTTGAGCGTAACAACTTCTGGGCATGTTTCCCTATGGAACTCACCAGTCAAAGCCCACAGAGGTTCTGCAAATTTCCCATTCATTTACCCCACAGACAGAGAAATTCAAATATTAAAGAAGATATATAGCTTTTGTCTTCTATGTTGTTATGACCATACAGCAGACAGTATCATGGGAGCAATGGCATCTTGATTGATGGAGAATAAAGATTACTCGAACATGCATGAATCACAAAAAACTAATAATATTATGTTTACACTGATTTTGCGTAAGAGTTTAAAGGCACGACGGATGCTGCGGTTATATTGTAGTTGTTTTCAGTCCAAAAACATTTACAACTCAGAATTCTCCTAAATAATATTGGAAACATACTTTTCATATTGTAGTAATTGTTAGTTATAGTTAGTCACATCTCTGATTAACCTCATGCCCCAAAAAAGTCTATGGGGAAACTCAATAGGATTTATTTATTTACGGATCCTCAGGCATTGTTGAGCTCGTGGTGTGAGTACAAATAATGAGAACAAAAAACGGAACTAATGATGAACTGCTACTTAAACTTAATAACAAATACACCCCAAAAAAGAATAAATCTTAGCCACATCCATTATCTGAACCACAATAACCTCAATATACGTTTGTGAATATAACTCTAAATAGATGCTAAAACTGTGTCATATAAGATTAAGGTGCATACAACATTTTAATAACATTAGTGATCACTATCACTCACTCATTCACTCATTTATTAAAGTGTGCGTGATTTTCTTTCTTTATTTGGTGGGATAATATCGTTAGTAAATATAAATCATTGTTTTATCCCAATAATAAAAAATAAATAAAAAGCACAAGTTGAAAAATATATTGAAAATAAGTAGAGTAGCACATCATGGCTCAATTTACACCAAACACATTTTTCGGACCCCGTTTAACGTGAATTCAACAAAATAACGGTGTTCGATTTGTCAAATTATAATTTTTGTGACATTTATGGAGTTTCGGTCGAGAGTACAACCAGATCATGGAATCCTAGTGTGACGTTTCATGATCAGGAAGTAAAAGTATAAACATGAATACATTTTAAAATGCTAAATCATCAATATGTGTTTCAATCAAATGAGTTGTACACATAGAACTATAATAAAACCTGGAAGATGAATCTAAAATGGCCGTCCTGTTTATCCCTATGGAGTGTGCTCATTGGCGCATGACCCCAAAAAAGTTTCTTACTTCCGCATTTACTTCCTGATACGGAGGCTGCCATCTTTGTTTTACTTCCTGATACGGAGGCTGCCATCTTTGCTTTACTTCCTGATACGGAGGCTGACATCTTTGCTTTACTTCCTGATACGGAGGCTGCCATCTTTGTTTTAGGGCGCCACGTGACGACAATCCCCCACTTCATATAAAAACGGTAATTTCGGTGATTTTAGAAACGGTAGAAAAGAACATTTCCTTCTATTGTATTTAAATACCGATAATAATTCAGTACTGTCTGCAATTATAATGTGCAATTTAAGAAAAAGGCTGGTTCCAAGAGGCTGCAGTACTTCGCAATCAATCACAGACAGAGGGGGCGTGCCTTATCCAGTTCATTTAATACATCCATGGCTGTACAACATGTCATAGGACCTTTCAGTCTACATATTGAAATTTCTTCTTCGTGTTTTGCTTTTTCAACCAGAAGAGCTGGCCCACAGTTCCCAGTTCCCACCCTCACAGTTCCTGGTTCCTGTTGCTGAGTCTTTTTTTTCTCGTGTTCTGCAGGCTCAGCATCCGCCCGGTGGTCTGCAGACATGTCCCTGTGTAAGCTCATACATGATCCAGGAGGAGGCCCCTTTTACAGAACGTCCTTGGCCCCGTCCCACTACGCTCACACACACACCACACGCTCCGGTCCTCCCCTTGACCCTCGCACTCCTTCCTTAGGCTCATACATACTTCATCTGCCCCAACACAAGCCGCACTTTAATGTGATCAAATGCACACGGAGCAAACGCGCTGCACGTCTGACGGTCAAAATGGCGGAAGGGACGTGGCATAAGTTTGGTGTTTCAATGTGTGCCTCATTATTATTGATATATGCAAATTTTAATTGTTTGAAATTGAGACTAGAGGAGTTAAACAGAGCATTAATATAAAATTAAAAGAGACAAGGAGTGCTGCGTGGGTACATGAGTGTCCAATAATTAATAGGTAAAGAAACAGAGCGTTATTTTAATTTCTGTTGCTTATGTTTTTATTATTCAGAAGTGACCAAGCGCAATACGTTCCGGAGGTGAATTTTCTTTCTAATGTTCTCAGATGAAAACAAAAATATTGAAAGTTTGAAAGCTTGTTGGGAGCTACGGGCCACAAGAACTATACATTTTTGTTTCTAAAACTTTATAAACTGCAAAGTTATTAATTATTTTTATTTTTTAGACTGAAAACAAAGAACAGTGACCACAAAGCTGGTTAGCCGTTGTGCCTTTAATAATTAGATCATTACCAAAGTTAACATTAATTTACTTAATGGCCCTATCTATTTTTTTTTTACCTGTTTAAGGAATTTTAACTTAACTCATTAGCAAATTTATTTTCCTATTTTAAGATAAATTGTCTTGTGACCCGAAATGCATTGAATTCAGTCAAAATTTTTATCACATTAGAAATGAAATCTAACCTGGTCAAAACTACTCAAACTAAGATCATTGTTCTGAATTCACGTCATTTTAAGCAAGGTTAATAATTCAATTTTTGCACTGCAACCACACAATACAAAGAGTGGGAGTTTATATATAAGTTTATCTTCTTCCCACTCCATTTTGGGCTAATATGGTTTATTATTTGTGTTACTTGAGAAACGTGGACACATGGTGGACATTCAGGTAAACTTCTGTGTGCATGTGTTTGAAGGTGTATGCAGACAATCTTGAACCAAATGTGTCATAATCTCTGTCATAAACTCCAAAGCCAATCAATCAAACTCATAATATTGAATTTTTTGGAAAATTTGTAGGCAAAAATGAATGGTTAATTTACTCCCAGAACCACAGTGGGCTTCAAAGTGGGTGGAACTGTTGAGCTCCATTGGTCCACAGCCTTGGCTCCGCCCCCCACGTTCAGATAAGAGACATTACCTTGTTTAAAGTTTGAAATCTTGCAGTGAATAGTTGCAACGCACTACACGAGAATACATAAAATATGTTTAATGCTGAATGAAAGAAAATACATTTGACAATGAGTTAAGTAAAATGATCTTAACCCAGTGGTAGATTATTTGGCTTGAAGTAAGAAGAAGGAATTAAGACATTTTAAGTCATCTAGAAATTAATTGTTTCAGTGTTTAATTTAAAAATAAATGATAAAATGCACTTTACTTTATTCTCCTTTCACATACTTTGCTGTATTTCAGAATCAGAAATGGTTTATTGCAACATAGGAACTTGCTTCGGCATAAGGTGCAACATAAAACAATGAATAAAATATAATAAAATATATAAAAGAGGCATGCATAAAATTAAGAATAAAATAGATAGATAGACTAAGATAAGATATTTCACTTTTGTCTTTACATTGTGATGTTGTTAAAAAGGCACATTGACCTGCTGAGCGTTTGTTTAAGGGGAAAGTCTTCATTTAGACGGTGCTGGCAGGAATTGCATACATTTCTCCGTATTTGTCTTTGCCGCCGACCACACGTCCTTCACATTTTTGGAAGATTTAATTATGAATATAATGGACACTTTTCTCTGATACAATTAAAGCGAGGCCTTGGCGAGGTCTTTCTAATGTGTCCATAAAATTAGAGCCCATACCGTCCGCCGCGGTGATAAATTTCTCTGTCAAAGACAAATTTGAAATAAATCTCCCGCTACGGACTTCCAGCGTGTCGCACTCTGATAATTTCAACAATATCCTTTGCAACACCCTAGGGAGACTTTTGACTCCCCCTCCTCGCTCCCCCGGTCCTCCCTGTTTGTTTCAGACGCTGTAAAATGCTGGTTGCTTTGCTGAAATACTGCAATGCTTTATCTATAGGTTTTTTCCTCTCTCCATGAGCCGAGGTGGACAGGCCGACAACCTTGGCCCCTCCCTCCTCCAACGCACACTGCAAAACACTGGATTCAATCCTTTTAATTCAGGATTTGTTTGACTTGGTTTTATTTCTTTCACTTGTTGTATTTGTTGTTGTTGCAAATTGTACCTGTTTGTGTGGCCTTTATAGTTATTCGTAATATTTTTAAAGGTAGATCTGTTTTGTTCATTTCAAGCAAAATTCTAATGACAGTGTACAATGTTTTTTTTTGCTATTTTTATTTATTTATTTATTATTATTTTTTTTTTACTTATTAGGTTAGCTCATTTACTGCAATTTCTGTGAAACTTTTTAAATAATAAAAAGCACAAGTCATAAGTATAGGTCTAGTCGTCTAATAAAATAATTGTAATTTTAAATCTTAATAATTGTCTACACTATACAGACTCTAAAACACATGCAATCTATAACAATAACCATATAACCAATAACCACATGACCAAAATGTCAAAAAGGTTGTTTCAAGCAATAATTCACTTTATGTGTAAATACTATTTACTAGAAATTACATATTTCATCTTGAATTGGGTTAAATAATTATTTGAAAAGTCTCAATGTACAATAGAAATAATCCTTTGACTACTCGACTAATAAAATAATAGCATTTTGATAATTGTAATTGTTGTCTGGACTATACAGACTCTAAAACGCATACCATTTATAACAAAGACAGCAACATTTTTGAGTAAAGATGTTAAAAAGGTTGTTTTTTAATCAATACTACATTTTATTCGCAAATATTATTTTTCTAGAAGCCTTCAGTTACCATATTTCAATCTGTCTTGGGTTAAAATGCAATTGAAAAGTCTCAATGTCCAATAGAAACAAAATAAATAAATAAATTGCTGAATTAAAATCGTCGACACTATTAAAATCTCCACCCGTTTAACTAATGAACCTGCAGGACAAAACGACTCAAAAGTTCAACACCTTCACCCGTCTCTTTTTTGCAGTGCAGTGCATGTTGTTGTTGGTGTGTGTTGTTGTGGGGTTCGTACGAGATGGGAGGGGGGGTGAGGAGGAGCGGGTGAGGTGAGCGCGGGGGGGGGGCAGTGGTAGCCAATGACGTGGGTGCGACATGTAACCGCAGAGCAGGAGAGGAAATCAATACATGAAAGGATGAGGAGCGCTGGGCTGGATTACCGTCTGGGGCCCTGGCTACGGGAGGGGAGGGGCTGAGGAGGGGGGAGGAGGGGGGTTAGATGAGGCCTGGGGGGGTACGCTGGGTGTGTGTGTGTGTGTGTGTGTGGGGAGGGGGGCGGCGTGTCCAGTCCCTTCCCTCTCTGTCTCTCTCTCCTGGACCAAGCGCCACTGTTTCAATCCAAAGCCCTTTACACATTACTGCTCTTAATATGAGGCGCTCCAGGGTGATACTGACCCAAAATGTACATCTCCATATCTTTTTGCGTCGTCTTGATTACGTTATTTTCACGATGCAGAAGAAATGTCCCTGTGAATGTCTCGATTGAGGTTCAGGTGTGGCGCAAAACATATCAAGAGCATCAAATGAATCCAATCCACTTTATTCCTTTAGCACGTTTCATGAATAGTTCCCAAAGTGTTGCACAACATAAGCAAAAAATACAGAAGCAGTTTAGTTCTAGTCCTACGCAATAGTAAAAGCAAATAAGAATGACTGAATTAAAAAGTAAAAATGTAAAAAAAAACATTTAAAAAGGGTCTGAAGGCACTGTGGGGGCTGTTTGGACGTGAGGAGCAAATTAACTATAAAAGACCATGACTTGTTTGGAAGTTTACACTAGACTTTTCTGTATCTTTTCAACATCATTTTAATAGTTGTTATCAGATTATTTAAATGCAAACAGTTTCATCTAATCTGAGTAATCAGGTTTCTTTCTGATTGTTCACGCCTACGGAAGGAAAATGATGGTAAAAAGGTGGCATTATCAGCGGAAGAAACGGTGCTCTGTCACCAGACTAACATTTGAATTTGTTATCTGTTGTATTTATAGTTACCGCCTTTCCTTTTAACAGTCAAATTAAACTTAAATTTTGTGATACAAGAACAAATGTACCTATTTATTAAGGGTTAAATCTACACTACATGTCATCTTTTTCAAATATACATTTTGATACTATAGTACTTAATAATAATACTTTATAATAACTACTCTTGCCTTAATAAAGCATCGACAGCAAATCAAATTGATACTGCATCCTTCTCGTGTGCGGTGCATCACCCACACGTCTGCCACAAGCTATGGAAAGTAAACGAGCATGTGCACACTGCGTCACGTCTCTGCTGTCTGTGGATCTATTCCGTCTATTTTTGACGGATGCTGCAGCCGTACCAGTCAAGTTTTTAGCTATTTATGGCCACACACAGGATAAACACCTGAAAACTGTCTGTATTTAATGCCGTCTTACTGTATCAAGACTGAACCTTTCATGTCCTTGTTTTTGGCAGATCAAATACACTTTTTTTAATCTTGTATGTGAAATAGCCATACGTGATGGAGGCATGGAGGTCTAAAGAAGGTATAAAGGGTTAGAAGTTAGGGTTAGGGTATTCATCAATTAGTTACTAAGCCTGAATTATTCTTAATAAACAATATGAATGAAGTCTTTGTTCATGTTTTATTAAGGCACAAAAAGTGTAGGTCTCTGTTGTTTTTACAGTTCCTTAAAGTATAAGTAACATTTTGTGATTCTGAACAAACTTATCCATTTATTAAGGGTCAAATCCACACAAAACAAAGACACACTTTAAATAATTGTCATCTTTCTCCAGATATGTAGGTAAATATATGGATTTGTTCATTTTGTACCACTTCATATTAACTACACCTCCATTAGCCTTAATAAATCATGAATGAAGACCTAATCTGTAATGAACTAATAGTTTATTAAGAATGATTCAGGCGTAATTAAGAGGTTAGGGTTGTAAGCTATTTGTTACTTATGATTTAAGTCATTGCTCATGCTTTGCTAAGGCTAATAAAAGTGTAGTTATTAAACAAACCAACAAAACTATTGATCAATGTTTTGTTTATTACACAAAGTGCTCTTAAAGCGACTTATTTCCGCCATGTTTATCCGACGACCTTCTTCTTATCCACTCATGCCTCGTGTGTCATCCTTGTGCATTTTACCTGCAGGAGTCACATTCAAACCCCGTCTCCACACTTGACCCTCTCCGGCGCTCCCCTCGGTATCGCGCCTGTAGTGCCGATAGACCTTGGCCTTCCCTCTGGCTTCTCCTCCTGCTCCAAACTCCACAATGTTTACTGAATCCACCGCTGAACTCTGGCTACCTCCGATAACCCCGGCCGCTATCTGCGCCGCGAATAATCACCTCATGTTACCGGCTAAATTAAATAGCTCCACCTAGAGTGCGACTCCTTGTGTGCTTTTGGCGCTGCTGCGAATTTGCCGACATTTTCAACTGCCCCTGATAATAAATATCTATAATAAACATCGTCATTATTGGTCCAATCTTCTCCAATAACGGCGGCGCTCTGAAAGATGGCACGGGGGACCGCGAGGGATATTGGCAATATATCAGCATTGATTATTGAGGGGGAAAAAGGGAGACAGAGAGACAAAGAGCGCGAGAGAGAGCGAGGCAAAGTTAATAAAAGCTAATAAAAACGACACGGAATTCAAAGAGAACGGGGTTTTGCCGGATCAGCTTCTTGCCGGTGGAACGAGAGGCGAGTTAAGCCGGAGAAATGGAGAAAAAGGAAAGAAAGATAGTGTTGTATTCAGTGCGTATTATTGAGTGAGTGTTTTATCACTTTTAAATGGCGTCTGCTGTACATACTGTACACGAGGGGCGGCTGCTTCTGAGGCTGAATGTGTGTCGGCGGCGTCTCCTTCTCGGATTGATCGGGTGGATTTGAACTCTGCGGTGGGATGTGAGGAGCTGCATGGAACGCCCCCACACTGCACGGCACACAAACTTCACATCCTCCCCTCTCTCTTCTCTCTTTTCTCTCTCTGTCCTTTCTCTTTCTCTCACAAAATCTCACACAAACTTCGCGTCCTCCTCTTTCTCTTTTCTCTCCCTGTCCTTTCTCTTTCTCTCACAAAATCTCACACAAACTTCACATCCTCCCCTCTCTCTTCTCTCTTTTCTCTCCCTGTCTTTTCTCTTTCTCTCACAAAATCTCTCACAAACTTCACATCCTCCTCTCTCTCTTTTCTCTCTCTGTCCTTTCTGTCACAAAATCTCACACAAACTTCACATCCTCCTCTTTCTCTTCTCTCTTTTCTCTCTCTGTCCTTTCTCTTTCTCTCACAAAATCTCACACAAACTTCACATCCTCCTCTCTCTCTTCTCTCTCTGTCCTTTCTCTTTCTCTCACAAAACGTAACATCCTCTTTCTTATAGCTCTCTCTTCTCACTGTCTCTTTATTCTTTCTCTCTCTTTCCATCTCGCTCTCGCTCTCTCTCTCTCCCTCTTTTCTTTCTCACACAGACTTCACATCCTCCTCTTTCTTATTGCTCTCCATTTCTCTCTCTTTCAAATCTCTCTCTTCTCTCTGTCCCTTTTCTCTCTCTCTTTCTCTCTCTCCCTTTTCTTTCTCATACAAACTTCACATCATCTTCACTCTCTCTCTCTATCACTCTCTACAATTTCACTTTTCTCATAAACTTCACATTATCCTGTTTTACTTTCGCTCTCGTTCCATTTTTCTCTTTCTCTCACACACACTTCACATCCTCCTCCTTCGCTTTTCTCTCCTTCCATCTTTCTCTCTTTGCATTTTTCTCTTTTTAAGCACATTAAACCCGCCCATAAAACTGTACATCCACAAAAAGCTCAAACTAACGATGACATTAACAATACATTTTTCCAGTTATTCAGAACTGTGCTGCCACACCAGTTCATTGAGGATCAGTTTGTCTTTGTCAGAAAATTTATAAAAAATTGTGTCCTTGTGCTTAACCAAAAGGTTCCTAGTCTGACTTGAGCTCACACCGAGAAGGAGCTAAAAAATGTGATGCCAGTCTCTATTTCCTACTACTGCACGCATCTATGAAGACTGGAATCTCTCAGACTCTCTCTTTCTCTCTCTTTCATTCCTCTTTTGCTCTCTGTCCATCTCTCTCTTATGGTCCCTTTCTCTCTTTTCTCTTTCATTCTCTAACTGTCTCATTTCTCTCTTTTTCTTCATCCATCTTTTTCTCTCTTTGTCCGTCTCTTTCTCTCTCAAACTCTCATACAAGTGTCACATCTTCCTATTCCCCCTCTCTCTCTCTCTTTCTCTCTCAACTGTTTTCTTTTTCTCTCACTTGCACAACTTCACACCCTTCTCTCTCTTTCTTTTTCTCTCATACTCTCCTTCTTTGCCCTTCTCTCTCTTCTCCCTTTTCTCTCTTTCTCTCACCACAAAACTGCGGTTCTGTCTTTTTCTCTTTTCCCTCCCCTCAAACTCTCACATGAGCGTCATATCTTCCTCCCTCTCTGTCTCTTTCTCTCTGTTTCTCACACACAACTACACCATCTCTTCTCCCTTTCTTTTTGTCTTATACATTTCTCTGTCTGTCTTTTTATTTTTCTCACTCACAAAAACTTCACATCCTCTCTTACTTTTCCTCTCATACTCTCCTCCTTTGCCCTTCTATCTCTCTCCCTTCCCTCTCTTTCTCTCACCCCCACATACATACTGACACCAAACTGCACCCCCCTCTCTCCCTTTCCCCCTCCTTTTCTCGCTGACACCAAACTCCAGCTCATAACGGCCCATGCATCACGTCCATATTATCTTGACAAATCCATACGTCAGTGAACAGCTCCGTGTGAATATTGTGTCTCTCTGTGTTTGTCTGTGTCTCTCGGTGTCGCTCGGTGTCGGGGAGGATATGAAAGCGGCCGGACTGTTTGGGACGGGTGCACACGGACGGCGAGGCGGCCTGGACCATTCTAATAGGCCCCCGTTAGGTCGCTGACAGAGGCCGGCCGCTATTGATTGGCCCGCGACGGCGTTATTGATGAGTGAGGATTTCATTTAAGCAGCTCGTTTGTCAACATGACGGCAGCGTTTAAGTAGCACGGCGACGTGGATGTGATCACCTGCAGATGAGGGGGTCAAATAACGCTGTCGTTGATCTACTCTTAACAAGGGTAGGACACGAGGTTTTATTATCGCGGCGCTGTCAGCAAGTGCAAAATCTATAGGGCTCGGGATTGCATCGTCACACGTCGTCAGAGTTTATTTTTCCGTTTGCCTAATGTTAAATCAATGGAGCGTTTATTCAAATGTATTCTGACTCTAAAGTGCGATAAATCTGTTTACAGTGGTGACCCAGCAGTTAATCGAGTTGTTCCATGCACTTTTGTTTACTTTTTAATGTTGTTTTGGTCTAACTCTATGGAAGTTTTGCTCTGCTGCTATAAACACGGCAGATTTGGTCAATAACGGTCACTTCTTGGGGTTTAGTCTTGTTATGTTCCACTATGTTGGGATGAGTTTAAATTAAATGATCAGAATTTAGTCCTAAAATATTGCTGAATTTCCCAGTTTTTTCCATAAAAGTCAAATTGAAGTAGTATGCATTAAGTAACAATTATTTTCTGCAAAACACTTCATTTGTTCTGAATATTTTTAATAATCACAAGTAAGTAGAGATAGGGGTTAAGTGAAAACATTTTTTTACCAACACAAACTTAGTCTGCTTGGCAATTTATCCATTCATCATGTTTTATGTTATTTTGGGATTGTATTTTTGTTTCATTTGTACGTTTAAAGTTTAAATGTCCTGTCTCCTCCGTCTCTACAACTCAAAATCTACAGTTCCACCTCTTGATGTCATCAGGTGATAATTAGAAAGTGCTCCTCTATCTTTAAAGGGCACACTAAATGTAAAATTGACTTCAGTAACATTTTAATCATGGTATTAGGTTACTCACATTGCATGTTTAACGTAATCTTGTGCTGTCCTGCATTTGGGGCTTGAGTGCTCAGAAAATTCCTATTTTCTCCACCCACTTCTCTGTAGTTACTTAAGTTTATTTTTAAAACTCTTAGCAATTTTTCGTCAATAATGACATGAAAATGTGCTGTTTGTTAATGTGAAATGACACTATGAGGAGGCGGGGCTTCTCAGTTCAACAGATTTGAACAGGAAGTCAATGGACTGGTTTCTTTTATTAAACCATTTTCAGTCAATAATGCAGTTAACAATGAGCTATAAAAGAAAAATAATGGTCTACATATGTTGCAGTTTCGTACTAAATACCAAACCTAAAAAAACACACATATGTCTTCTTTAAAGTCTATTCTGACCATTTTACCCTCAAATGTCCTTCACTATACTACCTTTGGCATTAGAAACTAATGTTTTTAGCCTGATTTGAACTGCTCTCTCCTCGTGCATCAGAGTCTTTACGCCATCTACTGGAGTTTTGTACACATATCCAGAAGGCACTAGATAAAGTAACTTGCTTTGAATTACACATTGTGGATATTTTTAATCATACAACGAGGCTATGTAAGTTGTCCAAAATTCCTTTAACATTTTACATTATTCAAAGACCTTTAACGAACAAGATGTTGACATTATTTACAGCTTTACTCCCAATCACAGCCTCCAAAACAGCCGCTCCCATCATTGTATCCACATGTCCCACTTCACATACAGCCATCATTCATATAAAAAATCCCTGGCTTTAATATGAATGTGCTCTTGTATGTTTTCAGCAGTCGTATCAATCACGGAATGAATAACAAGCAATTACCAGGAGTGCAATACGAGCACCGCTATAATGTTATGACTAATGTGTAGCCTGAGGAGACGGGCCGCTCTGATTGGATAAATATTTCATGCCTCGCTGTGACCTGCGCTGCATGACATGGAAACACGTTTGAGAGAAATTGGGGAAATTGCTGTCTATGAATACATTTGAATGTGTGACTGTTTTACTGTCGAGGGAAAAGTGTAAAGGCAAGAAGTGGTTTTACTGTCCACACTGGGACTCATGTGTTGCTGCGACAAAATTCAAACTAAAAAAGGGGCTAAACTGGTCAAGATCGGGACTAAATCAGGACAAAAACAGGATCAAAGAAGTAAGAGCTAAACCAGAACCAAATCAGAGCTGAGCCAGGACCAAACCAGGATCAAGTCAGAGCTAAACTAGGACCAAACCAAATCACAACCAAACTAGGACCAAACCAGGACCAAGTCAGAGCTAAACTAGGACCAAACCAGGACCAAGTCAGAGCTAAACTAGGACCAAACCAGGATCAAGTCAAAGCTTAACTAGGACCAAACCAGGACCAAACAACAACCAAACTAGGACCAAAAACCAGTACCAAGTCAGGGCTCAACTAAGACCACATCAGGGCTAAACCAGAGCCAAATCAGGTCCAAATCAGAGCTTAAGTAGGACCAAACCAGGACCAAACTACAACCAAACTAGGATCAAAAAACAGTATCAAGTCAGGGCTCAACTAAGACCAAACCAGGACCAAACAGCAACCAAATTAGGACCAAACCAGGACCAAGTCAGGGCTAAGCTAGGACCACATCAAGGCTAAACCAGAGCTAAACCAGGATCAAGTCAGGGCTAAACCAGGACCAAACTGTGGCCAAACCAGGATCAAGTCAGGGCTAAACCAGGACCAAACTGTGGCCAAACCAGGATCAAGCTAAGACTAAACCACGACCAAACCACAACCAAACCAGGACCATGTCAGGGCTGAACTGAACTGAAAATTATTTTTTCAGGTTATGGCATGTTTTAGAACCAATGTATGGATCAATTAATGATTCAATTAGTAAATTAGCTTAGTTCATTTCAATAATCAGTTAACATTTTAACTTCCTGTACCCCTCGCCAAATGTGAAAATCTACTCCAATGATGTGCATGAACTGCCCAATTTGCACGATGTAGCAGTAGTTATCAGTAAATGTTTTTAAACTGTAAATATTATACAAAATGTGCCTTTAGATGTTGTTCCTTCTCGTGTCAAAGCTGTATTTAGAGCGATTCATGCATGTTTGAGTAATCTTTATTCTTCTGCAACCCAGACACCATTGCTCTGACCATCCCCTGGATACAGACCCACTGCTCTGTACTTTCTTCAGATTTTGATACACACAGGATTTGGCGGTGTCAATTGGCCATTTTGGTACAAATTACAAAAGAAATCTGCCGTTCGCTTATGTGAACTCCAGAAATCAATAAATGAGGTCATCAGCTCGGTCCGGCAGTGCTGTTGTGACGTTTACAATGACGTACTGTAAAAGTTGTGGAAGTCGGCAAACTTGTTTCTTTAGTGAGTCATTTTAGATCAGTGTTGTAATTTAAAATGTCCAAAAGAGAATAGGGTAAATAATTGTCCACGGTGTCAAAGTTTATAGCAAACAAAAGCAACAAACAAGACGAACCGTTAAAGTGCATATGACTGGTTATTTTGTTTTTCTAAGTTTGACTTTACTTGGTGTATTAATACCTGTTGTGAATATAAATTATAGTTTTAAACCGATCAGTATCTGTTTGTGGAGAAAATTGTTGAAAATTACAAGTAAACAGACTGATGACATCACACTAGGAATAAAGGTTGTAGCATAATTTACACACAAAAAAAGAAATGACTTTTTTCACCCTTTAAATGTTGATTCAACAAAATAAAGACGTTTGCATATATTTGTATTTGTCAAATAAAATAACCTTTGACATTAGATGAGTTTCTGCCTTGTGTACAGCGTGGCTGCTTCTTAATTTCCTAGTGATGTCACCATTTCCATCCAGGAAGTAAAATTAAAATCCAAAAACAAGCTAAACTGAGATCAAATTTTAAAAGATTTTTTTGAAATATATTTATCTTAACTACATTTTAGTTCAATGAGTAGTCCAACCTGACAGAGGCACTTTAAGTGGATGTAATCTCCAATTCGTCCAGGATTATCTAAAGAGGTTTCAAAGGTAGTATCAAAACGAAGTCCATGTGACCACCTTTCAACCCATTTCTACCAAAGCAAACCGTTTGTTTATGTAAACAAATGACAACTTATCTTTTTGCTGTTTTCTACGTATTATACATGACTAAGTTCACTGAAGATACTAGAATTGTCACCATTACTGTGACATAATATAAGGTTTGAATACATCTGATTATGGCATACTTGTAAATACGAAAAATATATCATCAAAATACATTTTTACAGGGACAGTGCATACAATTTCCATCCGTTGTTCTGCAGGTAACACAGGTTTGACAAAGGCAAAGTCAGAAGAAACACACAATGATGAATGACAAAAATATACTGTAATTTAACCGTTTCTTGTGGACGGCAGGCTGGATTTCCAAAGCAAGACTATTTCCTTTTACACAAAACCACAATTTCACATTGATTTCTTGAATGTGGAAGTTGGAGTGATCATTTCTAATCCTGATTTTTTGCTGCGTGTGTCTAGAATCCAATATTACATCCACTGAATTTCTTGAGCGAGGCTATTCATTATGTTATAGCGATCATTTAATGTTGTAATCTTTAGCTACAATCTCACTGTATCACATGAATATAAAAAGTCACAGGAGAAATACATTGCTGAAAATATACTGTCATTTAATGCTGCAGGCTGGATTTCCAAAAGCCTTTCTACACAATACCATCATTTCACATTGATTTATTTTTGAATGTTGAAGTTGGAGTGATTATTTCTAATCCAGATGTTTGTCCAGTGTCTCTAGGATCCAATAAGTGGAATTCATTGAGCAAAAGAAGTCAATTTATTACTGTAATCATTTAAAGTTCTAATCTGTAGCATCACAAACATCACATATACGTCAGAACTAGTGAACATACAAAGAATACATTGTTAAAAATATACTGCAATTTAACAGTTTCATGAGGACAGCAGACTAGATTTCCAAAGTCTATTTCCTCTCATACGAAACCATCATTTCACAGTGATTTCATGTTTTTTCATCATTTCTATTCCAGATTTTTGCTGTGTGTCTCTGAATTCAATATTACATCCACTGAATTAAATAGGAAATTGAAAGATCATTTTAAAATGGCCAAGTCAGACGACAGATACAGTGAATAAACTAATTAAAATGTACTGTAATGTGACAGTTTCGAGAACAACAGGTCAGATTTCCAAAGTAAGACTATTTCCTTTTAGTGAAAACCACAAGTTCACATTGATTATGTTGAATGTGGAAGTTGCTGTAATCATTTCTAATCCTGATTTTTGTGGCGTGTCTCTAGAATCCGGTGTTACACTGTCACTAACCACATTTATATGGACACATGTAATCGGATTAAAAGCCTGATCGGAATAAAAATGATTAATGTAAACACGCCATTCGGAATATTCTGACCCGATTACACTCATTCGGATCAAAATTTCATTCCGATTGAGACGGGTGGGTTATGCCGATTGTTATTCCGATCGATGCGCATGTACACGCTTCTTCCGATGTTTTGGTTGAAGGAATCCTCTCTGCGCATGTCTGTTACGTCGGCTAATGTGAAGCGAGGGTAATGGTGAGTGTGAGGCAGAGCGTGAGGCACACAATACAGCTCCATATCAAAAGGATTATTAAACAGCACGAACGGGAGGTGAAATCAACGAAGAAAAATGTTACGAGCCAAAACGTACACAGCCATGTTTGTTTACAACGGAAGTTTGTTCTTCTTCTACTGTTTCCGGTATGTTAGCCAATTCTGCGCATGTCAAAATAATTTATTCCGATCAAATGTATAACAGATGTAAACGTGTGTCGTAATCAGATTATTTTTTTCAGGGTCCTTGTACACAGTAAAATTCTAATTCGATTCATGATCAGATTAAAGACATTTTGCGATTGTAAACATGGCTACTGTCACTGAGTTTCTTGAGTGATTATTTAAAGGTCGCCACAATCATATTTTATTTTATCACTTACGCAAATATATTCACCTTATTCCGGAAGTTGCCGTACGCGCCGCCGTCTTGTTTCCGTTGTAGTTTACATGGAGCAGACGAGCTCAACAGAAAATAAGTTCTACATGGACTAAAAAGACGTTTTCAGACTGACCAGGAAATCGGTGCGTTGTTGACTTGTTGTTGCTCGTGTTCATTAAACATTTTACACAAATCAATCTACTTTATGTAACATTTTAGCGGTGAGACTTTTCCCTCGTTCGTCATTAGCTTTAACGGAGTTCTCGTCAAACGGAAGTGCGTTTACAACAAAAGTGCGTATCTGTGGCAAAAAGTGGGCGGGGCAGAATAAGGTCAATAGGTAAATAAAAAGGCAATTTTATAACGAACAAGTCAGAAGAGAAATCAACTGAATAAACTGAAAACATACTGTTATGTAATGGTTTAGTTGTGGACGACAGGCAAGATTTCCAAAGCAATTGGCAAATGTCCTTTTTCGCACAAAAACCATAATTTCACATCGATTTCACGTTATGTGTTTTTGAATGTTGAATTTGCAGTGATCGTTTCTACAATCAAGATGTTCACCGCTTGTCTCTAGCATCCCACATTACATCCATGACTCTATTCCTCTGTTTAAAAAGAGCAACAAAGAGTACGAGAGGCACAATTCTGAAAGAGCATTTTTCACACGAGTGCAGAAGGTGATAGGAAAAACAATGCACAACGCGGCCGTATATCTGCAGTGGATTTGGAGGCTTGATAGGGCGGGAGGTGGACAATCAGGACTGCGTGGCCCCTGTGCACAGTTTGGCAGCAGGGGTTATTGGCTGGAGCGCCCCCCGGGGGAGTTGTGCCTCAGCGCGGGTTCTCTCTGGAGACCGGACAGGCGCTCGCTACAGGGGCCCTATAGGCTCCGGTCAAACTCAAACACACTCGAGGGGTGTGCGCCGAGGTCACTTTTGTCACCCGGGACAGAGCACAAGAAGAGAAGATTTGTCATGCCGCTGCAAAAACAGGAATGTCTGTGTTAGGTAAAAGACCTGAATACAGAAAAGGTGAGGGAAATATTGACAAAACTATTATTTTTTTGAGGATTGCTATGAAATACTATAAGATATACTATATACTATACTAAAAGATGTTATGACAGTTGAACGTGTTTTTGTTTTTTCATTTTTCAAGAATAAAACACGACCAGAGAGAGCACAAGAGATACAATTAAAATGAGGAAAAAAAGGGCAAAAAAGACATCCCGAAAGGTAAATGATGAATGTTTTTCAGACATCTGGGATTATTTCAGACGAGTTAAAGAAATACAGCTGGACTTACCATTTCAGAAAGAATTATGGCACATATAGTCCAAAGTAAACGTCCCATTTGGTCCAAAGTCTTTCATGTTTGTCCTTTTTCGAATTAAGTCAGAATGGGATTTTATTTTTCTTCTTCATGTACGGTATGTCAACTGTCAGTCCAGACCTTAATTGTTGGTTTAGTTTGTATCATTTATCTGTTTGTGGACCTTCTTCACCATCGCCAAAGGTTTGCTCCAAATGTATCCATTTATTGTGTCCATGGCAGGAGTTTTGAGGCCCGAATACATAGTTCTGAAATTAAGTGCGATGACGATGCAAAAAACATTTTTTGTTTATCTCAGCTCAGTGTTTCAGAGCAGTAGGACAGTCCCAAAACAATGTAGTGTTGTGCATATACTCTACTGTACTGCATTTACTCACAAAAGTACAGAAATACCACTCTGAATATAATATAATAGTGCATAACTTTGTTCCTGGGGTGCACGGTGGCAGAGCGGCTAGAGCTTCTGCCTCTCAATAAGGAGATCGTGGGTTCGAATCCCAGACCACCCCAACATCGTGGTTTCGAATTCCGAACCACCCCAACATCACACGATCTCTCTGGGTGGAGTCTGCATGTCCTTCCCGTGTTACCGTGGGTTCTCTCCGGGTTCTCCGGCTCCTCCCACCGTCCAAAGACATGACTGTGCAGGTTAATTGAGAACTCTAAATTGTCCCTAGTGAATGAATGTGAGAGTGAATGGTTGTCTGTCCTTGTCTGTCTCTCTGTGTTAGCCCTGCGACGAGTTGGCCACTGTCCAGGGTGTACCCCGCCTAAGGCCCAAAGTCACTGGGACAGGCTCCAGTCACCCGCGACCCCTAACGGGAATAAGCGGTAGAAAATGAATGAATGAATGAATGAACTTTGTTCCATTTGTATCTTATTTTTCCTAAAAACTATAAACATTATTTACAATTATTAAAATCTAAAATAACGTTTACAATCTTATCAATAACTTAATATTTTGTCTTAAAAACAAATTAATCATTGCTGGTCTTCCTGTTGATGTTGCAAAGACAATGCAAGTTACATAAAGACGCTTTTTCCCATTTGCTGAACAGTTACACCGGACTATTTTTCTCTAAAAATGTATGTGCATTTATTTACTCAGTCCAGAACTTCAATATATTTGTATTTTATATTGTTTATTGATTAGTGCTAACTCAAAAACGTGTTGTTTTAAGTTGTTTTATGAAAAATATGAGCTTTTTTTGGAAATGATTACAACTTCACACGTCCTAAAACATCCAGAAAAGAAAGTTCAAGTGAGCCTTTTGAACCCGTTCAGATTGTTTAAAGATATATTAGCAGGGCCGGCGCTAGGCATTTGAAGGCCCCGTACAAGACTTTGTTTGTGGCCCATTGAACGACACACTGTTTAAATAAATAAACATAACAATGGAATATAATAAAATAAAGAAATCTGGACTGGGGAGAAAAAGTGAGTCATGATCTTTAGTGAATCAGGCCATATTCATCAGCATTGCCTTTTTTTTTTCTTTTTTTTTTTTTAGAAACAAGCTAAGGGGGGGTTTGAGGGTCCTCCCCAAGAAAAAAAAAAGCACATGCCAAACCTTGTATTTTGTCTAATTCTTCATTTGAATAGTTTTGATATTTACATTTTAACTCGGGTTCATGGCCTCTTTCTGGTCTGAGTACAGCCCTCCACATGTGGCCCCCCTGTTGGTTGTGGCCCCAAACATTTGCTTAGATTGTTTATTACACGCTCAGGCCCTGATTATTAGTATTTTTTGCGAACTTCCATTAAATTGTAATCAAAACGCGTCTAATTTCCAGCCCTTGATGTGCATTTGTGTAATTCCTGTCCTTGTCTTCTGTCTTTGCCCTCTACACTTCAACTTTTTCGAGCCGGGAGTTGTAAAACCAAAGTGTCATACTCGCAAATAGAGTGTTTAGCCGTCTTTGCAGTTGTGTCAGGGAAAAAAGAAGACAAAAAATTGTTTGCCCCCCCAAAAAAAAAGAAAAGATGCATGTGTGTGGTGGGAGGATGGGGGACACAAGTGGGGTGGGTGCCTTGTAGGTGCTAGCATCACCCACAAACACCATCTTATTTTCCTCCCCTTCAATCTCTCCTCCTCTTCCTCCTCTCTCTCTCTCTCTCTCCATCCCTCCTTCTCTTCCACAGACGCGCACAACCACACTACATTCTACAAGAAATAATTGCTTTTGTCTGGAAGGAGTGCGGTGGGCAGGAGGCGGGGGAGAGGGGGGGCGCGCGGATCCCTCTGTGGAGAGAAGGGGGTCTGTGAGGGACAACCCGTCGCTGCTGCTGCTGCTGCTGCTCCTCAAACTCCAGCCCCCCTTTTCTGTACCGATGGCAAAAAAAAAAGAGAGGCAAAAATCCATACGAGTTAAAAAAGACGATTCAGAATGTCTAAGAGGCTTGACTTCATCTTGTTAATAAGTCTAGATCTGGATTGTTTTGATGGCTTTGTTAATTTGTTTTCATATGTTTGACCGTATTTAATGCTGTAATACAAGTGTAGTAAGAAATAAAAATGCATTTATGTCAGTTTAATAACCCAAAGAAATCTATATTGATGAACAATTTTGTCTGGAATTGAAAAACTCCTATTTTTCTTCTGTACAATTGGCAAAAAAGCTAGATATTTGTGTTAAAAATATCTTATCTTGGATTGAGTTTACGTTTAGGTCTAGAGATCTTTCCTGTTTACACTGCTTTGTAATTTGTTGTTATGTATTTTTCTTATACATTCACATTTGAGACTAAACTAATCCTGGAACTCAAACTAAACTAGGACTAGAACAAGACCAAACCAAGACCAAACTGAGGTTTACACGAGCTGAAGCCAGGACCAAACAAGGACAAGTGTGGCTCTGTAATTTGTTTCCATATGTTATGTTTGGACGGCTGCAATGTTTATAATGAACTATTTCTGTTCTATTGACTGAAGAAGTAGTAAATTACCAAAGAAATAAATTACAAGTGCAGTTAGAAAATTGCTTGTAAATCATTTTAATAACTCTAGATCTTGTAATGAATTTGAACTGTGGCTTAAAATGAACAGTTCTTTCTTTTTTTACCGTCATAATCAGGTGGTGTGTGATTTAGGTGCATACACACTTGTCACACTTATTTGGTCCTAAATTGGTAAATTGGTAAATTTGACCCTAAAAATTTGGTCCCAATTTTAGTCCTGATGTGGACTTGGTTTGGTGCTAGTTCTTGTTTGATCCTGACCAGCTTTAGTTTTGGATTTAGTCGCAGTTTAGTCACAATTTGGATGTTGCAAATGTGCTCATTTAAAGCTGCATTACACTTGAAGTATAGAACATTCCACTAAAAATTGGAATTAAACCACGACTAAACTCCAAACAAAATCTGGACCAGATTAGGACCAAACAAGGACTAAACCAGGGCCAAACCAAGACCACGACTGGACTAAAATGGGTTCAGTTTAGGACCAAGTAACGCACCCAAGTCGACTTAATAACTCAAAGAAATCTCACTACATTCACAAACAATGTTGTAAGGAATTCTAAAACACAACTGAAACAAATATCTGACTATTAAACAACTAAACTTGTCAAGTAGGTTTGGCGATGTTGACAAAAAACGTATATCTTGACATTTTTTTCCTGAGTCTCCTGAAAACTATATAAAGATATTATGTCAATCAAAGAGAAATGTGTTAAAAAATATATTTAAACATATAAGTTGAGGTTTAATTATCAAACAAATGTGAAACGTGTGTAAAATGAATGACAAAAGTGCAAAATATCACCTTACACTCTTATTTGAAAGTTTAAAACATCACTTCTTGTTGCATTTTTTACTATAAACAAAGTACTCGATATTCAAATTTTGCATATCATCAAAACCACGTTCACACAATATAATCCAAATTTTGCCCACTTCTATTGTCAAACCAACTCAAAGCAAGATAACCAGACTAAATCAAGTCATTTGAGATATTCTTTTTTGCAGTGTTGCCCCTCGCTCCTCTTCCTCCCTCCTCTCTCGTGTCATCTGTCATTCGTGAAGCGTAGAGACTATAGGACAATAAAGCTCGCTGCAGGGGAGAAACACATTTTTCACAATTAACAACAGGAACAATCTCCACATTTGGCTCGGAAACGATCACACACAGCAACCTCGCAGTTCGCTTTTCCCTCTTTTGCATCCAAATCGTCCTGTAATAGTTGATCTTTAAGTGGTGTTTAAGCCGTCCTCGGGGATAGCAGCTTTCAAAGTCTATACACCGGTGCCGCTCATTCCTATTGATTTGCCCGTATTGACTAGGATGTTTAAGCTATGGATTTTTCTATTTAAAAATCTATATCGACAATAATCTGGTGTGTAAGCGGGCCGGCGTTGACTGATGTGGACTTGTAATTGACAGCGTGCGGTGGCAAAGGAGCAGGAGGAGGACGGGGCAGAGGCGAGCGAAGGAAGGCCCGGGTTAGGTGGACTCGGAGCGGGAAGGACGAGGCGCGAAGCGGGGGGCGGGTGGAGGTTGGCTCTGAAAAGCTTTGCAGTGGAAATCTAAAGAGAGGAAGCTGGCTGTTCTGGTGATGTTCCTCTTTCGCACTGGGAGGGATTCGATATCTGATTATGTTGGATTTGTATAAAGGATCTACAGATATTGAACCAAGACATTTACATAACCCAGTAAAATCAGATAACGAGAGTAATCGGATAACGCAACGGTTCTGTCAGATTTGTGGTGTGTGTTTACAGGCACAGAAGAAACTGGAACGCTTTAAAATGAGGTCCCTTAGTTAACTTCTTATAAAATGTTAATAAGCGCTAGTTATGTTATCATTTGTAGATGCTAATAAATGTTAATAAGTCAAATGTGTGTCTTAATAAACCATGTGCATTAATGAGCTGCTTATTGAATAGTTTTCAACAACCAAGTGATAAATGTTTGTAAATGCCTTATAAGTGCTTATAAGTGCTTATTAACAGCTTATAACTGTGACTATAAGGTGTGTTTATTAACATCTTTTAACTAGTTTACCAAGCATTACCAAGAAATCTGATCATCAACAAAACCTGGTGAAATGTGCAGATTTTTTAAGTAAAGTACAATGATTGTTAAAATAACCTCAATATTCAGTCATTTCCTCTTTCCTCTTTTGTATTTACTATGTTAGTTTGCACTTCTTTTGCATATTTTCCTTGTTAAATCTGCAACGATGTGAACAATCAGGAAGAAATTAGATCATTCACATCAGATGTAACTCTTTACATGATATTTCAATAATCTGAAGAAATCAGAAATCAGATAATGATCACATTTTTGTGGGCACTGACACAGCCACTGACCATTTGTGTCATCAATATTCATTTTTGGCTGTCATCTCAATTATTTCTGTCCTAGATCTTGTAAAACCATTGCTATGACACTTTACGTCTATAATTCCATTGTCTTCCTCCATATTGGACAAAACACATTTCAGATTTGTGAAATGTGTTATTGAGTCGTGAGTGTCTCAGAAAACAAAGCTGTGGTCACCAACTTAACTCTGAGGTCAAGGGAAGGGCACCAGGTCAAGGACTGACACATATGAATTCATTTCAAAATCAATATATCTGAAACACATTTGCTTGTTTTAATTGTAACCATATGTGTATTATGTGCACGTTCTATGATTCATTATTCAATATTTTCCATAAAAAGTAGTCATTAAACATGCAGCAAGGTGCTGTGTGGATGGACTTTTTCTTATAAAATGCTCAAACTTATGTGAAAATGAATCACACACAATTCATTTTTCATAAAGAACAGATAATCTATTAAGAATGATTCAAATTTAGTAACTACTTGATTAATTCCTAACTCCTAAAATAAATAGTTAAACCTAAATAACTCTTTGTTCATTCTGAATTAAGTCTTTGTTCAAGCTTCATTAAGTTGCAAATATAATAAACTGTATCCTTGACTTAATCATTTATAACTTATTGATTTTAGAAGTTAATCCATGCATCTTTTTATACATCTTAAAAACTAATTTAAAACCTATGCAATTTTCTAACAATGGACTTTTACAGCTATATTTAAAAAAATATATATATTTTCTATATCGTCAGTTTTATGTAATATACAATAAGATTAGACAATAAGATAATATGAGATGACTTTTATATGTCGCACAGTGGGAAAATTTCAATGTTGCAACATAAAGTTCAAGAACAACAGATGAATAAAGACATGCAATCAAGATACATATTATTAAAATACACTTTAGACACAGTGCAGAAGGGAAAAGTAAAATAATGCTACAACACTCTCATGTAGAACTGTGGCTTTGACTTTGAAGTGATAATGAAAACACATTTGCAAAACCTAATTTGATTATAATAAATCCACACATGGCTTGACATTATGTGCTATATTCAGTGGGAAGAATACTTTGGAAATGTATTTACTGAATCATTACCTGCAATCAAATGTATTTGGTCACATATTCTGTTACTTTGTCTTATCAGAGTATTGTATTCTGACAGCTTTTGTTTTTTGTTTCACCATTTGTTATGCATTTATTTACAAGAAAAGAGAACCTTTCACAAATCAGACAAGGACAATTTGCACATGCACCCACTGTCAGCCGCATTTTCTATTTTTCTCACTGATTTAGTTCAGTTCAAAGTCTAAATTTCATGATCAAACACCACAACATATTTCTCTGAACACTTTTGAACACCACCAAAAGAAAAAGAGACCGTGTCAGATACTCAAAATGTGCATTCTGAATCCATATTCAGTTCCATCCTCCGAAGTGCAGGTGTCTCCATGCACCCGTCCATCAGCAGTGGTCGCTCTTGTCCTGTTTATGAATACAACCCTAACGCTCGCGCGCACCGGAGCCCTTCATTAACGAAAGCAGCGGCGGTGATGATGAGCCAACTTAAGTGCGCGCTCACGCCCTTAAGAGCTTATACGCATTCACCGGCTCTTCTTCTTCTTCTTCTCTTCCTCCTGACGTGACGCTCGTATACGTCCCCCGTGCGCGCGCGCTGATGCTGATGCTGCTGATCACCGCCGGCATCATTATCGCCCCTTATTATTAAGAGAGAGAGAGCGCGAGGGAGAGGGGGGAGAGAGAGGAGCTGCGGGGGGAAAATCCTGCGAATCAATACAGGATACCTTTTGCAGCGGTAGTGAAAACGAGGGGGGCGGAGTGGGTGAGGGAGGGAGGGAGGGAGGGAGGGAAAGGGAGGGAGGGTGAGGTGGCGGCGCTGATGTGTGAGGAGTAATAGTAGCGGCTCTCTCTTCGCTTCAATGTTGCGGCCAGCTTCGTAGTGGCACATCGCTACAATCCTGGAGGGAGCCGGGTCGAGTCGCTGTTTGGGGTTCCCACGTTAAGAGAGAGAGAGAGAGCAGAGAGAGCGAGAGAGAGAGGAAAGAGCTCGCGGGGGACAGAACAGAAAGATAGACACAAAAAAGACACACAGACGGATGGACGGAGATAGGCAAGTGCACCGCTAGAAAAAGAAAAAAGAAAAGAAAACGCGCGACGCAAAAAAAAAAGAGAAAAGAAAAAATCCGGACGCTCGTTTCCCGTTCCATTTACTTCCTTCCTTCGTTTATTTATTTATTTGTCTTATATCGATTGATTGCGTTTTAATTACTGCCTTGTGACAGGAGGAGGAGGAGCGTCAGGGCGCGCGGTGTGCTTTTGCTTTCGCTGTGTTGTTGTTTCTGTGCCGTGCGTAAAAATATCTCAGAGACTTTTTGTTTTTTTGTAAACAGTTTGATTTTATTCTCCGGCGTTGTAGCCTCTTTTTTTTTTTTTAAATGAAGCCAATGCGCTCCCGACGCGCCTCAGTACAGTACGGTGCACGTCTTCTCCTCTAGCCTTCATGCAAAAGAGGAGAGGAGTAGTGAGCGTGCAGCAGCTAGAGACCAAATACAATAGAGTAAACCAAAAACTAGTCCGCAGAGAGTCCAAGAAAAGACTTTAAACGCGCCTTGGCACTGTTCTTTCTTTAAACCAAAGCTAAAACCGGCTACAGCAGCGACTGTTCATGCCTTCTCACGCCGCCTGGAAGCTTTAGTGAACGCTGACAGAAGCTCCAGGCCATCTATGTTTACTCAAGGAAAAGAAAAGATAGTTTACCAAAGGCTTGCATTTGTAACTTTGCTCTTGTAGCTCGTGAAGTCTCATCTCGTCTGTCCGTCTGTGTGTTTGTGTGGGCAGCGAAGAGAGAAGGGACCAGTATGAGTATAGTCTATGCACATATTGCAAACTAAAGTCCACATGTAAATAAAAGTGCGCAGCTGGGCTTCATGTTAAGCTCTCCAAACCAAATACATCCCCAACAACAACAACGACGACGCTGTCTACCGCGAAGAGAAGACGACTGGGCCACCGCCACGACTGACCAGAGGACCGAGCTCGTCCTGCTGCCACCGCCGCCACGTTATTCGCCAAACCAAAACAAGAACCCGCAGGACGAAGACCATGTTTGTTCCGCTGCCGGTGCCGTTCGTGTTTCAAAGAACCGCCTGCCCTGACCTCAACGCCTGGCGCCTCAAGTCTCCCCTGGCTCTGCGCTCCAACTCCGGTAAGAATCCTCGTTTCCTCTGCCTCTACGAACCTCGTCCATGTCGGTCACGCCGTGCGGACCTCGCCCCGCCTTTGCTCGGAGCCTGGCACGGCGGTGGACGCGCACACCCACCCGTTCAGCGCTCCTAAAACGCAAAGAACACGTCCAAAAATATGCATCCACGTTTCTATTCCCTCGTTTAAAACCGTGCGTAAAAGCTCCACTCTTGCCGTGTGCGCTTGTTTGTGTTTTTTTTCCGCCTATGATACGTCGCTTTCTCGGGGTATTTCCACGAGCTCCATCCTTCTCCTCTCCTCCGCTGCCTGTGCCTGAACCTCAGCCTCAGTCTCTCCCCAACTAGACTCTCGGCAGGCAGGGAATATTCATGCCAACTTATCGATCTTGCGGAGATCGATTCCTGGGCCGGTAGAAGCAGCAGGGAGAGGGGGAGACAGAAGGAGAAAGAGTGTATTGGCGCACTGACGGAGGAGTGGAGAAATTGGAGGCAAAAACTGTTGTTAATTCACTCAAAATGATGTCGTATCATCGTGCCTGCATGCGCTTTAACCATGTGTACCGCGTCTGCTTTTGGGACTCGTTCTGGCTGGTGATTGCGTTGGCGTTTTTATCAGGTGTTCCAGGGATTTCTTTGCGGCTTGTCTGTCCCGTAAATGCGCGTTGGAGAGCGGCTGTGTGCGTTCGTGGAGGAGAGTGTTGTGGATGGATGCGTGAGCGAGGAAGAGGAGGGGCAGTGGACCGGCTGGCTGTGTGGCTGGGGCGCCGTCTGTGTTTCATCTGCGCTCAAGCGGAATAAAAGACGCATGGTGGCCGGTTATACAGCGTGCTACACCGAAGAGCGTCAACTGCTTTTTTCATAGAAAGCAGGCAACAGCTGTTCTGCGCTGGTTTACATACGGAGATGGCCGCCCTCACACCTATTTTACTCAGGCTGCCCGGCTGGTTAAAGTTATTCACCCGGGCATGAGCATAAAGTGGAGTTACTTGCGTCTCCGTGCGTAATTGTGCGTAAATGTAGCTGCTGTGTGCACCTTTGCCAGTGGACAGTTTCTTAAAGGGACAGCGCACCCTGCCAAGTCCAGACCCAGCCAATGTCATGTGAAACAAGCCAGGGTTGTGCTTTTCCAAAGACACACAACAGATAAAGAGTATTAAAAGTTGTGTCAACACAGACCTGCACGAATCAATCAGTTTTTGTGCCGAATTGTTGAAGACACTGGAACACTGCTGGAGTTGTGCATTTTGAACATTTGTGTATGATATTTTAAAACCGATTTCAGTCAAGGCTGAATGATTTTGGCAAAATATCTAATGGCAATGTTTCTGACAAACTTTGCAATTTGTGTATTTTTCAGTTTTAAACATGTTCAGGAGTGTTTAGATTTTAAAGACGACTGAAATCTGAAACCAATTCAAAAATCACATGCATTTCAGAACATGATTATAGAGATCTAAACTGCAGAGTTAGCTGCTTTTGTTCATAATAAGACGGGGAATTTTGTTGTTTGCATGGGACTGAAATAATTGCAGTTTTTGCTAATTGCGACCAATGCAGTTTTGATTCGGTTGCCATGTATCTTTCAGCCCTAATTCCAATCATCTTAGCAAGTTAGGCTGCAAGAGAATTCAAGACAATAACTTTGGAGACGAGTGCAATACCAAGAATGACCACTGGCCCAATCAGCCATGCATAGATTGGAATTTGGACTGGGCAGAAAAGTTTGTTGTTAATCTTTGTTAGAAAAGGTTTCAATGGTAATCATCTGACACTGTTTTAGAAATCAAAACATATGATTTACACTGATTTACACTCAAAAGTTGTTGAGAAAGACTACATTTGAAACCTTTTGTATGGACCACTCCTGGACGAATGAGGGATGACACAGCTCTGTTGTTGTTCTTTACTCAACAAAATCTAATATATTAATGGATGTTTGAATTGGGGTAAACTAAAATAATGTACATGTGGATCTGGCATCTAATGGAGCTGGCCATTTTTAGCTCTTGAGAAGAATACATCCTCAGCATGCAGGATGAGTCAAGCTTGTGTGAATGATAGAATAAGATTTTGTAGGACAAGATCTCGAGCAACAAGATCTCGCGAG
The DNA here is from genome assembly GCA_019453435.1 of Rhinogobius similis. Classification (NCBI taxonomy): domain Eukaryota; kingdom Metazoa; phylum Chordata; class Actinopteri; order Gobiiformes; family Gobiidae; genus Rhinogobius; species Rhinogobius similis. Next base: position 32,668,595 of record CM033626.1, read on the forward strand.
GAAAAAAAAAACTTGCACACATGAGGAAAATTGTCCATATTTTACAACTGATTGGGATAAAAAAAAAAAAAAAAAAAGTTAAGCGCTTGTGAGTTACACTTCAGAAACTGCAGTTCCAAAAAGCAATGCTACAATGTGAGCAAAAATATTAAATAAATAACAACATTTTGAACTGAACCGCACCAATTTTTCATGATAAATTATGTCAAAATCTCGCCTTGTCTCGTTCTCATGGGAATTGTGTCTCGTCCCACAACTAGATTTGAACATGCGCTCGAAGAAATCACTTTCACCCAATAAAGAAAGCCTCCACTCACATTGCCTTGTTGTATATGTAGCCTACAGTTGCCTTCCAGATACAGCCAAAGTGAATTCCGCTTGCACAATTCCAGCTCCATATCTGAACTTTCCTCTTCTCCCCAGTCAGCAGTGTGTGACAGTGAGAAGATGATGGAGGCACCTGTTACCTGCCATATCTTCTACAACACACACACATATGCACCGGAGCGAGCAAGAGAGAGTACGGGGCGAAGGAAGCGAGCGAGAGGAGGAGTTTTGTGAAAAATGGCGAATGTCAAAATGAGATAAAAAAAAAAAAAAAAAGTAGGAAGAGAGAGAGAGCGTAAGAGAAAGAGAGAGCTGGGCTGGGTGAAAGTAAAAGCAGATGACAGAGTGAAAAACGAGGACGGAGAGGAAAACCCGGGTTGAGCTTTGAGAGGTTAGAGTAAACCTTGGATGAGTCATTATGTCCCGGTGTCCTGCATCTGAATAAGCAGGTGAACTGATGGCTGGTGCGCACAGGCGGCTGCTCCTCGTGTGTGAGCGCTTAGATTGGGGGGAGGGATAACGGAGAGGTTCAAAGCTGCTGGTATTTTTATTCCGATTTGATAAAAGACGGCGACCCGCTGTCCTTCTCGCACTTAAAGGCGTCGACTCTTGAAGGTGAAGGGTCAGGACGAGCACAGGGCAAACGGAGCTGCTTTATTCATGATGGTCTCTGTCGAGAATTATTAATAACAGGACAGCAAAGCGTTGGAGGCGGCTGTAGATGGACACATGTAAACATTTATCACATTAGTTTTAATTTATTCTAAGCAAAATACACCCAAAATATTTAAAACGCTATGAAGAAATGTAAAACCAAAGTAAAGTCGTTGTGTTGGTGCCTTGATGGCTCAATTTACTAGAGCACTTAAATCAATGTGCCCTGCATGGATTTGGCTTATTGCTTTGTTAGAAATTAAATACATTTCTTGGCTTTATGTTTCCAATATTTGTTTGTCCAAATCCTTAGTGCCAGACCAAGTGGTGATAAACTGTTTTGTATTTTTGCCTGGCCAGCCAAGACCACACTCTTTGACAATACTTTACAAAGACTTTTTGGTCTGGAACTAAATCTTGTCTCCTTGATTTCCAATGGGCGTGATGGTCAGTTTGCAACTAAACAAACGTTGCGGCTTATGAATAAAAAGAAACTGGGACTGAGAAACGGCGTAGATTTCTGCAAAATCAACAAGCAAAGCATTAAACTTATGAATCAGAGGTAAAATAACATTTTGTTCTGACTGATACGAGAATATTTGAGAGGAGACGTCTTCCGAAACTGAGACAATCCCAAGTTGTTTGACACATCGTTCTACTTCCAGACCTTTCTGCATTTGAACTGAATCTAGGAGGGACTGTCTGGTCAGGCAAGTTAAGGTAGAATGTGTAACTTTTCTGGTGGAGGGTCAGCATTGTGCAGCCTCCTCCTTAAATGTTACACAGTATTGGTTTGAACTAATTTATCTCCATTGAGACAAGCACCAGGCCAAGTTTTGTGCCAGATCTGTTGAGAGACAGTTAGAATGCACACTTTTAATGTTACGTTTCAACAATAAAAACAGATGTAACTGAATACATGAAAGAGAGATAAGTTTAATACCATACATAACAAGCAAAGCAATGACATCCCCACAGAAACAAAGAGAAAAACAAACAGAAAAGTTGCATAGTGCACCTTCAAAATATAGTACAGTAGTCCATTTCTTCTCCCCTCCTACGTCTACCACATTGCCAGCCCTGAAAGAACCCTTCCTCTTCTATTCTTTGAACATTTTCCTCAGAGACAGTTTAGTCCAGGCCCTTTCACACGTCTCCAAAGTTTGGTGGCCCTCGACTCCATTTGTTAAGCTAACTCTGCTCTCCAAACCGTTCCGGAGCTCCTTGACTCTTTTGAATGGAGAGGTCACAGGTTAGCGCCGCAGTGTTTGACTCGGCCCCTCGCGACCCTCGTCCGCCCCTCGCGTTTTGATTCCCTTTCATGTTCCCACCAGCCCGCAGCGCTCGTCGAGTCTTATGGGGCTGCAACACATCCACATGAAATAGACACGCGGCGGCACAAAGCGAGCGTTTTTTTCTCCCGGCTTGCTTGTTCAAAACGCCGCTGTTGTGTGTGGTGTGTTGTGTTTTTTTTTTTTTGTTGTGTTTTGTTCTATTTTTAATGCGACTGTTGAGGTCCAGAGTCGCGACCGCTTGAACTGTCTGTGCGGTAACCGTGGTTGGCGCAGGCCCGATCAACATTAAGTGCCACATAAAAGTTTAATAGAACATAGAACTGGGAACCGTATTGCGAGGCTTGGAGGTGATGTGATATGATGGTATTTGACGGCGCATCAAGGAAACCTGCTCCTCTCTCTCTTTCAATCTCCAACGCCGAGCTAAATACAGTCCATCTCGGCTATGCACCCTCTGTCACAGCCCATTAGGCAGCGGGTCGGAGCATACGGGCTAACGCTGTCCGCCCTGAGCCCTCGCACTATGGTTACTTACACATGCTTTCGATGGTGGAATCCTTTATTGGGCGTGTGTGCTTTCATGTCCGTCTGTCTTCTCTCGCATCGATCCGAACTGACACAGATTTTGTTGGGTTTCCGACTCGCTTCCTGATTGTGAACTGCAAATCTGATGTGTTAATTTGTCATTATAGACCTGTCATGATAATGCAGTTTGAAGTGAAAAATATCACAAAAAAAGATCATATTGCCACTGGCACAATGAGCCATAAGGAAGATAATCTAAGTAAACACTTGAGAATCTACAATACTGTTAAGAACATGAGCTACAATAAATAAATAGCAGAATTAAACACTTTAGTACTCATTTAGTATCTTTAATTAGTCATGTAAGTTACATTTTTGACCATCTACAGCTCAAATGTTATCGTTAAAAATTCCTACTTGTGAAAATAAATGTGCACACGATAAATAATGACACAAAAAATGTTCCTCCAGCTATTATTTATCAAACAATACGTGGATATAGTGTAATTATCATGACTGGACCTATACGCCATACAAAATACAATTTGCAGTCTTGTCCCGATGACACATTTTGAAGTATGATATAGTACTACAGAAATATATCACAATAAACGATAATATTGAAACTACTGTTTATCACTGACACAATAAAAGCAGGATAACCTTTTTCCAGAGTGAACCGTGTTGTAAAAAAATATGGTCAGGAATAAATCAACGCCACAATTAAACACTTTGGAAGTTAGTTGCAGTACCTCTAATTGGTCTGAGATGCTAATTGTTCAACAAACTACAGTACAAATGTTATAATTTAGGCCTAATACTACAAAAAAAGAAGAAAAAAATCCTTATTAGTTACAATATATTGAATAATAACTCGATATAATAGTCCTATTTATGGTACAGCTGTAGATAATTGATACCCAGATATTAATCGATATGGAAAAAGTAAATACATTAGCTTAGTCTTCACAATTAAAAAGACCTCAAGTTGAAACAATATGCCATAAGATGTATCGCAATCAGATCAAATTGCCATTGGAATCGTCGCAATTAGCAAACCACGACAACTGCAGTTATTTAAGTAACATAATTTCTTTCTAATTTCTACAACCAGCCAAATATCTTACATCTAAAAACTTCTAACCCTGTTGTTTGCATCTCGACAAACATGTTCTGTGTTGTTTAGCAGTTCATATTTCTATCTGTATCTCAAGTGTCAATGTTGTGTTTATAATGTTAACTTTGAACTGAATCTCTTGCCCTTAAAGCACACTAACAATTAGGTATTTGTCCAAAATCGTTCAGCCCTGATTGGATCTCAGTTCAATCAAAGTCTGATTACTTGCACTGGCTTATAGGTGAGACACAAAAAGGGGAAGCCCGAAAACAACACATATACATCTAGCTAGTAACACACCTATTTTTAACTTAATACAAAGGCGCGTCATCATTTTTTCTAAATTGCAGTGACCTATTTACACCGCAGCGAGACACCCTGGGGTTTAAAAGCAGTCTTTAGAAAACACTGGCCCGTATCATTTATCATCCTTTGTTTCTGTGCCCTTTCGCCGCTATCAGACGTGTTTATGCTTGTGCTTCCTGTCTACATACATATGCATGGCCTTTCCTCTGTGCGCAAGAATAACTGAAGTCTTTGAGCACATGAGCAAACTAGTGTGTCTGGGTATAGATTGGTTTGCGAGGGGAGTGTGCGAGTCGCGGTGTTAACATGATTGCAAATGACAAAATGTCAACCTGGGTTTGTTAGCAACATAATGGGGAATCAATAGACACGAGAAAGATGTCAATACTACATGCTTTATTGCATTAAGCTACCTCTCTCCTTCTCTGTGGCCCCTTCCCCTCCCACTGCCGCTCGAGCTCTGTCACAATGCAATTCTCCCTCTCCGGCTTGCACTGGGAGAATTAGATTGTAGCATATATGAGCCGACCACAGGCTTCGAAAGCAGCGGCCTGAATGCACAAGACTATGGCGGCTAATGGGCTATTTACGTATATATATTAGGGGAGCATGTCAGTGTCGCTCATGGGTTGTGACAGTGTGACGGAGCCCACAGGAGCAGCCGCTGTGACGCTCTGGACATGTCGTCTGAAAATGCAGCTGCACATAATGCCATTTGGCTCTGGTACATGTTATGGCTGCTGCCTGGACAAGAAATGATGTACAGATAAAGTGCACGCAGTTTGAGCAATTGTGATCTCATTCCCGGGACGATCTTTTGGGAAAATCGCCGTAGTTCTGCAGCTTTATTCTCATTTTCCTGTCGGTCAGCCTCAGTAATAATCCGAGTGAATGACAGGTGGATTCAAACATTTGCAATAAAGCGACAATAGTTAGTTTAAGGCAATATAGAGGATGAATCGTGATCAAATTGAAATCGCCTCCAAAATGATCACGATATTACCCATTCCTGCATACAATGACAGCTTCGTCCATGGGTTTCAGAGTGATGGAAAAGTAGCGTTTGCAATAGTTATTAACAATTCAAAATCAATATACCTTTTGAATGGTAACAAATGGTCAAAATGGCACAACTGGAAGCGCATAAATAACCTGACATCTGTAGTAAATTCCAAGGACTTTTTTTTTTAAATAAAAGAATATGAATCCAATTATTTTTAGTCTGCAATGATAATGATAATGACAATAATCTGTTTACATGGAACAAACAAACATTAAGGACTTCTATGTGACATTTGTAGTCTGTACTCTTCTTGAATAATTATCTGAAAGTTGTAATCTAAAAAGTACGGAATGACTAGTGCTGTGCCAAGTCTGGATACGTTCATGTGACAGGGCATCTGGTATATAAGTTCATCATATGAAAATGACTTCTCTCACCAACTTCCAATTGGTACCTTCATGTATGTATTATTTATCTTTTTACATAAAAACCTGTTGAGATCAAAATCTAATTTTCAAGGCGAGACACTGCTGGTGAACAGGCAAAATACAGAGAGAAATAGAGATATAATTCTGAATCCTTAATGTTAGAAAAGTGTATTAAAAGTTCTTCACCATGTAACTTTTCTCAGAAACAATTTCATGCATGTGTAAAAATGGTCAAAATTGCACATATTTGTAACATTTAAATCTGAAAAATGGATAAAGCAAGGTTTACATTTCTTGCTTTGTTATTGTTATTTAAAAAAAAAAACATAGGGAATTTTAGATATCTTATTATTTGAGTAAACCTGATTGTTCTGATTTTTTTTTTGTAAAATCCGTCAAAATCTTGTAATGTACACAATTGTGAACTTTGGTGTGTGTTTAACGTTACTGTAATTAGTGATTTTAGTGTCCATAAGTGTCAAAAAAAGACAGACTTTGAAGTTCCAGTGAAGCAAACGCATGCAGGTAGATTAAACGAAATAATGTCACCTAACAGTCGATTGTTTTGCAGTTGGACTATAGTCATCAAAAGTAAAACTGCCATACTTGTACTCTGTCTCCTCATTAATCCTATGATGTGTTTACTTTGATAGCGCATACATGAGTCTTCGTCCTGAGTGCGCTGCTTTGCTTTCACTAATGTTCTGATAATGGCGACGCGCTCCCTCAGCTCATTAGCAGCACTGAGTGGCATTGAGTTTCTCCAGGGAACCGGGACACACTTATACAATACATCCTTATGAGCCATTAGCGTATTAAAAAGCATTATCCACACTCTCCCCGCGCGGCTCGTGTGCCAAACAATGACCTTCTCGCAAACACCATTAAATATGCACGGACCGCTAATGATAGACACGGCACGCAGCGGGACTCGGCGGCCATTATGCAAACGTATTCACCCTAAAGGCCACGCATTTACATTGTCGTCATTCAGATTCTGCTGTTGAACAAGTGCTTTTGGTCGTGGGCTAATTGGTTACAACCGGAAGTTCATTGAAAAGTGGGGGATCGGATAAAATGGAAATGAATGCGGAAAGCAGTGGGTTGGAACCATTGAAACACACTGGTAACAGAAGGTAAAAGTACAGATACAGGAGCAAATTAAATACTTAAGTAAAAGTATTACAGAAAAAAATCAACTTAAGGTGAGACACTACAGGCAAAACACTTTTTTGTTTTCAATATTTTGTTTTTTGGTCAGTTTGCGCTTTCAACATATCGGCTTTCATGTGGAAACAACAAACTTGTCCAATCTGCTCTTAAAGATGTTTTATTCTTTCATTTAATCCACTTCATCCATAGATTTCTCTGGGACATTGTAACTTCAAAGGCAGTTTTTTTAGGGACATAAGGTTCACCACTTAAAGTAGATCACCCACACCAAACTTTACAATCTTGGACTCAACAAGATTTTGACAAAACGTACAGAAGGATTTTTTTCATATCTAATTCAGATTTATTGAAGTTTTCAATTAAAAAAAAAAAAAAAAAAAAAAAGAGAGGCGAAAAAGAGGCAGCATTTTTAGGACAATTTTCAGTCAAATCGAGTTTTCTCAAAAACTAAATAAGAAATCCAAAATCCCCTCTGTTTTTCTTACATTTATGTGAGTAAACTACAGGAGAAGTTTACAATTAATATCTTTAAATTCAAGATTTTTTCCTATTCACCTGCAGTGTCTCACTTTAAAAGTTGCATTTTAACAGCAAAAAGTATTTCACACATATTTTAAGAACAGTTAAAGCATTAAATGTAGTGATTTGATTAAGAATTATGCTGGTTTTCGGTGAACAGTAGGAATTCAAATCCATTTTCTATTTTTTTCTAGTGACTTTTATTATGTATATACAGTATTTTAGTTTGGCAAAAGCTGGGAGATAAACACAAAACCTTAGCTCAGAATGTCACCATGAAAGTACTAAAAAAGAAACTTCAAATCATGTAAAAAGTACTTTCTACATTGCAGTTAAATGTCTGAAATGTAGTGTAGTAAAAGTAAAAAGTGTAAAACTGTAAAATATACTGTATAAAGTTACGTTTACTTTTGTACTTTGTCACTTTCCACCACTGGGCGCAGTATAGTCAGCGAAGTATTTGTCAAGAAACTGAAGTCATGCTTAATTGCAACTAATCAATTATTGAAATAATCCTCAGCTAAAATAGTCATTGAATAATTGTTGTCTAGTCCATACTCAGTCTCCAAATGGATACCACGTACAGAGAAAAGAGGTTTTATGACTCAGATGGACATAAAAAGGATGCAGGACATGTGAAAACGTGGTATTTTTGTGAATAGGCTCCATCAGGATGTCCTCAAGCGGCTTCTCTTCACCTTCATCCTCGTCAAATTCAGTAAAAATCTCATATTCACAGACCTTTTGCGTTCTAAGTGAGCCATCGACAGAGTATAATGACTAGATTAATTGATTAGCAAAATAATAATGATAGTTGCAGGTCTTTCAAATTCCACATAGCTTTATGTCATTCTATCTTTGAGTATTTTTTGCTGGAAATGTATCTCGTGTGAAAACTCATCATTGTCCAAACTAGTTTCAATGTTCCTGAGCTGGTCAAAATGGTTGTTTTTAAGCTGGATGCCCACCCTTACCGTTTATCCAATGTTAGAACCAGCACAAACTTTAAGACAACAATGGTTACTGACGTGATTATTGAACAGAAGTAGATAAAAGTAAGTGCGAAGTTTGCCAATTTCTCTTTGTGTGTAACTATTTTCTATTCCAACTTTCATATACATTTTTGTGGAATAAAAACAATCACAAAGCAGTGAAATATTACAGGTTCAACATTCAAAACAATGCAGTGTTGCAACAGAAACGTACATGTAGTAGAATATATACTAGAAATGCTATAATATTCAAGATAAATAAAGATTCATTAAAGATACAATCGTCTGCAAACATTAATAACAGTAAAATTGAGAGGGTTTTGTTTGAGAAGGAATGCAATCATATTTTTATACGACTAAGAATGTTTGTGTTACGATTATTGTGAGAAGAAACATCCCAATTTTACGATTGTTCACACAAAAGACCAAACAACACGGAAATCCTTAATTTTCTTTCAATCACAAGTCTAGCTTTATGGAATCAAACTTTCTGAAATAAAAAGTAATAATATCGTCACATAAACGGCTGGATAAAAAGTAGTTTACACGTAGTTTGTCTTTATTGAAGTATAGAATGAACTGAAAAAACGCATTGTTATTGTCCAAATGGTTCTTCTTTTGTTTTTACAATTGTTGTGACTTAAAAAATCACTATTATTGATTAACCAAATAATGTTGACATCCTTAATACCGAAAAAAATAGATCCAAAACATTGCCAGATAAAAGTAAACCGTAAAACTTTGACATTTTTTATCTGTTTTTGCAAATAAACTCTTCCACTGTCGTCACAAATCACCCTCCCGCGATAATTCTTAGTTTCTCCGGTCAACTCGTCCAATGAAATCCATCCTGACATTAGTCCTAATCAGCCAGATCCCACTTAATCAGCCCGTCGCCAACACGAGGCGCGGACACAGACAGATTTGAGGAGGCTTAATCAACACGTAAACACATACAAACCGCCCGACGTCGTTCTCCATCATCGATTTGCGCGGCGTCCCGTGGTCTCCGCTGCCTCCTCGCCCCCGATAACATGCACATACGGCGCCGGAGAGCACTTGACCTCAGCGCGGGGGGGCATCCGGGCCGGCCAGTGTCGTGATCAAGGCTAGAGAGGGCCTCGCGACGGGCCGCCAATCACTTATATGCAGCGGCAAACAACCCCCCGTCGGCGGTATTGAACATTTGATTGGCCGATTGTGGACTTGTGGTTATTCAAAGAGCGGCGTGTTGGGCCGGGGAACATGTCGGGAGAGTCTGGACTTTCTTTGTTGGAAAAAAGATGTATTCGGAAGTTGTTTTGGACTCATTTTGAAGCAGGATTTGGTCAGGGATACTTAACTTTTATCTTGGGGTGTTGATGTTGACAAAAATTTTGCAAAAAAAAAAAATTGTTCAGCCCTTCAGAAATTTGTGAAAACATGTCTTTAAACGTAAGAAATAAATGTCTGTAAAGCTAATCACAAAAGTGAAAAAATATTATTTGAAAAACTTTTTTCATTTTTAGTTTTAATCAGCTCTTTTTGTTGCATATTTTACTATAAACGATACACTCAATATTAAAATTTTGCAAATATTCAATATATTATCTAAACGTCTACTTATCTGTTAATTTGTTTAATTTGGAATTGACTCTAGCTAAATCTTACAGGTCACTGAAGTGGAAAGATATGCATATTTACTTGCACAGTCTTGTATTAATTTAATCTTTATTATCTCAGCTCTATTCAGACTATGATATTCTACTTTTATGCATTGATTTAAGTTTATTCTTAATAGTTTGATAGCATATTTTCTATTATTCATATTAACTTAATTGTTCGGTGTAATCCCTCATTCGTCCAGGCGTCGTCCATCGTAAACATTTCGATCTTCAAACAGCGTCCAGATGACAAAACCCTGAAACCTTTTCTACCATATTAACTTTATATTACTGTATATTCCTTTCCAATCTTTTTTCTTTTTCCATTGATTATACAACAACTTTTGCATCTTGATCCATACTAAACTTAATGTAGAGAATAAAATGACTTGCAGTGTGAATAATACAATGTAGAAGGCAGTGAAAAAAGCATCTCTGGTGTTGTGGAATAAAATTAAAAGTGCTTTATTCTACATGGACAGCCGCTTAAACACAAACATGTTTTCAACAGGGCAACATTTTGTGTGAATGAGGCAAGACAGGTCCTAAAAGGAGTATATATATTTATTTACATCTGAAATCTAGGTTTAGAGGTGGGCAATATTGTCATGATGATATTTAAATTGTTCTGTAGATCAAGTGTATCTTCTCTGATAGGAAAACCGTAAAAAAAAAAAAAAGTTAAAATAAGCACACTTTATACCTTATTTAGCCTTAATAAAGCATGAAAAAATACTTAATTCACAATGAACACTTGGTTTATAAAGATTGATTCAGGCTTAGCTACTTAACTGAGGGGTTTAGATATTAATTAAGCAGTTACTAAGCCTGATTTCTTTCTTAATAAACTACTTGTTTGTTATGAATCAAGTCTTTGTTCATGCTTTTTGAGGCTAATAAAAGAGTAATTATTATAAAATGTTACCACACATTTCGGATGGATTGTTAAAACATAAGCTGATGAGATTTTCTACAGAGATATCTGTTTTGTCCCTTTCGCCCGTCCATAAACAGGTTATAAAAACATACTTAAGCCCAAAAGTACAATGGCACGTGTTTATTTCTCTCTTCCATTTATTGCCGGGCGCACACGACGACCTGGAGAGTCTATTCAGTGAAAAGGCCCCGCTCTCGTAAACAGCTCCACACAATGCTGCTGTCTGTCTGTTGTTGATTGTGGTCGCCTGTCACCTCCGGCCCTCCTCCGGCTCGGCTCCGGCTCAGCTCCGGCTCACTCTCATGTGCAGTACATTTAGATAATAAAAAGGGCCATAAAACGCGGAGGTCTGATTGGGTGTCTCCCCTTATGCCCGGCCTAAATCAGGGTCCCCCGGTCTCCATTTCATTTAGCTGATAAGATTTATGGTAATGAAGGCCCGCTATTAACCTTTGCTGTCCTTCAGAGTGGAGCTGGGCCATATATCGTTCACGGGACCATATCAAAATTGTTGTTTGGATGGTTAGAATATGAAAAAATATATGCATTATTGTAGAATATAACTTAAAATCGACAAAATAAATGAACAAAATTAAAGAATATTGCAGTAAATCTTGCAAATTGTTATTGATATTGATATTTTTTACCGTTTCAATCAATAGTCAGTCGATCAGTATTGAGTCCTGAAGACATTGGCCAAAGCAGCCTCTAGGGGGCTCCAGAATATGAATATCATTATCTATTGCGTTAGTTTGGTTTATTTAGTTTGCCTATGTCTAAACATGTTTACAACCTCAACCTTTACACACATCTTAAAGGGGCTGCACCTAATTTTTACAGTTCATTCTAAACTCTTTACATCCGTCACGTGTATCGCTCACTTTCCTAATGCAGCCCCAGCGTCCTAAATATTCACTGCTATGAATTTATAAGCACTTTTCATGAATCTTCAGAGCGAGTTTTGACATCCCGGGTAAAGTTAACAGACATTAGCATGCTAACAGCGCACTTCCTGCTTCTCGTAGAATAAAACGCTGTATAAAGAGATGCAGAGAAAGCGCTGTGGTCTCGTTTTCACCCGAATAGATGTAATATGTACTGGGGCAATACAGATTTTACTTTATTACATGTTTCAAAACAGTAAATATCAGGTACAGCCCCTTTAATACAATATATTACAGACGGACTGAAAAGATTGTCGCACCATTTGTTATTGATTTATTTATATGATTTACAGCAAAATTTTAAAGCGCAAATAAAAAAAAAAAAAAAAAAAAGCAAGTAAAGCAAAGTAAAGTCTATTCATTTTTTAAGCAACAATTTATTAACAATAGATAACAATAGATATATTCTCTGATTTAGTTTCAAGCTCGATTTCTATACGACGGCTACTAAGTCAGAAAATATGGCGGCGCGACCCGGTGTTGTCTGTAAAAAATAAATAAATGTATTTTCAAGCACTGTTTTCACTGATTAGAAACGGCATTTCATTGATTTGTGGGTGCAAGCTCATATTTAAATGACAACAATATAGTTCATGTCAATATACCACAACAATATTTATGGATTTTTGTGACAGAAGGGAGTAGTTTTCAACACATCTGATAGTACTTTCTTGATATTACCATGTGGTCCTAATACCAGCTCAAGACTGATCTAAAACCGCTCAGCAATTTTTTTCCAGTTTTAATACTTATTTTAGAATTGATTAGTCCAATTTTTGACCCTTTTAACGAGCAGCGTGATCATAACCAGCGGGACAATCCAAAAATAAACGCTGCCATCCGTTTCTGTCGCCCTCCGTTTTACTCCGGGGCCCTCGGTCGAACCATGTCGTCAAACACAGCGCCGCCTCTCGCTCCTTTGAGAGTGGCTGAATACATGTTTAATCTCTCCTCTCTTTTCTCCGAGAGCGCTTTGCCTCCTCTGATCCTGATCCTTCCGGCTCTCCGTAGCTCTCCCGGCTGGAGCGCTGTGTTCTGAAATTAATCTGTTGTACCGCGCCTCCTCCTCTTGCCTTTCATTCCCATAGCCAATCTCTACCACTCCGTCTTACAGCACAATGGGAGAAAATCCAGTTCGCCGATATTAAAAATTACTTTACGAATTGCTAAAAGGACTCCTCTGTGGTGTTGCGGTTATTGGTTTTCAGTTAAGTACACTGGCCTCTGGTCCCGAGCGCTTTTTTGTAATAGTCTCTTAAATTAAATGCATGTAATGTTAACAATAATTTCAGCTTGTAAAACAGAAAAGTTTAATCATAAAATGTGCACAGAGGCTGCTTTTGTTGTTAGCACTTTTGTCGCTGAGCTTTTAAGGCTGTGGGTCCAACTTTTTTCTCGGTCAAATTGCATTGTTGAATGTCAGTATTTTTGTTCAAGAACTCAACACCTTTCGGGTTAAGTATTTGGGTAGTACAGGAAGTAATTAAGAAACAAAAACTTTATTTCATTCATGCAGTTTTGTTTGAAGGGTTAGATTATGTTGGTATATAACTTTTTTCTTTTTAGGATTAATTTTGACGTAACTATACATCTGTTAATATAGTAAGGCTTTGGACAAGCAATAATCAATTTATTTATAAAGCAAATATATTACAATACCACGAGGGTCCTCAATCTGACGGAAATGTACGTTTTTTAAAGCTAAAATGTTTAAAATTGCTAATTTTTGCCTTGGTTTTGTCCCAGTTTTGTCTCTGTTAAGTTTTTATCTTGACGCAATTTGACTAATACTAACTGAAATGTGTTTTTTAAAAGGAAAAACGTCAGAAAAGACAGTTTTTATTCATGATTTTCCTCAATTAACCTTGATGTAGTCCTGACTTTGGGTCTTTATCTTGGCACAGTTTGACTAATGCTGATTGAAATTTAGGCATTTTTGTAGATTTTGCAACAAAGGAAATACCGCAATAAGACCAGGGTTTTCTATCTGACAGAAATGTAAAAAATGTTGTAAATGGCAAATATTCATTCACAATTTTCCTCATTCAGTCTAAATTAGCCTTGATTTATCTCTATTGAGTTTTTTATACACAGTTTGAATAATGAATAATACTTAAGTTAAAAAAATGTATTCTTAATTTTCCCCTTTCAGTCTAAATGAGCCTTGATTTTGTCTCAGTTTTGTCTCTGTTAAGTCTTTATTTTGATGCAGTTTGACTAATACTGATTGAATTTTAGGCATTTTAAAAGGACAAACAAAATTGAAAATTGAAATGGTAGATTTTTTCTCAAGACTATCCTTGTTCATTATGAATTAACCTTGGTTTAGTCTTGGTTTTTGTTTTATTTTGACATATTTTTAAACCACGGGTCTTCTGTTAACTGCAATTACTGTGTGAAAAACGACGCATATTCAAATCGCTTAATAATATCAATTCGCAATCCTTTCCAACACCATAACCACTGGACAGGACCACTTTACCGAAGAAAAAAACCTCTTACAAAATCCAACAAAATGGACTCATCATTATTTCCCCTGATATTCAACAATCTATTTAGAATGGCCTTTATCCTCGTACATCATTTTCCTCCCTCTGAAATCATATTGTGGCGGTCCGGACATTGTGCTCTGACTGAGGGGGGTTGTCGGGAGGCGTGACCCGACCTCCTCCCGCTCGCCCTGAACACGTCCTGCACCCCTCGGTCCCTTTGTGTGGGTGTAAAGAGGACAGAGGGGGAGGCTCGGAGCGGGGGGCCAACGGGTCTGACTAAATGACCTCTCTCTCTCTCTCGTTTCTGTCTCTCTCTCTCTCTCTCTCTCTCTTTCTTCTGATGGCGCCGTGTGTTCTGTCCGTTTGGTGGAGCGAGACCCTCTCCCTCCCTCCTCTTTTCATCCTTTTGGGTTCCACCTTCCTTCAGGCTGGTTAAGTCGCCGTGGCTGTTGGCCTTGGATGTCCTCGCTCTTCCCCTCTCGCTCGCTCCGTCTTCACCTGTTAGTCTCTCTCTGTCAATCTCTGTCTCTCTTCTTTCCCTCCTCTCTCTCTCTCTCAGCCTCTCTCCCCTTCACTTCTCTCTCTCTTCGATTCTCGTTGCTACTCCTTCCCTCCTCTCTCTTTCCTTCTGTCTTTTTCTATCTCCTTTCCTGTTCTCTCTTCTCTCCTCTCTCTTAGCCTTCTATTTCTCCCCCTCTCCTCTCCATCTCTCTCTCTCTCTGCTGCTCCTCCTCTCCTTGCTCTTCCCCTTTCGCTCGCTCCGTCTTTACCTGTTAGTCTCTCTCTGTCAATCTCTGTCCCCCCTCTCACAGCCTCTCTCCCCTTAACCTCTCTCTCTCCTCAATTCTCTTTGCTACTCCTTCCCTCCTCTCTCTTTCCTTCTGTCTTTTTCTCTCACCTTTCCCTTTCTCTCTTCTCTCTCAGCCTTCTATTTCTCCCCCTCTCCATCTCTCTCTCTCCGCTGCTCCTCCTCTTCTTTCTCTTCTCCTTTCGCTCACTCCATCTTCACCTTTTAGTCTCTCTCTGTCAGTCTCTGCCCCCCCCCCCCTCTCAGCCTCTCTTCCCTTCACTTCTCTGTCTTCGATTCTCTTTGCTAATCCTTCCCTCCCCTCTCTTTCCTTCTGTCTTTTTTCTCTCAACTTTCCTTTCTCCATCTCTATCTCCACTACTCATCCACTCCTCTCTCTTTCCTTTTCTCTTTTCTCTCTCGCTCTTACCCTTTCTTTTCACTCTGTCTCTCTCTTCTCTCTCTTAGCTTTTATCATCTCTCAACCCACATCTCTCACTCTAACCCCTTCACTTCTCCATTTGTCTCTACCGCTCTCTCGTCTCCACCTCCCATCCTCTCTCTCTCACATCCTTTCACGTGCTCCCTCTCTCCTCCTCCTCCCACCCTTTCCCTCCTTCTCTTTTTTCTCTCGCTGGCCTTTTTCTCTCTTTCTCCTTACTTCCTCTCTCTCTTCTCTCCCCCTCCCTTTCCACTTTTTCTCTCTTTTATCTTATTTCTCTCTCCTCTTTCCCTCTTCACTCCTCCCTCTCTCTCTCCTTTACACCCAGCATTCCTCGCTCTCGCTTCCTCTTTTTTCTCTCTCTCTCTCGTTGACCTTTTCCTCTCTTTCTCCTTTCTCTCTCTCTTCCCTCCCAGTATCTGTCCACCTTTCTCTCTCTCCTCTCACCACCTCCTCCCTTCACTTCTCGATCTCTCTCATTTCTTCCCAACCCTCTTCTTTCCCTCTCTCTCTTCTCTCTCTTTTATTCCTCCCTCTTCTCTCCCCACCCCCCCTCTCTCTCCCTCTCCTTCCTCCCCCTCCCTCACATCTTTGACAGCAGCGGTGGCGTAGGCCCGGTTGCCAAAGTGTCCGCGGGACGCATTAAGGCCCATAAAAGCCCCGTGCGCGGCTGCTCTCTTAGCTCCAGTCAGAGGTAGTGTACAAAAGTGACTTTAAATGAGTCTGTGATTACCTCAGAACACGGAGCGACGCTCAAGTGGCCAAGACCGGCGCTCCAAGGCCACCAAGTCTCCTGTCTCTCAAGCATGACGAGAAAGGACACGAACGTAGATGCAGCTTCAATCTTTAGTAAGTTAAAGCTTTCGCATCTGAACCGCGAAAGGAGAAAGTATGGATTTAAATCTATAAAACCTGTTGGCTCATCATTAAGATCCACGTGCATGGTTTTGGTGGAGTGTGCATAGCTTTAGAACGGCTTTTTTCAGACGGCAAAGTGAAGTTGGGATGAAAGCTTGGTCAATTAGGGCAGTGGTTCCCAACCTTTTTTGTCTGGAGTACCCCCTAAGGTTTGTTTCACACTCCGAGTACCCCATAACTTGAGTTTCAGGCAAATAAATGGGTTTACTAGTTAAATATATTCAATTATAACCGCTATATTTATTTTATTTTATATTTATGGTCCAAGATGCTCCAAAAATATGCTAAATTTACAACTAATGACACTTTTTTATTCAGATAAAAGTACATTTCATCTTCATTTAAAACCTGAAACCATTCCAGTGTTAGTGACGGATAAAATACACAGATCTGACCTTTAACATGGCCTGGTGATGTTCCTGGAGATAGATACGTTAATTCCAGACAGTAATAGCGTCTCTTTGGCGATTCTCCACCAGGAAACTTGCATGGTAAACATTTTAATAAGCTGAACATGATTTCATCTGCTGTATGTTTTCTAAAGTGAAATGGCAACATGACCATAAAACAAGAAAAACAAACAAACCAATGGGACAGTTAATGATCAAAATGCTGTTACATAACCATGGAACAAAAGGAAACTCTTACCAAGCGATGTTAACTTATGTAAGGTTGTCATTTTTTCCAGCATGTCAAAAAGGACGGGAGAAAAGAAAAAAAAAAGTTGCAACCAAAATGTCTCCTCCCCATCTTCATAATTGGCC
The DNA here is from genome assembly GCA_019453435.1 of Rhinogobius similis. NCBI lineage: Eukaryota > Metazoa > Chordata > Actinopteri > Gobiiformes > Gobiidae > Rhinogobius > Rhinogobius similis. The sequence continues at coordinate 32,685,861 of CM033626.1, forward strand.
ACATGCTGCCTTGAGTGACAGGTGTAATCATCAGTCAAATTATGATGGGGTCCAAAGGGAGGGGCACAGCAGAAGGTAGGACTGGAGCGGGGCGAGGAGGAAGGGGGGGCAGAGGGGCACTGAAAGGAAGTGCTTTGATCAGAGAGAGAGAGAGGGGGGAGAGGGGTGAGAGGGGGCCAGTACATGGGTACCTGCTGTCCGCACACCTGCTGCTCCAGAGATGGGCCACTGCGGTACATGGACTTACTGCAAGTCGACAGTGTTTCCCTTGATAGTGTTTTGTAACCAGAGTCCATTATTAGGGGGAAAAACCTTAACTTTGAAGATTATGGACAAGATTTTGTTTTGATGTCTAACGTTTTCTGATTTTGCGAATTGTTTGTCTCGTTCTTATGGTTTGGTGTGCTTTTATTTGTACAAAGACAGTGCACAACTAAGACTCAAGTCATGATTATAGGTTATAGCATGAATGATTTACACAAGGGCTGTACAATATATCGGAAAAGTATCGACAGCAAACTAACACCAAGGTTCTATAACTGACAGAAATGTACACTTTTTAAATGTGTGTTCCTGAATGAAAAAGACAGATTTTAGTTATTATTTTCCTATTTCCTATTCCTATAAATTATGAATTAGCCTTGATTTAATCATGATTGCGTCAATGTTAAGCGTCTGTTGATTCTGGCTAGTCAAAAGTATCGCAATAATATCTATATTGCAGTAAGTAACAGACATATTGTAATCTTTTCTGATGCCGTGCAGCTCTAATGTACAATATAGTCTCTGAGAAATAAAAAAAAATCTAAAAAATAATAAATAAAACACACATTACAGAGGGACACATATGGAGATGTAATTGCTTTGCCAGGAAAGTCTTAACATTAAACTTATCTTGCATTTATTTAATTACAGGTTTTATTGATAGAAATACCCTGAAGAACATGCATTCTTACAAAAAAATAGTACTGCAATTACAGTTAGTTATTAGATGAGTTTTTTAATAATAGGATTCTGTTCAAAGGTCGCAGTTTAAACAGAGAAGAAGAAGACTCAAGTAGGCTTATGAACTGACAAACTAGAACAAAATCTAATTCATCCAATGATTAGACAGACCTTGTTGGCAAAGGTTTTACAGCTAAATTCTTGGTCTAAAGGTGAAAACTCAAAATGTAGGTTGTTTTATGTTTAACTGTCAACATTTATGCGCAAATGTATTCAGTTTTAGTATGGCATCGTGACTTGAGTCTAAGTTGTTGGTGCTGTGTCAATTAAATCCACATTTGTGTAGTTTCAACTCATGATGCAAAGTTAAGTCAATACAAAAATTCAAATACACCAACACCTACATTACCAAAACAATCGCCATATTTGTAACTCATTGATTTTGCTCCAAATTCACAGTTTTTTTCTGCAACCAATGTAATTTAGTGAACCAAAATATGTATTCCTCTCGCTGTAGAAAAGGAAGTCCTGATGTCAGCATTTGGCAAATAAACCACAGCAATAGTTGGACGGTTTGAATAATGGTGTAATTTACTTGGAACAAAACAGTAAAAACAGCCTTTTTAAGCACTCAGCCATAGACCCTTTTACGCCGGTATTTTTTGGAAGACATTAATCCTCTTGCTGTCAGCTGATTGGAACATCCTTAAGAGAAAATAATGAGAATTGCTTGTAGCCGAGATGTAAATGAATTTGGATTCTAGCACAGCTCTCCGGATGAATAAATCTCGAGGTAGATTTGTACTTTGTTTCACCGCAAAACGAACATCTCATTAAATTTGAATTCACACTTTTGTTTTGAGACGTTTTGACAGTAAATTTAACAATGTGTCTGGATTTTTAAAGATATTTCTTCTTACAATTTCCATGTTTTTCATGCAAACTTCTTATCATTTTGTTTTACTGAATAAGTTACTTTGGCTAATTTGTGATATTTTCTTGAAATATAAGCTTGATATCAGAATTGTACGCAAAATCAATGGCTATGAACTATTGAAAAGGTTATGCAAGTGCCATAACCAACTGAATTTTTTAGCTTTTGAACGGTCAAAGGTCCTTTCAATGGCATCCAAACTCGAACAAGTAATGGCAATGAACTACAGCAATATACTGAATCCAATTGGAAATACCTTGAAGTCATTTGGTGAAAAACTGAACCGATAAAACAAGATAATATCTGCATTCTTGGTAGTTTCGAGATAGTTATGTTTAAAGTTCTGATGACTCATAAAGAACAACGCAACGAGGAAATTGTTTTTTCTCATGAAAACCTAAAAATGCTACCAAACCCTACAAAATCTTGATGGTACAGAAGGTATTCAGAAATAATAATATATGAATAGCTCAATTTCAACAAAACATGTCAGGTGGAATGTTATAAGGGATTGGATTTATTTTATTTTTTTGCCGTGTTCGCGAAGCCCAAACGTGGCTCGGTCCGTGTTATATTTGGGCATATACTTTGTTAGCAGCAGCAGATGTTAGCTCTCCAGCCGCGCTAATGAGGTTTACAGTAATTAGGAGTGCTGATGAAGCCCTTTGATTGTGAGGCTGTGGCGGCGCGCTCATTAGCGGTTAGCTGGCTAGCGCTGCACCGGCCAGTCACATCCTATTAGGCGGCTCAGTGTACTCTCTGAATCAGGAGCCGGAGATTAAGTGGAGATGAAAACTGTCCACACACACACGCACACACACAGACACACACAAACACACACACAAACGCACTTAGAAAATGCACTTTTGACTTTTATAATGAAGAAATTCCTTCTCTGGAGCGCATTTGAAAGACGATTGTATTTAGTCTGAAGCTATAATAACAGGTTACTATAAAGGCCAAATGCATCACAGACATCTGAGGTCTGAAGTCAGTCAAACCAGGGCTAAACCAGGACTAAACCAGGACTAAACCAGGACTAAACCAGGACTAAACCAGGACAAAACCAGGACTAAACCAGGACTAAACCAGGACTAAACCAGGACTAAACCAGGACTAAACCAGGACTATAAAAGTAAGTTATGGCTGAACCAAGACAAAGCCAGGATTGTTCAATTATAGGAAACTAAATACTCCTTTAAGCAAGAATCAATACTAAAAATACACACATAAACAACACAAAATGTGCCCTGATAGAGGCTGTGCAGGTGACTTTACAGTATTTGGATTTTTAGCTGTGGCAAAAATGCGTGTTAATGGTGAGTGGTGATATTTTCTCTCGTAAGAGCTCATAACACAACTTAAATATGAAAGCGCTGCTGCAGTACATAACAAGTATAAAAGCCTATACTCTGCAAAATGTTTAGTTTGTACCAGACATCTAAAGCAATGAAACTCAAGTAAACTGTTGTAGAAAACCAGATATACAACAGGAACACTGCAGCTACACTCACATTTATCACTGATCCAGACTTTAGGATCACACACAATTTAATTCATTACCTTCTTCTTAAATATGTTTCATGTTTATACAAATGTTTTTGAGTATGTTTGTTGAAAATAATTATTCTGAAGAGAGTTGATGTGTCCTAAATCTCCACCTGCCTTTTATCAAACAAGCTAGCAAAGCTCTGCATAGTTGCAACAACAATGAGAAACTACTTTCAGTTTCCATTTAACAGTATAAAGTTATTTTTGAGCAAATCCAAAGCTCCACGGACAAAAAATGGGCACAAAAAAGCAAAGAAACATCAGTTGTGCTGCCTATAATTTTGCCTCTCAGTGCCACAGTCGGAATGTCCAGGAGCATTTTTCAAATAAAAGAATGTCAGTGCATAACTTCTATAGGACCAGCACTGAACCAAGAATGTAAGAAAAAAAAAGTTTAAATCAGACCATATCAGGACTAAATCGGCACTTGAACCATAGGACTAAAAGGGTTTTAAAAGTAGCCTGTTTTGGGTATAAACTGGGACTAAACCAGGTCTATGCCAAGATGACCAGGTTTTAAACGACACTCCAGCCAGAACTAAACCAGGACCCAAAGTGGACCAGGATTATAATGGGACTAAACCAGGACAAAACAGTAATTTCATCGTAAACTAAATCAAATCAAGACGGACTATAGGCACTGGGATATGAGTAATGCTCATTCATAATCAGGAATAAATCAGAACTTATCTCTCCATTTCAATTCTCCAGTGCCACATATATCCCTGACTGCATGCAACACTAAACACATTAGTTTTCAGCTTGACAAGTTTGCTTAATTCACCTTCTGTGTTTGGTATCGAGACAAAAACACACAACCTTGAAAACACTCCAATGGCTTTTCTTTGCAAATGCTTTCCTCTCCTCTCTATTCATCAGGCTGCATCCACATTCCTCCCTCTCTCCTCCCTCTCCCTCGCTCGCTCTCCTCTCCTCTTTTGTGTGATGGAGTGATTATTGAGGACGTGGCTCCTGTGTTTAACGCGGGTTGATGAAGTCTGCCTTTGTCTGTCTGGCACTAACCTGTCGCAACCGGGACACTGCTTATAGCAAAATCAATACACAGAGTAGGGCCGAGAGAGAGAGAGAGAGGGAGGGAGGGAGGGAGAGATGCAACGAGACACAGAAGGGAAATTAGAAGCAAGAAGATGAACGTTGAAATGTGTAACGGGAGATGGAACCAAAAAAATCTGTTCTTCTTGTTAATCAATCACAGTTTTTGTTTAAATTTTATTTTGTCTTTCTAAAAACAAACAAAAATGTCTCTCAATATACGCTTCATGAACATAAACAAAACGGCTGCAACAAATGATTATTTTAGCAGTCGACTAAAGCGATGATTCGAGATTTTTCAAATACAGTAACAACTAAATAAAGGTTGAAATAGAGGACAGAGGCTTCTAGATAGAGAATATTCATGGATTAAGTCTTTTCTATTATGTTTTGTCACTTTGATTTAATAACGTTACTATCATTGCTTAAAGTCTGTACAGTGCAGATAACGATTACAATTATGATTATGTTACATTTCTTCCTTTTATTACTTCAACACATCAGCTGTAGACCTTTCGAATAATAAGAGCATTGATGATTTGAATCTACAACTCGATTAACATTCAATTAATTGCAGAGCTCAGAAATATGGCAAAGTAGAAGCTACATCTTGGACAAAAAAGCTCTTTGTGATCTTTCCGTTATATCTATGTTTCACTGGTGTTGTTTTGACGGTTTTATAGTTTTATAGTGGTAATGGGTAACTATCCTATGCCAGCAGAAAGGTTCTATTCCTGAACAAAGGGCCCCGTCGGTGAGTTTGCATGTTCTCCTCGTGTCTCGGTTGAAGGACGGGTCGTGCATAGTGAGGTTAAATCATGTTTCGTTCTTGCTTTTGACCTGTTTTGTGTGGACTGTGCTCCGAAGGTCGTCGATTTTCAACGGTACTTGATATCAAAGAATGTTTTTCGTTTTTTATACATGCTTCATACTGTATCTCAATAGTAAGTAAAGCTTCCACAAAGATTTAGAACTGGATTCAGTACCACTATATTTTAACTACAAATAGACTTTAAAAGTATGAACAAAGATTAAATTCAAAACCCAGGCTTTCCCTTTGTTTAGCTGTTGGGTTTAGAAGTTGGGTTATAAGTAGTTAATAACCCGGAATTATTCTTAATAAACTATTTGTTCGTCTTTGTTCGTGTTTTATTACGACTGTTTAGGCTGTATTTATTAGAAAGTGCCTGGATTCTTGTCGCCAGAACTAAAAAACATAGTTAGTAACACTATAATAAATAACTATAACCTTAAAAAAGCATGAACAAAGAGTTAATTTAAGATGAATAAACATAGTATTTAAGCTTGATAACTATTTAATCAGGACCCTAACTCCTAATTCCTTGATTAAACTGTCACTAAGCTTGAATAATTCTTAATAAACTATGTGTTAGCTATGAATTAAGTCTTTATTTATAATTTTATAATAATTGAGGTACAGCTAAGTGGTTCTCGTAATGGAACATGATTTTTTTTTTAATATACTATTTTATTTTCTCCATTACTAAATCTCATTGATTCAATTATCTAAAATCCGACCACATTTTCAGTTTTCCTGCAAACGGACTGTTGTGTTAAACCCCTGTCCCTCCCTCACAAAGGCTCGGGGCTCGTCTCGTCCCGCCTTCGTGCACACGGCCTTGACCACGGACCTGCCCCGTCCCCTGTGATGTGCTCATGTGATTGTTTAAGTGGCAGCGGACTGGGGCGGGACCATAACGGGACGGGCCCATCAGCTGTTTGTGTGTGAGAGAGAGAGGGAGAGAGAGAGAGGGGGAGAGGGGAGGGAAGAGAGATATTTGGTTGTAGAGAGGGAGATGGAGAGGGGAAAGAGTAAGAGGAATGGAGACTGAGGAGATTGAGAGGGACGGCTTGAGGAAGTGAGAGAGAGATAAATTGAGGGAAAGAAGAGGGAGAGATTTAGTTGTAAGGAGAGAGAGAGAGGAAAGGAAAGTGAAGGAGGGAGAGAGGGAAGGGGTAAGAAATACAAATATTAAATTTTATGGAAGAAAGAGTGAGAGAAAGAGAGAGAGAGAGGGATTGATGGAGAAAGAAAAGGGGGAGAGAGAGAGAGATACAATTTGAGGGAGAGAGACTGTGAATTGTAGAGGGAGAAGGAGGGGAAGGGAGAGAAACAGGACAGAGAGGGGAAAAGGGGCAAGGGAGAAGAGAGGACGGAAGAGAGAGAGGTCAAAAGGAGAAAGAGAGAAAGAGAGGGAGGAGTGAGAGAGAGAAGGGAAGAAAGGGGAAGAGAGAACAGAGAAGAGAGCTGGAGGAGATAAAGGGAGTGGGGGAGAAATAAGTGAGGAAGAAAAAGAGAGAAAAACAGGATAGGCATGGCAGGGAGAGAAAAGAAAGGAAGGGAGAATGAAAGAGAGAAATGGATAGGAGAGAAAGAGAGAGAAGGGAAGAGAAGAGAAATGGAAATGGAGGAAATGGTGAGATGAGGGGGAGTGAGGAACAGGAGAGACATGGCAGAGAGAGGAAAGAAAGTTACAAATAAGGGACAAGGGAGAAGAGAAACGGAAGAGAGAAAGCAGGGAGTGAGAAAGAGGGAGAAGGGGAGAGAGAAAAATGGGACAGGCATAACGGAGAGGAAAGAAAGTGAGAAAGGACAGGGAAGGAGAGAGAATGGAAGGGAGCAATCAAGAGGGGAAGGAGAGAAGGAAGGAGAGATGGGAAAGGGGGAGAGATGTCGAGCAAAGGGCGAAGAGAAAGACAGACGCAGGAGAGAGGACAGACACGATTCTCCTTTTGCAGTCCCTTGAGCCAAACGGCGGTGTGAAGAGGTTGTATGTCTATGCGTGAGCGAGAGAGAGAGACACAGAGAGAGAGAGAGGGGGGAGAGAGAGAGAGAGGCCCAGCTGGGAAATGAGAAATGTAACTCCCTCCTCCTCCGTATTCTACACTCTCCATACCGGCACCTTCCACCGCTTTATCCTCCCCTCAGGAAAGAAGGAAAGACCATGGGGGCAAGGGATGGGGGGGTGGGGGGCAACCGAGGAGGAGGAGGGGGAGGTGGAGGAGGAGGAGGGGGGCAGAAAGGGTGTAGGTGGGTGTAGGAAGAGACGGAGAAGGGGACAGATAGGGGCATTAAAATTCATGGGCTTTTTTTTTTATTTTCCCCTGCTGAAAATCAATAGTGTTTACTATGAATGAGTGGAACAGTGGACAACAGTGGTGCCGGGGGGACAGTGAGAAGAGGGAGGGAGGGAGGGAGGGAGCGGGGAGATGGACGAAGGGATAAAGAAAGAGAGAGAGGAGAAAGGGATGAAGGATGAATGAATTATATTGAGAGAAAGAAGGGAATGGATGAAGAGAAGATGGACAAAGGAGAAAGAAGGAGCGAGAGAAAGGAAGAGTGGACAAAGGATGGAGGAGAGAGTGGAGGAGGGAAAGGGAGATGGGGGAGAAGATGGGCAGAGGAGTAAAGGTGAGAGAGAGAGAGAGAGAGATGGAAAGGGATGATGAATATTGAGAGAAAGAATTAAGAGAAGATGGAGAAAGAGGAAAAGAAGGAGTGAGAGGGAGAGAGCGCAAGGGATGGAGGAGAGAGTGCAGGAGGGAAAGGGAGATGGAGGAGAAGATGGACTGAGGTGTAAAGGTGAAACAGAGAGGGAGAGAGAGAGAGAGAGAGGGATGGAGGAGTAATATTGAGAAACACTTGAGAAAGGAATGAGGAGAAGATGGACTAAGGGGAAAGAGAAGGGAGAGAGAGAACGAGAAAAGGAGATGGTGGACACAGGATGGAGAGTGAAGGAGAGAAAGAAAGATGGAGGAGAAAGAGAGATGGAACGAGATGGAGGAATAATATTGAGAAACACTTGAGAAAGGAATTAGGAGAAGGTGGACTGGGGGGAAAGAGGGAAAGATAGAAAGGGAAAGAAGATGGAGGAGAAGATGGACAAGGGGGTGACGGCGAGGGAGAGAAAAGGATGGAGGAGAGAGTGCAAGAGGAAAAAGGGAGATGGAGGTGAAGATGCAAGGAGCGATAAAGGAGAAAGAGAGGTGAGGAGAGGAGAGACGAGGAGAGGTGCACGAAGGGTTTTATTGGAAGAAGCAGCAGCAGAGGCCAAGGTTAAAGAGCATTAGGGCAGAGAGAGAGAAAGAGGGAGAGAGGGAGGGAGAAAGAGAGAGAGAGAGAGAGAGAGAGGGGAAATTCACTTGTCCACTTAAACAGACAAACTGCTCCGTGAATGTATTTACGACACGGGCCGAGCAATCACTGCAGGTTGAGGGAATTATCAGCCAGAGATTCAGAACTTAAGGAAAAGTGCTGCTCTTTTTACTAAGATCGTTACTTGAATTGATTTTTGGTCTTATTATACACATTAAACTACTGCCATTGCTAATAGTGACAACTAGTACTGCAAATATTTCTTCTACTAACTGTTTGAAGGCAACAATATGTTTTATATGTTATGCAATATTCTTTCTACTATAGTTTTACAAATAAACTACAAGATTTAATACCTAAACGTATTCATGCCTTAATAAAGCACGACTTAGAAAAGACTAAGACGAACAAACTAAAAACATTTACTAAGAATGAGCTAGGCTTAGTAACTTAATTAGAGTTAGCGTATTACTAAGCTTGAAACCTTTTTTTTTTTTAAACTAACAATTAACATACAAAAAACTGAGCAGAACAAGAACAGAGACAGCCCACAGGGTGAAAAAAAGTCGAAAAGAAGACGTCTAAAAACTCCACTAACCGTCCCAATTGGTCCAAAGTCTTCAAATCAAGTTCAAATATAATTTTCACTTTTTTCCTTTTGTCCAGTCCTTGATTATATTTAATCTCTATGAATTATAGTCTTTGTTCATGCTTTGTTAAGTGTAGGTATTATGAAGTGTTACTGATTTTCTTTACATTAGACTAAATTATATCCAAATATACAACTTTATCCAAATTACTACATTAAAGTAAATAAACGCAACTTGAATAATTAGTGTTATTGTTCCGTCATTATTAGTTCTCTCCATATTGTATTTTGATTCTTGCGTAATCCTGTATTGTCCTGCATTTGAGGCTCAAGAGCTCAGAAAACGCCTGTTTCCATCACTTCGCTTCACTTTCTTGTGATTATTCAAAACAATTCAGACTCTGTCACAGATTGAGGTGTCACATAATCATTTTTCAACAATAAAAACATCAGTGAACAGGAAATCAATGGATGCATTTCTTTTATTACGCCGTTTTAGATCAATATTGCGGTTAACAATGAACAAAATGAACAAACGCAATCCGCACGTTACAGTTTGATACAAAAATACCAGAAAACAAAGCGTGATTTGTCTGACAAAAACAGCGCCCGACACCTTGTAATTGTTGTTGTAATATAGTAAAGTGAACTTCCGTAACCTCGCACGGACCGGCTCCACTTCCCCTGCACCTTTCCCTCTTCACAAACTGTGTGTTAATTGGCAGCTGCACTTCTAGCACTGACGCACAACAAAAAAACAACAACTATAGCTTCCCTCGTAGAAAACACCGCCATCAAACCCACCCAAACGCACACACACGCACACACACACACAGCAGCCTCACACTGCGATGTTCAGCCGCCATGACCCCGCTCCTGCCTTAGAGAGCCGCAGAGTTCAGGATGGCTTACCCGTGTTTTGATTAAGCTCTGCCTCTGCGTCTCACACCACTTGATCAAAGCAGAAAAACAGTTGGTCTTACACTGCATCCTGCTCCGACATGCAATCAAAGCCTTTATACGCGCCTCTCTTTTCTTTCTTTATTTTTTAAACCCAATAACAAATTTGTGCACATAGAAAATACGCCATTAAGTAAGTTCTAAATTGTCAAAGTTGTGTGTTTTTTCCTTTCTCGAGACATAAATTGCGCGTCTATTTTGTTGTATGTACTGTATAGTGTCGTAATCCCAGCAGGAGGCCAGTGTCTTGTGGATATTTTGTGTTGACTTTGAGCTGTGGCATGTAAGGTTAGGCTCTACATTGAGGCATTTCTAAAACAGCCTTGAAGATTGAATGTAGTATTTTAGTATTTAAGTGTTTTAAGGCTGCAAACAAAAGCGCCTTTTCTGAAATAAACCTTTGTCAAATGAGGTTTTAATTCTTCTGTGTGAAAGCAGTTCACAAGTGCGGCTCACTCAGTCTGGCTCGATATTCTTTTCAGCGATAAATGTGGATTAACATTAAAAGGTTTTCTTTAAGGAAGGTGCACTGTGTAACTTTTCTGCTTGTCTCCATGGAGATGTTATTGTTTTGTCTAGGAAGTTACACAGAATGACAAAACCCTTCAATCTTCCATTTATTGAATTGCTTTTATTGGAAAAAGAAACAATTGAAAAACGTGCAGTCTTACCGGGGTAAGTTTAATCCAATATTGCGGAACATAAAAGACCAGCAGACCAGAAAAATTCCATAGTGCACCTTTAATACATGACCTCTGAGAATATTATTTAATTTCCAACCTTTTCATTTAGTGTTTTCTTTGCTATATAATGCACAAGTGGTATATTTAGGGCAAAAGCACCAATATAAACACTTTTACAATCAGTATTTTAACAATGCATTATACAGTCTGCAACACGTCATAAAGGTGCATGAAAACTCTCTGAATTGAATGGAAATGACACATTTTTCCTTATTTTAAGTGATTTCTTGGTACAACTAATTCAAGTCAAGTCACAATTAAGTCTTAATGGAGATTGTTGGCTTGGCTTTACCACAGAAAAGTAAACGATTGTTCTGGAGCTGATTAAAAAAATGTGGGCAATTGGACTATTTTGGTCCTAAAGTCTGCATTTGCTCTTAGTTGTAGAACAGTGGGTGGTAGAGTAGCTCTTCTACATTGAAATGAATGTATTTCTTCCCCCACAGAGCTCTGTAAGTGTGCGTTCCCTCGGAGGATGAGTTGACTTTTTTCTGTTATTGCTCTGTGTGGTTTGCACAGTATTGCATTTAACGTATCTATCTCTAATTTTTTCAATCACAGGTGATTTTATTGCTGAAATAAATACTCTCTCGCTCTGTGGCATCACCTGAGCAGCTTTAAAGGAGACATACTATCCTGAATCCGCTTTACTTTATTACAACAGTCGTCATTAGTTTGCACAAAGTTGTATTTAATTTGATTCCTGCATGTTTGAGTTATTGCTGTATTATCCTGCAAATGAGGCTCGAGTGCTCAGAAAACCCCTGTCTTCACCTACCCCCTATCCCTGCCCACATCCCAGCACTTCGTTGTGATTATCGGAAAATTAAGACTCAGACTGATACACGTTAGGTTCTAAAATGTCGTACTTTTCAAAATAAAAACATCCTCTACCTGTTGTAGAATGAAATGTCAGTATAAAGAGGCGGGGCTCATCAGTTTTAAAAAAGGAAGAAATGGAGCTGGATTTGTTTCTATTACTAAGCCGTTTTAGATCAAAATTACGGTTAAAATGTACAAAATGTAAAAATGATGATCTAATTTTGTTAAATGAATGTTATGTTCAATATAAGTTGTTGGAAAAAGGCGCACTATGTCTCCTTTAAATAGTAAAACAAAAAAAAAGCATGCGATTTATTTTGAAAATGTAAAACAATGCAGGAATAAAAAGCAGCAAAGCAAAGCACTTAAAAAGGAAAACGCAGTCCATTCAAGCTCATGTGCGAGCTTCAACTTCTTTACTCTATCATATTACGCTCTAATAATGTGTCTTTCCCATTGAAATCTACACTAAAAGGTTAAAATCTGGCGGTACGGGGCTGCAGATCCCTGGTTCTGGACTGAGAGCGAGCTGGCGCTGCACAGGGGGGATATATATTCAGACCCCTCATGCATTATGGAGTCTGCAGGTGAGAGAGTCTAAAATGTGAAGCGCTGCTATGTGAAGGGGTTCAGGGCCGATCCCACCAAAGCCTTTGTATTAGCATAGCATCTCCATTTCAAATCGCTCCGTCAAAAGGCTCCCACATGTTTTATTCAGCCGCGGTTATTGATCACTTATTACACGTGCGTACCAAATCTATATTGCACGGCGTTAACCTACAGAATATTTGTGGACTTGGAGTTTCTTTTGTTTGGCGCGGGGTTTGCGCTAAGGGCGATGAAGTGTGTTGACAAAAAAGAACATTTGTGTCGTGTTTGTTTAGGAAATAGTGCTAATGATGGACTGAATTTATATGGCACCTTTCAAATTACTCAAACGCTTTAGTTAGTCTTTCATTCATGACTTATTACTTTGGCTGCAGCTGCCGAGGGGAAGACTGACAGAGAAAAGGCTGTCAGTCTGTGGCGTTGGCTCCTTTGACCACCATTAATCACTTACTCACACAACACATTCAATCAAAGGCGAAGGTGGATCTTATGGCCGCAACGGTTATTTTATTTTTATATTATTTGTCTCATGTATAAAACTGTACACTGAATTCCAACTATACATGTACATATCCTTCATACTTGCTGACTTAAAGGGGCTGTACCTGATTTTTACCATTTTGAAACGTGAAAAACGACATCAGTCTCACTTTCCTAATGCAGTTCCAGCATCCGAAATATTTTTTTAAACATTCATGAGACTATGAGCTAGGGCTGTGCAGTTAATCATATTTGTAATTGTGATTTCAGTAATTACTGTATTCAATTACAAAAATGTAACCCGAAAGATTCATTGCAGAATTACAAGTGCACTCCTTTTTCCCCAAAACCTAGAGCAAAGGCACTTTTCTAAAACTTTACTAATAAAACATATTCGGTCTATATTTTCTCCTCAGAATAACTTTGACAATATAATATTAATTGTTTGAAATAATCATGATTTAAACTATGCAGCAATTCATTCTGATTATAATTTTGCCATAATCGAGCAGCCCTACTATGAGCCCTGACCTGGGTAAAGCTAACACACATTAGTATGCTAACAGGGTACTTCCTGTTTCTCGTAGAATAAAACATTCTAAAAATAGATGCAGAGAAAGTGCTGTGGGTGCATGAAGTAGATGGTAAATGGTAAATGGTCACATATTTCCACCTTCGAGGCACTCAAAGCGCTTTACATCAAGATCTATTTTTTATGTTTCAAAACAGTAAAAATCAGGTACAACGCCTTCAAGATGGCATCTAAATAACTTGTTAAAAGATATTAAGTCATAGTTATGTATTTTGTTTCCACTCCCTCCAGCCTTTTTCAGTAAATAGAATTTTTTTTTACGGTTCCTTTTTAACTTTTATAGCAATCTGTGTCTGCGTTCCTTCCCAACTGCAAGGACAATCAGATAGAGCGCGCAATTATATCACAATATTCTGCATTTCATGTTGCCCCTTAAAGCCAACGACGATAAATCACGAGCGATTTGATACAGCCCAGCCCTACTTTCCATTTTGACCGCGCTAATGCCTGGTTCAGTTGCAGTAAAGTGGATCTCTCGGCCGCTGCATGTGGACACAGCTCAGTCTTCGGGGAGGAAGTGCAGTTTGCCGAGGTCAAAAAGCCCTCTCTCATTGGTGTTTTTGTTTGTTTCTTTGCCACCTCCAAAGCCCAAAGTGTGTGCGCTAACTTCTCTAACCACTCACCAGCCTCTCGCTTTGACCTCCAGCGACCTTTATACATTAACAGCCTGCTATTTTCACTATTCTCTGTGTCGCACTATATCTCCTCGCCGCGGACCTTAAAGCGATCCGTGTTGGTTTTTACCATTAGACGGCATTAAATCAGCCTTCTCCTAAACGACGGGACAAAAGGTCAGAGAATATGGGAGGAGAACAATGGCTCGAAAAGGAGAGAGCGCCTGTTGACCCCGGCTGTGCAGAGGTGGCCCATTTGGCGGATAGGACGGACACGCAGCGAGACGTGGTTTGTGAAAGAATAGACAATTTGCCCATCTTCAACGCAGATAAACTATGATACCTGCCCTTCAACCTTCTCCCGTGCAGGGCAGAACCAGTTTGGACAGGGAGCAGATGGCAATTTATCTGCCAAATTTGGGATTAGATTTGAAATGTGAACTGGTAAACGAAAAAAAGAATCCCATTGTGCGTTTGTAGAGGTTTAAACTGTAAAATATATCGTAAAAGTCTTGATATTGCAATGGACCACGCAATAATCGATATCGCAACAGACTAAATATATCGCCAAGGTCCGCCATATGACAGAAATGTACAGTTTTGGTTTTAGAGAGGCGATTACTCGGTTAATTGATAATTATGATTCATCTGGTCAAAATATAATCATTCAAACTAAAAAACAAAATAAAATCTTTATGCTTTTAGGCGTAAAAATCAGTTCAAGCTATACTCTAAAAAGTAAACGTAACTTTAAATCTGTCTGTATTATTAAGTGTATTATTAACGTGAATTTAACTAATTGTTAAGAAAAAATTAAATATAGTATAATTGTATATATATAATTGTGTATTGTATTGTAAAGTGTTTTATTGCTGTCTGCTCATGATCAATAATTGTGTATAATCATTAAATTATGATGTTTCTTCTCACAATAATTATACAAAAATTGGCATTATGACATATTTAAGTCCAAAATTAGCTTGAGCCTTATGTTAAGCTTTATTTATCTAAAAAAAAACTAATTGCATCTTTATCAAAGTTACGACGATACACTTTTGTTTTGTTTTCACAGAATCTGACTAGAAAATGAAGGCATCCGAATGACTTTTATTCATCCTCAAGGGAAAATTCATGGACATTTTAGTTTTAATATAAGATTCTTTTTTGTGTCAAAAGCACTGTCAAAGATCACAATAACATCAATACTGGGTTACAATTAATAATAACTACACTTACACTCCTGCCTTAATAAAGCACGCACAAAGACTTAATTTAAAGTGAACAAACGGTTTATTAACAATGATTCAAGCTCAGTACAAACTTAAATTATACTCAAACCCTAATCCTAACCTTAATTAAGAAGTTACTGAGCCTCGATCATGCTTAATAAATGTTCATTGTGATTTGAGTCTTTGTGGTTTGTTAAGGCAAATTAAGGTGTAGTTTTTATAAAGTGGTACCTGATATTGCAATAATGAACAGCCATATAACATACTTTTCCAATATCGTGGCGCCTTTATCTAAACTACAGGGTCATCAGTTCACAGAATGAGACCAAATGGAGACCAACATTTATGTTCTCTGCAGAAAACATTGCAACAACTGCACTCTTTGTGATTTGTTCATTTCAACCACTCAAATCACAATTTCAACTCAATTTCTCCTCATCTTTCATCCCTCCCGCCTCAAAATCTGCTATATTTTTTGCTTTATTTCAACATTTCGTCCAGCCCCGTTACCTCTATCCCCATTTGGTCTCCCTTAGCGACCGTTTCCAAGGTGCCCGTTCCCGAGGGCCGGTGGAGGAGGGGCGCGGTGATGTCATGCATGCATAACTCCACACCTGTAATAGTGTCCCGGGCCGCTCCGACACTCTGTCTCTGTCACGCTTTTCCTGCTCCGACTGCTGTTTTTTGTTGTTGTTTTTTTTCACGTATAGCTTCCATTTTTTCTTTGTGAATTTCTCCGATCGCAATGTGTTTCTATATGGCATTTTCCTTCTGTCTTCTCCAATAACCATGCGCTAAATTCAACAACATATGAATTAATAAAATAATATTAATATTTTGTGTACCAGTTAACAGAATATAAAGTTGAACAAACAAAAAAATCAATCCAAGAAACAAAGAGAACAAATATCTTTCTTGGAAGAGTAAAGATGTTCCTAGAAATATAACGTTGTCAGTTCAGTCCAATTATCAGTTGAAATAATCCAAAACAAACAAATAAGAAAAAAGAAAGTCAGGTATAAAAGTGACGTAATAAATTATACTCTCGAGCATAGTTCATATTCTATCACCAAAGAGCAGACTCGCAGCTTGTCTTTGATCTAAATCCACGCCAACATTAATAATTTACTGGAAAATAGCCTGAAATGTTCCAAAATGCAAACACAAAGTACACTCTATAGACCAGAGCAGAACCAAAATAGTTCAAACGAGGAGCTAAAAGAAGTTCAGGGGCATTTAGCGATTAGCGTTAAAACTTTATAACTAGAACTCCTGACGAAAGTTGTCAGCATACATACATATAACCATGCTTTTTGGAAATGTAGATTCATTTAGAGCAGGTGTTTTTGGAAAGATTCAACACTCATAGAAGCTCTGCTAGTTTAACAAAGCGAACCAAAACAACAACGCAAAACAAGATTGTCCACAGAGTAGGAACTGTAGTTTGCAATCGCTGCTGATCTAAAATAAGTGAGCAGTGGTGGAAAAAGTGTTGGAAAATTTGTTGTCAAGGAAAACACACGTATATGGCTAAAAATATACTCATGCAAGTACAGCTGCCAAAATTTTACTTAAAGTGCGTATGACGGGTTTTTAGGATTTTCTAATTTTGACTTTATTCAGTGTATTAATACCTGTTGTAAATATAAATTGTAGTTTTACACCAATCAGGTCACCAATTGTGGAGAAAAGTCGAAAAATCTGCTGACAATTACAGGAAGTAAACAAACTGATGACATCACACTGGGGAGACAAAGGTTATTCATAATTTGCACAAAAGAAACTACCTTTTTGACCCTTTAAACATTGATTCAACAAAATAAAGGCGCTCACCTGTATTTTTCTTTGTCAAATGAACAAAATCTTTGACATTAGCTGAGTTTTGACCAGTGTATAGTGTGGTTGCTATGGTAATTTCCTAGTGTGATGTCATACTTTACGACTAGGAAGTGAAATTAAAAACCTAAAAAAATAGCTAAACTGGGGTATACTTTGTAAAGATTCTAGCAGAAACTGAAATATATTTATCTTAACTGCATTTTAGTTAAATCAGTAGTTTAACCTGTCAGAGGCACTTTAAGTAAAATGTACACAAGAAAGATATTCGGAGTACTTATCAAATCAGCTGTTTTTTAAACCATAATCTGCTAAACCATAATCTGCTAATTGTCGGGTGTAGATGATCAGAGTAGGCAGATGATATTTTTCGTTTTGAGTGTTTGTCGGTGTAGATTGAAGTGAGACAGACGGAACTTGTGCTGTACTTAGTGCTCACGTGATTTTAATCGTAACAAGTACAAGTACTGGTTTAAAATCTACTCAAAAAAGTACAACTAACACAAAAATTAACAAGAGTTCTTTCCACCCCTGCGAGTGAGCACACTTCCAAACATATTTTCCTGGAAGTTTCTTATATCGTGCAGTTGAACGTCTCTCCTCGTGGTTTACTTTATGGAATCTGGATAAAACCCAAATCAAAGTTCTACGTTTAAAGCACAAATATTATGCAAAATTGACATTGTCGAGCTTTTAACCATGTTCTAACATTGTTCTGTCATCAAAAACATACCTGGAGCACTTGATTCACGTTTGTTTGATGCTGGTTTGTAAATCCTCTCTCACTGTGTTCTTCGTCCTTCCATGTGTGACGTAGATCAGTGTTTCCCAACCAGGGGTACGGGGACCGCTAGGGGTACGTGAGCAGTTACCAGGGGGTACTTGTAATGGTTTGAGATTTTAAAAGAAGATGAAATTTACTCATATCTGGATTTAAAAAAAAAAGTGTTATTTGTTGTAAATTTAGCATCTTTTTGGAGTATCTTGGACTATAAATATAATTAAAACAAAAATATAATAGTAATAATTGACAATATGTGACTTTTAAACCCATTTATTTGCCTGAAACTCAAGTTAAGGGGTACTCTAGAATGTCAGACGAAACTTAAGGGGTACTCGAAACAAAAAAGGTTGGGAACCATTGACGTAGATGATGCTGACGTCATTTGTCACAGAATCTTTCGCTGTTTTAAATCCTTAAATCATCGCCAGACTCAATCTGAACATTTCTTCCGTCTAATCACGATAACTACAACTTTGACTGATCCACTCTTTACTGCAAAGATGTGTGTGTAATTGCCTCTACAGCCAGTAGATGGAGCCACAGCTAAGACAAAATGCAGGGATAAAGTTATATTTTTCTCTGTAAAAGCATTTTATTTTTAGTTCTAAAACATGAGACGTCAAACTGAAGACACTCAAGAGCAAGTTTAAAGGCCAACAATGCACAGTATTTGTCATTTAACATGTATTTTACAAGTCGTGTTTAGGCCTTACGTTGGGTGCATGTGGACACAGTGAGTATCTCTTGCAGCAGTTGTATCGAGAGCTGAAGAGCAGACAGACAGTTGAACATCACTGTGTCCAGCGCAGACATAACTCTCTACATCTGCTCCATGTTTAAAAGGTCATTTGTCAAACCTGACATTTTCTGCCCTTACCAAAGGTTTCCTCAATATCCAGCCGGCACCCCCGTCCACACTTTATGTTTTTCCATTTATTTGTTTGCTTTTGTATAAACCTTTTGTGACATTACGCTCCTCGGTGGTGTCAAAAGGGATCAGGGGTGTAAAGGCCTGGATTATATTGTCTTATAAAGTGCCACAGGAAGCACTTGGAACTGACAAAATACTTTTCTTTTTTCTCTAAATACGACACAGATTAAATACTATATTTATATATATTTATTATTATATATATATATATATATATATATATATTATATATATTTATATATATAGTACAATTACAATCTCACTTGCTGTAACACAATTGATTTACAGACATTATCTGACCAATTACATCTTTAAATTGGAAAACCCACACAATCGTCACATACAACGCGATAATGAACTTTTAGATTTCCACTATCTGTCCGAGACACTGGCCCTATCTCGCAATGGAAAGTGACAATAAGTATGATGAGCTACAGACTCACAGCTTGTTGTAAAATAAATGTAATTATTTATTATTGTAAGCCACAAAGCACAATTAATCTAGACACTATACTGACCCCTTGTGGCTTGTCTTGGTTTTGCGTCCTTATCTTGCAATGCGTAGTGTTCTAGATACTTTTTTTGTTGCTTATATTTTTAGTTAGTTAAATAAACCACATCGTAAACATGCACAGAAGCTCAAAGTACACTGAAAGCTACTAAAACAGCCCACATAAACAACAATAGACAAAACAATTAATCAAGAAAATTGTGACTAGTCGACTATTAAGATAATTGTAATTGTATTTTTGATAATTATCAATGTTATCTGCTTTATACGGACTTTAAAACATGCACCAAAAGACCTTTCAAAACAAAGATATTGATATTACTAAATTAAAATATGAAAAAAGACAAAACAATTTCCAATTTTCATAAATAATACACTTTATTTGGAAATGTTCTCTATCTAGACACCTTCACTCACCCTATTTCAACCTTCATTTGATTAAAAACGTATTTAAAAAGTCTCAATGTACACTAGAAATAATCTTTTGACAAGAACACTAATCTGAAAACTAATGGTAATTATATTTTAATAATTGTCATCATTGGTCTAGTGGTCTGTGCAGACTCTAAAACACCTGCCAAAATACCCTTTATAACAAAGACAGCGGCATTATTAAGTCAAAATGTAAAAAATACTAAACTATTTGTCATCTGTCATCAAAAATACACTTTATTTTTACTTATTCTACAACTAGACACCTTCAGTCAACATATTTCAACCTTCATTTGGTTAAAAATGTATTTAAAAAGTCTCAATGTACACTAGAAATAATCTTTTGACAAGAATGCTCATCTGAAAAATAATATATCGTAATTATATTTTAATAATCGTCATCGTTGATCTAGTGGTCTGTGCAGACTCTAAAACACCTGCCAAAATACCCTTTATAACAAAGACAGCGGCATTATTAAGTCAAAATGTAAAAAATACTAAACTATTTGTCATCTGTTAAAAAAATACACTTTATTTTTACTTATTCTATAACTAGACACCTTCAGTCAACATATTTCAACCTTCATTTGGTTAAAAATGTATTTAAATGTCACAATGTACACTAGAAATAATCATTAATAATCAAATAATAATCAACACAATGAAACATCCTTGAACCATTGGTTACTGTTATACATTTTCCTCCAAATACAAAAACATCTGAATAGCTTTTTGCGTAAACCTGCTGGCGGCCTCACCTTCCTGCGCTATAAAGAAACCTAACCCATTTAGTGTGAGTGTTAAGCTGCAGAATGACAGATGTGTGGCTGGACGTATAGGTTGCCAGGGTAATGAGGCCAAGCGGCTGCAGTAATGTGGCTCAGAGCGGAGTGCGCCTGAGTGCTGCTCGTGCACTCTCTCCACTGCCCCTGATGGGCTTTCAGATCTGCACTGCAAAAGAGGAATTATACCTATGTTAAAACCACCTCAACTCTGAACATGTGTTGGTCCAGACAGTTGAGTTGATGTAGTGCCAGTGTCATTTTGAAGATGTATTGCAAAGTCTAAGAGGTCATTTGCAAAAAGATGGATGCCGTTTTAAAGGAGACGAGCAAAATCGACTTTTAAAGGACATATATTTTGCTCCAGTGACTTTTTTGAGCTATTTTAATGACATACCTAAACTTGCATTAAGCTGCATTCATTCTGTTTTTAGGAATGTTGGTTGGAAAATCCTCTCCCTCCGAGCGTCATGAAAACTTCCTGCTGAACTCCCTTGATCCGTGACGTTTTTTCAGATCATATACGTCACTTATCAAGAATCTTTTGCTGTTTTAAGTCCTTAAATCATCTCCTGACTCGTTCTGAGCATTTTTTTCTCTGTTAACTGCTATTGACCTTATTCTGCCCCGCCCACTTTTGCCGTTTTTTGCACTTTTGTTGTAAACGCACTTTCGTTTGACGAGAACTCCGTTAAAGCTAATGACGAACGAGGGAAAAGTCTCGCCGCTAAAATGTTACATAAAGTAGGTTGATTTGTGTAAAATGTTTAATGAACACGAGCAACAACAAGTCAACAACGCAACGATTTCCTGGGCGGCCTGAAAACGGCTTTTTAGTTCATGTAGAACTTATTTTCTGTTCAGCTCGTCTGCTCCATGTAAACTAATACAACGGAAACAAGACGGCGGCAACTTCCGGAATAAGGTGAATACTACTAGCTTGATAACAGTGTGTCGCCATCTACTGGCTGGAGGCAGAAAAACTATTATTTCATAATATCATATTTAAGGTACTCAAGAGCATGTTCAAAGGTTTCTACTCATCTGAAACCCCTTTAGAAGGGATGTTTTGTTTTCTCTTCTCATTTTTTCTCTCATTCCAAAGTTGTATTCTGAGTTATTTATGCATCTTTATTCTCCTTCAAAAATCAAAAGCACAAAAGCACATTAAATCACATTATAAGTTCAGCTGAAAATGTACACTTTGCCACAAGACATTTTACTGTTTTAAGGGGCACAATTTTGTAGAATTTTCACCATTCTTAAGATAGGACATTTTCTAAACCCAGAGAAAAAATCCTAGATCAGTGTTTCTCAAGCTGTGGTACGTAAACCTCTTCTGGTGGTTCGTGGACACGTCTGCAATTGTAATGTTTACTTCATTTAGACACATTTTTTGCTCTTCCTTTAGTCAATTTCTAGTTGAAACTACTGTGGCGATGGTGTATTATATACTTATATACTTAAGACCTGGTTTATCTCTCATTTAGACTTGAAATAGTCTGTTATAGACCCAGTTTACAGCTGGTAGTATTCAGGAAGCCAAATCTTTTCTTTGGTGGTTAAAAAGTTTAAGAACCACAGTGTGAGATCATTCCTTCTCGGTAAAGTTCACTCAACGTTAGTTTCACTGTATTAAGTAAAGAAGTTATTGCTTTGCCTGCATGTTCCACAATATGGCATTTCACTTTTCCGGCATTTATTCAATTGCAGATTTATTTATTTTTTTACTCCTGAACAAAATTACTAAAAAAAAAAACTAAAAAAAACTGACACACACTAGACAGAGTGACTTGGGTTGCCTCTCCACAGATCTGTCCCGTCACTTGGCCGCTCATATAAAGATAAATACTGTAGTTTAATGCCGTACAGGTGAAGTAAATGGCTATCTTAAAAAACATAAAGGAATAAATACATAAACAATACAATATCTAATCAAAAAAATAATACTAGTCAAAACTCCTAAACAAAATAGGGTAACGCTTTAGATTAAGTTTCCTTTGTAAACTACTTATTAGGCGTTAATAAGCACTAGTTATTTGTTTATACTCTTATAATACCTTATAAATGTAACCAAAAAACACGTATGCGTCAATAAACAGAACAGAAATAAGCTGCTTATTCATTTTTTTTCAATAATCATATGATAATTGCTTGTAAATGCCTCATATATACACTTATAAATACATAACAAGTGCTTATTAATGCATTATAAATAGTTTACTAAGGAGCCGTAATCCAAAGCGTTACCATAGAAGGGATCTACATTGAATTCTCGCCCCTGTAGCGTGTCTCTTTTTTGCAGTGTGGTGCGTGTGTGGCCGGGGGGATGTTTTTACTCAGCGCAGGTTGTCGCTCCCCTGGTTCCCCCGCGTGCCTTTTGTTCCACTCCCACTCCTCCATTTTGGTTTTTGTCCCGCACAAAAAGAGGCCCCACAGCACGGCCCCCTACCTGAGCGCCCCCCTCTCCCTCCCCGCGCCTCTGTGTTTCAAAGCACAAACGCCTGCCGCACACGGGGCCCACTCCGCTCAACTGAACCGAGCAGAAGAGGAAGGTCTGCACCGTCATATCAAAGCTGGGGTTTGGGAGATGGAAAATTAGCTTTTCTGTCAGAGAATTTGCCACCTGCTTGTTTCTTTATGGAGATGTTTTTGCTTTGAATGTTCCACAGTATGGCATTAAAGGAGACATATAATGCTAGTTTCCAGGGATTTAATATTGAACTGTAACATAAGTAGATCGTCATTTTGTTATTTGTAAACTGCAATATTTATCTTGGACAGCATAGTAATAGAAACACATTCATTGACTTCCTGTTCAAAACATGCGGAACTCATAAGCCCCGCCTCTTCACAGTGACATTTCACCGTAACGAATTGTCATTTAAATGTGTTTAATTATCGAAAAGTGGCTACGTGGCATTTCAGAATCCTTCATGTATCACTCAGAGTGCTCATTTTTCAAATAATCACAACTAAGAACGTGGGCAGGGATAGGGGGTAGGTGAAAACGGACATTTTCTGAGCACTCGAGCCTCAATCGCAGGACGATACAGGATTACACAAACATGCAAGATTGAATCCAAATACAACTTTGGGTGAACTAATGATGATAACAGGGGAAAAGCTCATAAAAGTTGATTTTGTGTAATATGTACTCTTTAATTTGACTTAAAAAAAAAAAAAAAAAAAAGAAAAAACTCTAAATAAAGCATTCTTACTGTGAACAGAGTCGCCTCTCCATAGAACTGTTTTGTAACCTGTTTTCATGCCATACAGCGGAACATTCCAGGTGTCCTCCAGCAGAAAAGTTACACAGTGTACCTTTAACTGTCATAATGCTGCCAAACAAATTGATAAAAACTATAAACGTGCAATGGGTTTTTGTCTCTGATAGTTTCATTTCACAGTCCATTCGCTTTGTGAACTTAAATTCAACCTCAAGACATTCAAAAATATTAAGTGATTTTTCTCATTGAGAGACTAAAACACATATTCATACATAGATATTCATTTTTGTCAATAGCGCTCACCTAAGTAGAACCAAGTCTTTTTCAATTCATGTAAGCCTTAGGCAAAGTAGAAGGACACGCTGTTTTTAATGTTTTAAGAAAAGATGTGGAGTGTGCAGACGCTTTTGTATAA
Organism: Rhinogobius similis; assembly: GCA_019453435.1. Taxonomy (NCBI): domain Eukaryota; kingdom Metazoa; phylum Chordata; class Actinopteri; order Gobiiformes; family Gobiidae; genus Rhinogobius; species Rhinogobius similis. Next base: position 32,710,020 of record CM033626.1, read on the forward strand.
AACCGTTAATAAAAAACTAATTATAAAAACCATGGCTAAATAATATCTCCTCAAAGGGTTACTGCACTGAAGGCTATTGAAAAGACTAATAATATTATCCACCCAAAGTTTCTAGGTTAACTTGAGTCTTCTTTGATAAGCGCAGCAAATCAATAGATCACTCAATGAAGTAATTTAGAAGACATATATTGCATTAAGGGTTTGAGCAAAAACAGATCCTCACTTTATTTAAACTGCATTCATACATGTATTTAAAAATGCATACAGTATTGTTTCTAAAGTGTAAATAAGGTTTAAAGGTCATAATTGAGAAGTATCTGTGCAAAGCCGTCAAACTACAAACAAAAAAGTCAGTGCTCGGGCATAAAATTGGTTGCGCTTTCCAACAAGTCTGTATCTTTATCTGCTTTACACATTTAAGAGTTCACATCTATAACCTACATCTGCCGATAACTGTTCAACTATTGTTGCAACGTATTCCAGCTGTCAATAAAACAAAGACACACCGTTTAATAAACACTTTGAACAGGGCTGGCCAATATAGCAACAAAAAAGAAAGCAATGAACATTAAATAATCACTTTTTCCCCTTTTTCTATCTAGCTTTTGGTAAAATGTTGTTGTTTTTCAATTGAATTCAACTTTATTCTGGACTCTTACTCCATTTTTTGAATTATGAATAGAGACAAACACAGGGACAGTATTTGAAGGAAACAACACTGCAAAAAGGGATTATCTAACTTAGTTAAATTTACTTGAATTAAGCAAATTAATCTTAAAAGTCCAATTTTAAGATGTTTTCACTTGACAGGACTACATCAAATTGACATTATTTGACTTGTTTTAAGTAAACTTGATAAGTAAAATAATCTTATTCCTCTGGCAGATAATTTCACTTAAATTAAGGTAAAAAGATCTTATTTTGAGTTTATTTTTCTTATTTTTTGATAGGCCTTTTTTGCAGTGAAAAAAACAAAAAAAATGCAACCAGTGCCTCCACATCTTAGACTGGTGACGTATTGCATTGGATCTTGAGAGTGACAACAGGATTTCCTTTTCTGTCTTACTCCGACTCTAAGTTCTTAGTACAGCTTCTAAAGTATTTACTCTTGCAGCGACAAATTGCGCCACATGAAATTAAATATTAAAATGTTGTCACTGTTATCGACATAAACGAGACAGACTTTTAATCATTACCATTTAATAAAACGTGGCATTTGAAACTGATTCCTCCAAAGTCTTTATTGACAATGGATTCATTAGATTAGCTGCACCTCGGGCCGATCATTGACAACTCGGTTTGATTAAAATTTGATTGATCGCGCAGCTCTACTTTTGCACAAAACCTTCCTGTTTCTGTCTCTCTCCCACTTTGCTGCCAGTCCGCTCCCCCGGCTGTGATGATGCCCACCTCGCCCTCTCTCCCTCTGCTTTCCTGCCTCAGTGCGGTGATGGCAGGGCACTGAATGAACTCTGCGGTCTTGCTGACAAATCAATGATAAAGAGTAATGTCATGAGGCGTTTAATGTCCGTCTCCTCGCGCTGTTTATCGCCTTCCTCCCTTCGTTGGCCCCTCCCTTTCCGAAATGCCACCCCAACGCCACTCGGCCGCGCAAACGAAGCGTCTTCTTTTGGTGTGAATCGTTTATACGTGTCATTTGTTTCTCTGTATTGGTCTGTCTGTTTCGTAAAGTCGACCAGAACCCCCCTCTTTTCCTCGCAGCCCCTCCCTCGCCCGCTCGCCATATTGATCCAGTCATAGTTTTCTCAGTCTTCACAGTACTGGACCGCTCTAATCAATACAGATAATTGTCTGCTCTCTCTCGATGCCAAACACAGTCTCCCCTCGCTCGCTTTTTATCAATGAACCCACCCGTCTCCCCCCAACTCACCCCATCCTCCAGTCAGGGAATCCCCCGCCCCTAATGACGGGAGATAACCTGCTTTCTTTACCGATTTTTCCTCCTCTCCTCCTCCTCACCCTCTCTCTCTCTCTCTTCCTCCCTCGTTCATCGATTACCGTGAGAGTCGAGCCCGGGCCGCCCGCCCTACAGATGTAAACACACTCCACGCTCGTGTTGTGGTTTAGCTGATGTTCCACCGCTCCAGCTGTGTGGGGCCTCCGCTTAATCATCGCTCTGTTGTTTTTCAGCACTGCTATCAGGCCCGTGCCCCGCCCACGACCCATAGCGGGGCATGTTTGGCCGGTGACGTAACGTGAGGGCTACATAGTTGATTAGTATTGACAGTTTATATCTTGTCGTGGATAGAGTTGTACTTGGGTGCCGGGTTTGGACGTGTGGCTGGTTTTCAAGTCACTTCTGGATTCAGAACTTGGACGCAATGATGGATGACCTGGGACTCGACTCGGACTTGGGGTTCGGGCAAGAAGACTCATACTTGGGCCAACACCTGTGGACCAAGGACCACAACTTTTGCACTGACTATCGCTTTATATTTGCATGTAAAAAGAAAAAAAAAGTTAGGTTTAAGGGGCACTATGTAGTTTGCTGGTCTATTCTCTCGCAGATGGAATAAAAGCAAACATTTTGATGGACACAAGCAGCATACAAAGTACTCTTTGGGCAATCAAAACTTCTTCAACAGGATTATTAAGACATAAATGAGTTTGAATTAGATTTGAGATATGCTTTAATGGGTGTGAAAGAAAGAAAATTCCTTAAACATGTCACGAATTGTAACCAGGCACCTTCATGTCTGTATTATCAAGCATATGCTTCAGCCACTCAGTCTAAACTCCATGAGTGAATAGATTAAGATTCTGTAAGAGTCCCTTTAGTTGAAACTCTAATCAATGTTCTTTGTAAGTGTCTAGCCAACTACAAAATGTTTCTCCAATGTCTCGAATGTTGCAATGTCTACAAGTGGAACTATCTACTAATTTATAAGTGTAAAGAAAACGTTAACTTTCATTAGCACAATAAAATACAGACATTTATGATTGGGAAAAGCCTGAGGAAATGCAGAAAATGTTTAACTGCACCCTAATCTCTAAAGGGAAGAGCATAATTAATCGAAATCTAATCAAAATAGCAGTTTGAATGGGCGCAATTAGCAAATTGCTATGACTACAATTTTTGAAGTACAATAATTTCCTTCAGAAACAACAACATATTTGATATATAAAATTGTATTCATGAAAACTACAAACCCTGTTGTTTAGATTTGTTAAAACGTGTTCTGAAACAGTGACAAAAACACAACACAAGGAACAAAAAAGGTGAAAACATACCTTAAAACAACACAAATGTGACTAACTGCATAAAAATGTGACCTAAAGTGACACAATGTGATTTAAAGTGACAAAAATGTGACTAAAAGGTGACACAATGTGATTTAAAGGGACAAAAATGTGACTAAAAATTAGAAAACCGCAAATTAATTTATTAGTTTGTCAGTTCATATTGGTGAAATGTGAACTTTGAACAGTTAAAACATCACAATTAAATATTTTTGAAACAAGACAAATCACAATTAAATATTTTTGCCAACTCACGCAGCTCTAATTCCACTCAAAAATGCATTATGAAACATGTCCTTGGTTAAAAATCTGATCAATAAAAAGCCATACGATTTTAAGGACAACCACTCTGTCCCAAAAAAAGTCATTTTAACGTTAACTCTCAGACAAACTGTCCACATTCCCTGTTACTTTAGTGCAATAATGCCACAGCGAACACCTCCCTTTGTGCTCCGACTGATGGCATGTAAGTTCACTTCTCGCCCGTCCATCTTTGATCAGAAAAGTGCACTTTTCTCTAGTTGGTCGTATTAAGACCTTTAACGCAGCGGGAGAAGTCAAGTCCATTTTATTTATACTGCGTAGTCCAAGGCCTTCAAAGTAAAACATAGATACACTCGCCTTTTTAGATCTAATGGCTGAAAAATACATGGGATCGAGAAGAAAGGACTAAGCTAGAGAGGGAAGCATGACAAGACTATCAATACACAGATTTCAGATGTAAATAATTGAGGATTTAAACATTTGTGAACAAAATAGATTCAAAATTATAGAACAGATGCAAAAGTAAAGTAGAACATTGTGTTATTTCAATGGAGGAACTGAACCGCAAAATGTTAAAAGAAATATGTAAAATCAAGGGAGTTTGACAAATAATAACCTTTTAAGAGACAACAGACCCAGTTTAAAGACATTAACAACTGTATTTTACATTAATAGTTAGTTTAATATGAAATTATGATGTACACTTTGCATTCTTATTGAGGCAAATTTACAACTTTTTGTTTTACTATTTACAGAAATGTAGACCCCCACAAACAGAGATGTATTGAAAATGCACAATTATCACAATTGTTGTTTCGGAGATATGCAAAAAACAACAACATTTGAATATTGTCTATAATTAAAAGTAAAATGAGAGCAAACAAGGATATAAAGTGATATTTCTGCACTTTTAAATTGACAGTCCTTTTATGTTTGACTTGAACCTAAACCAAGATATTTAGAAGCGTGTTTTAGCACACTACTCATGCTTTTTTTGAAATATCATCTGCATATCATTATCAAGATAGACAATATTCATTTTTGTCTGTAGTTTTTCATTTTTATTTACATTATTACGTTCTTAACCACTTTTTTCCATCTAGAAAATAACATTTTTTCCCATCTTTTGTAACAGAAAAGCAAACTAACCCCGGACATTCAAATACGTTGCTTATTTTGTGTTATAAAGGCTTTAACACCGTTACCTTTCACTTCAAACGTCCGCTTCATTTTGCCTCCAATCTTACATTTCCCACATTCTGACGACATGTATTTTAAAGCGTCTATAGGAATCGCAAGTTTGAGCATTGCCCGCATCTTCTCGGAGTAAACAGGCAAATATATACAGGCAGTGCAGCATCCATATTCCACTTCTACATATGAAATCCCAAAGTGTTTAATAATGCATCTCCCCCGTCCAGCCAACAAGACAGGTTATGTGCCTCCAGCTTCGCAATGCCTTTATGAATCAGGCATGTACCGAGCAACCAGCCCAATCCTCCAACGTATACTCTATCATTGTGCGCAATCTGCAAGTGCATACAGTAAACCACACAGGTAATATCAATGGCAATGTATATAGAACAGTGTATGTATCCAATGTTTACACAAATACCTCATATCCACTTGCATCTGCCGCCCGCGTTGATAGCAGGGCTGGTGTTTGGAGGAGTAAGTGAGATGGGGGTTGAAATAAAAGCAATGCTAGTAATGCGTTGAAGCAAATAGGAGCAGGGCGTTGGTTAGAATAAGTAAGTCTAGTCCATGGTGGGTTCAGGGATATGTTTGTGCGTTGTGGAAATGGTAAGCAGCGCAGACACAAGGGAGTTAAGTGTGTTTGTACTGTAAAAGGAATCCAGTGTTGTTACTTTCTTGTACGATTGTCATTGTATTTTCTAGAAGATGTAACTGTCTAGCCAGCGTTGGGAATAAGAGATGTCAAGATTATGCACTTAATCCTTAATAATGATTGTTCGGGTCACAATACAATCGTAAGAACTAAGTAAAGTTATAATTGTGGCTATTTTGAAAGCAAAATTAAAGGTGGTGTACCTGATTTTTATTGTTTTAAAAGTGAAAGACAGAAATAGTTCATTTTAAAGTCTTTACAGCAATAAAGCAAGTATTGCTCACTTTCCTAATCACAAGTTTCTGTGAGCCCTGAGTGAGTTTTGCCTTCATTAGCATGCTAACACCGCACTTCCTGCTTCTCGTTGAATAAAATGCTCAATAAAAAGATGCAGGAAAATGTTGGGGTTTCATTTTCCCCTGAATAGATGCTTTAAAACTGGGGCAACACAGATTTTGCTTTATTATATGCAAAAAATCAGGTTCATGAACTAGTTCTGTTGTTCACGTTTCAAAACAGTAAAAATCAAGTGTAGCGTCTTTTTATTCAAGCTATAGTTTACTAAATTAATTAAAAGACACATAGCTTTATGTTTTTGTCACATTCACTTTATTTTGTCATTCAGAATATTCAAAATAATCATGAGTAATCATTAAATTGTGACGCTTTTCTCACAATAAACGTAACACAAAAATTGTATATTGTGATATTCCTAATGGAGATGTTATGGCTTTGCCTCAAATGTTCCGCATTATGGTATTTAACATCTATGTAGCATTTATTTAATTTGAGGTGTCATAATTTCTCAAAAAATCTTGAAAAACAGGCATTCTTACGCCTCTCCACAGACCTGACCATAGGCTCACCACCAGAAAAGTTAAATGCACCTGTAAAGAATATATTTAATAATAGAGAGTGCTACTCTTCAGGTAGAAAATCAAATATGAAGTGAGGAGTACTTGACTTAAAATATGTCCAAAAAAGAAATCAAAATACACCCAGCAGCAGCACTTCTCAAACTTTTAACAAAGTATCATCACCTAAGTACTAAGATATTACTTTACTTTCCAAGTACCACCAGATCAAAACCAGGATTATATTTTGTCTAAATTAAATTAAAATAGTCTAAAATGAGTCTAAACCATGGATAAGGTAATTGTTAAAAATGATTAACTCAAAAGAAGTATTTGTTTCTAAAGAAAACAAACACTCAAACACTGGACATTGATTATTGGATTTTTGAAACAGCTGACATTGTTATGAATTGTAAATCTTGTAGATGATGACCAAATCCAGTCTCTAGGTGTCAGTAAACGAACAATACAACGCTCTTTGTGTCTTATTAGACCAAGCATTTATCGCTGAACTGGACCATTCTGCGATTCCAGTCTTTGCACAACGTCATCAGACACGACCAGTGCCTTAAACCATAGCCAAGCCCAAGCGTTTCTCAAAAAGTATGGGCGCAAAACTGTACAGAAATTGGTATTCTTTGTCCACAAACAGGAACGTGCGCGTGAGGCAGTGTGTGATGTGACTAAGCATGCTTTAAAACAGCCGGCAGCAGCAGCAGCCGTGGTAGAAATGCATGGGGCAGTGGAGAGAAAGGCGGAGGTGTAATGTCCTGGAGGAGGCTTTCGTGGGCTGCATGGGTGTGGTGGGCTGTGGTTGTGGGGGGACGGTAGACAGCAGGGATCCACTTCAGCCTCTGGGGAGTTGAACTGGCAACCCCCTCACCTCTCTGAAGCCCCTCTGGTCATGGACGTGAACCCTGTAACCCCCCCTCGGACGGACAAGCTGTTCTGGCTGCGGCGCTGTGCATTCCATTAACGGATTTGTCAGTTTGGTCAGTTGGCTTTGGTTTCTGCCCTCCTTCTGTTGGTTAACCCTCGTCAAACACAAAGATTTGAAGGATGAGGCTTTTGTTTAACTACTGGATTTCGCCAAAATTCACCCCTGATTTGATTTAAGCCGGCTACTGCGTGCGGGTCTAACAAGGACCGAGGCGGGACACCGAGGCGTTGCTTTATGCATGCTCCGAGCCGCTTCATTCTTCACCTGTCACCGCAATCACGCTCACCTCGCGAGGAAAGTAGAGATGTATACGGCAAGGCTGGGGTTAAGCAGCGAGGGCCAGTTAGTGAGGAGAGAAGGCGAGAGGTGCTCAGAAAACCAACAAACCGGAGGCCCGTTTTATTCCTCGCGGCTATTTCTTTTTAGCTGCTCCTTTATTTTGTCTATTCCTCGGCCCGTGTTTGTGTTTGCGGGCGTTTATCAGATCCTAGCTTCATTCAGAGCCTCAATCCGAGGGGGGGAAGAGAAAAAGAAGAAGGAGACGAAATCGTATACTCCTCCATCTTTCTTTTATTCAATCTATCTGCCTTTCTCTAGCTAACCTCTGAGAATAGTAGCCTTGAATTTGAATTTCAGAGCGAGCCGGCAAGTAAGAGGTGGAGGTGGTGGTTATAGGGAGAAGGGGAGGGGGATTGGACGGACTAAAGGGGAGCGAGAGAAGGAGGGAGAGGCGGTCGTTGCAAAAGGGCCTGCTCGCCGCGTCCCCTGGCCTCTCCCCTCGGTGGGGCCCCGATCGATACCAACTCGGAGCAATAAAGCTTTCCCCCTGTCATCTCTGCAGAATACAAAGCAGAATGGAGGGAGGGGGGGCAGAGGGAGAGAGAGAAAGAGGGAGAGAGAGGTGAAAAGCTGTTCCGCTAGCCAGACCAATTTCCTAAGCCCCCCCTCCTGCTTCTTCGTCTTCGCCCCAGCACACCATCAGCACCAGCACCTTGTATATACTCTTTTACCCCCCCAATCCCCAAAAATATACCCTCCACCCTCCTCTCAACTCACGCCATCCAACAAATCTCTGCATTATGAATACAACGTCAATAAACTATGCAACAGATCCGCTCTTTTCTGTTTGCAGAATCCAAGAGAATGAATGGAACCCAAAGGAGGTGTCAGCTGAAAGGGGGGGAATGGAAAGATGGATGTAGCGATACAGGTGGAGGCGAAGAGCAGAGAGGAACGAGAGAGAGGGCGGGGCAGGGTTGGGGAATATTGATAAGGGGTATAGGGGCCGTGCGCAGAAGGGGTGAGGGGAGAGGAGGGGAAGAAGAGCGAGAAAAAAGGGGTGAGGAGGTCAAACAGCAATCCCCTGAATTGAGAGCCAATTACTGTAATTGTAATCTGGATTCAAAGAGAAGGTGCACGGCGGTGGAGGTGACAGGGGCGGGCCGAATGTGTGTCTCGGTGGTCGGGTCGAGCTGATTTCACATGGAAGTGGGTTTGAAAAGCAGAATTTGTAATGCATGGACCGTGAATTGACAAAGCGGTGATTCGTTATTACATTTTCAAGTATGCACAGTTGCTCAATCTAGATTCTTGACCGTAAACGTACACATGAAGATTCAGAGAAAAGTCCAGGTGCTGCATTGTGGAGTCACACGAGCTCAGAGGCACTGAAGGATGGGTCAGAGTTAATTTAGATTTATTTATTTATGCATGATTAATGAACACAATTTAAAAGTTTTCCACTTTCCATCTGTAGTCTCTGGCAGGTCAAGACAAGAAATGACATATACAACAAATTAAACGCAAACAAACTTATGTAAAGTCATCCATATTTTATCAAGTCATTCAAAGTATTCAAAGTATTCATGACTCATAATGAGTAAGTTGTATTATGTAACTTTGCTCTTTTTCCAGTCAGCTTCTCCTTTTTGTCTCTTTTTTGTCACAACGGCAAACCACAGTTTTAGCAGATTATTGTGCCAGATGTCCTTCCCGTCACAAGCAGCCACACATGGTCAGTGGCAGTTAAGTGTCCATGGACATGTCAATATGCCTCGAACGATATTTGATCCTGTGACATTCTGGTTAGAAAGCAAACGCTTAACACACTGCCTTACTGTTGACTCTTCCAATTGTATTAACTAAATATAGAAACTAAAACCAACATTCAAACTGTCAAAGATATGGAAAAAAAAAGTTTGACTGCCTAAAATTACAAATTTTGGTCAAGTTAATTGTAGTGATGCCAACAATCTCCCAAACATCTAATCAGCTTTGTCTTTGAATGTTAGAACAAACTTTGAGGCTACTACTAAAGATGCACTGTGTAACTATTCTAATGGAGGGTCTGTCACCTGATAGTCTCCATGGAGATAGTATTGCTTTGCCTTGAATGTTCCACAGAGCATTAAACCTGTCTATCTATAATTTATTCAATTATAGGGGTTTTGTTGCTCAAAAATAACTTGAAAAACATGCATTCTTTCTGTCAGCGGGCTTGCCTCTCCACAGATCTGACCTGTAGCTTGGTCTGGTGGCGACGTCTACTTGTCTACTTGTCTATAGGGCTGTAGTCGACTTGGACGACAAAAGACATAACCTGTGTATTGATAAAACGATTAAAAGGAGGTGAGACAACACAAAAATATCTATCGTCTTCATTGGAAAAGCCAAATAAACTCTTAAAACTGCCAAAACTCCAGCTCACTCAGTCAGTGCGTTATACTTTCTGCTGTTTTCTATGATCAAAATAAAATAATGAACTAATGGAGAATATTGTGCAACATTTTGTCTCCATGGAGATAAATAAATATAACTGTTGCACCGTTGAACTGCGCCACCAGAAAAGTTACACAGTGCACCTTTGAGCTTACAAGTTTGTTCCTCAGCTCTACTATTCTTTTATTATCTATAGAAAGCCTGCACGGTAAAGCCCCTAACTCTAAAAATGGCTGTTGAACCGTCCTCCATCTCGCCCTGTCCATTCCGTGTCCCTGAACCGCATTGAACATGTCGCTGCTCCAATCAACTATTGTACTCTTGTCAATTTAATCATATTTGGGTGCTCTGACCTGCTCCTCTCTGCCATCTCTCACTATGACTATCTCCTATATATTTTTTGTTCTGTCTTTCTCTCTTTCACCTCAGCCTAACCCCCCTCTCGCTCTTCTCCTCCTCCTCCTCGCTCCACTCCCTGTCTCTCATTCTGGCCTTTATTAGAAGAAGATAGCGCGAATCCTTCATCTCTCCTCCACTAATTCTCTCCGTTATTGCCCAGCCCCTCCCTCTCTTCACCTCCGTCCACTCTTCTTCCTCCTCTGCCCTTCTTTTCTTTTTCCCGTGATCTATATTGCTAGTGTTCTTTAAAAAACCCTGGCCTCCTTTCTTCCTGTTATGATTTCTCTCCAAGCTTGACAATTCTTTCCCTATATCACCTCTCGTATACATGTCATAGCCTCTATCTCTCCTCTCCTCTTTTTCTGCCTCGGACTTCATCCCTCCATCTCCTTATCTCCTCATTCGCACACCTCTCCCGGCCCCTGCATGGATCTTGTTCCGGCCGACTCCTCCGGGCTCATTCTGAACACTGTCCCTTTTTACTTTTTCATCATCATAGGCTTATTTTGTCTTGTCCCCTCCTCGCTGCTCTCTCACTTCCTTCCTCTTTCCTTCCTCATCCCTCTCTCTTCCTCACCCTGTTCGTTCCCTGGGGAGGTCAGTAATAATGGTAGTGATGGAGTGAGAGAGGGAGGTGCGATTATTGTCTTGTCGGGAGTCAGAGGAATCGATCGGCCCAGAAATATGAGGCGCGAGAAAGAGCCGCTGTGTCAGATACAATAACCACCCGCTCCCGGGGGCTTAGACACACATTCACACAGCGCATACAGACACCAATCTGGATCTGACACCAACATACACATTTATTTAGTTCCACGCAGTCGCGGACACTGACACGCGCACTCCAGCATCTTTCTTTTTCATTAACGCCATGCGCACACATCCCTCTTCTGTGCTGAAGGCAGCCCAATCATCTACATGCTTTGATGTGAGATACCGCGCACACTAGATCTGTTCTGATCATTCTTCATGCACAGATAAAGGGCAAGGCGAGGAAAATGGCTCGCACCTTTCACTCACGTCGCTATAAACAGACATAAACACACATCCACACGCACTCTCCAGACCTTTCACTGCTGTTGCCTGGCAACGTGGCCGAATGTCCAATCCCAGCGCAGAACAGTGGCCAGTGATGTCACAGCTGCTGCTGACCAGCAGCTCTGAGGAGACAGAGAAGCAGAGGAGAAAGTTTGGACTGACACGGGCAGAGGGAGTCGTAAGAGTCAGTGATGGTGATGAAGTCATGCACATATTTAAGACATAAGTTTTGTCTGGATAAATGTTCTCTGGCTCTGTCCCTGTGTCTGCAACATAAACGTGATCTAAAGTGGCCTCTGAGCTCTGAGCCTGCCATGAAGGCCACGTCCTTCCACAGCTCGGCTCCTCTGCGAGCGGCCGACAGCGGCAGAGAAACAGATCTGAGCTCCAGCCTTGGTAGCGCCGTGGGAGAGAGCGCTGTGTGTCTAGACAAGCCCCGCTCCCTATAGGCGGCAGAGATGATAGAGAGAGAGGGCGATGTGCGAGAAGAATGGCGGGCGGAGAGGCCGGAGGAGCAGCGCGTGGAGAGGCATTAGACACAAGTCGCAGAGGTGTTGTAAAGGTGTAGCTGCCTGTGTGTCAGATGGCTCTGGTCCCATGACAGACAACGGTGTGAGTGTGTTTGAGCCCCCGCTGCGTCTCATACAAACCTTCACCTCGCTAGCCTCCACAGCGCCGGCCCTGTACAGTTTATAATCCTACAGCTCCTCATGGGGCTACACCTATTTACTCTGTGAATTTAAATCTCTCACCTGGCAGAATAGACTCTCGCTGAGTGTTTGGGACTTGCCTGGACCGCGGCTTTGTCCCTGAAAAGAAGAAGAATATGATGGATTATCTGAATTAGAGTCAGTGTGCGCAGCGGGCCCGGGGCTGGAGCACATGCAGGGGGCCGGAGTGAGAGGAGCGGCTCGGGCTGGAACAGTCGAGACCTCCGGATTGTCCATGCACTGACCCATCCTACCACCCATCTCCAAACTCTTCTCCTTGTCCTGATTTTCCATGCCTGTATTTTTCACCCGTCTTTCACCTCTCGCTGTCACTCCGTCATCCTATGCATCTTTAAACTATATTTCTCTATTCCTCCGTTCCCTCTCTCGCTCTCCATAAGCTTTGCCCCCTCCCCGCCGCTCCCTCGTTCTTGTCCTTCTGACGGAGGAGTGATTGATGGCACTCCAGAGGCCCCTGCTCCCCCATCGTCTCCCTGGGGTCCCACTATCAGATTGGGTATATGTGCCACTATGTGTTGTCCAATGAGCTTGTAGTTTCTTCGGCACACTGCACAAACGCATTCACATCCTCTACTATAAAAAATCCTATTTATGAAGTTCACCTGCCACAGATGCAACCTTCCCATGCAGTGGAGTCTTTTCTTCTTCTTCTACTGACAATTATCTGTAACCAGCAGAAAAGAATCAAGCAGAAGGTTTTATCCACGTGATAGAAAATTAACAATCTGAATAGTTGCAGTTGTTGAAACATTGCAATAGTATCAATAACATACTTTTTGACATTATTATTTAAGTTACACCAAAACACAACTGTACATGTCTTAATGTAGTATTCAAACTGTATCAAAAGAAAAAAAAACATACATAAAATCAGCCCTTTTTAGAATACATTTTCAATTAAAATACGTTACATTTATCTCAAACTGAGGACTTTGGCACTAACTATTGCAATATATTTGTTGCGATATTGATTGTTGTGTTAGCCAAAATTGCAATATCAATACTTTTTATATTGTACAGCCGTGGGGGAAAAAGTACTTAAAATGGTGCTGAAATCCATGACCCTACGCTTTAAAATTGAGTAGGAGATAAGTTTCTGTCATTGATTTGTCAAAATGCAAATGATTTCCAAATGAGGCAAAAACAGCATTTGTCCTTGAGCACAAGCAAACTATTATTGTTTTTGATTTCACTCTTGTGTCAAAAGTAATTGCATTGCTCGATCAGTAGAAAGAGCATTAAGTTACGCAATTAGTGACTGGAGCAGGATGATATGGCCTAAAATTTCATCTCAATTTAAAAAAGAAAATTTATGATAACCATAGCTTAAATATATTATTAACTTGTTTCAGGCTACTTAAGCTATATAGCTTCTTTCCCTTTCATCATTAGAGTTTTTAGCCTCTGCAGAGCTCCAGTCAGTGTTTACGTCACTCTAGGCTTTAGCAGTCGCAAATTGGTCACGATCTTTGTCTGAGAGGAAAATTAGCTGCAATGCTCACTCTATTTATATCTAAATATTCCATATTTCATATCATCCCCTTTACATATACCTAATAGTAACCCAGTGGCTCGAAACAGGTACAAAACAATCAGGTTCAACATTCGCCGCTTGAAGATTTTAATCTAAACCAGTGAATCGCCCCTGGAGTGATATCGCCCCCGCCTTATATGTGACATTTGGACACAGTTGACTTGATTTCTAGAACGCAACCTATTTAGAAAATGTCCGACGACCTATACCTGCGAGTGTGGCCTGGCCCGGTCTCCATAGTAACCGCGGCTCGGGCCTCCTCCGGGCAGGATGGACCCCCACGGCCATGAACTGTGAGCCACCCACAACCTGCTCCTCGTCCACGTGAAGCCACACCACAGTCAAATAAATACACAAGGACTCGGCGCGGCGCACACCCGCACGCTCACGCTCGTATATGTGGTAGTTATGTGGCTAGATTGGGGTTTGAACATAGGTCACGGCCAAAGTCAGGCAGCACGGATGACCTTTGACCCGCAGTAACGCCCTTCCCTCTGCAGTCTGTCTCCTCCTCGGACAGCGGACTCTGATTGGAACGGGATAACACGAGCGCAGAGCAATCAGACTACAAGTAAATAAACGTATGTAATTACTAAAGTATTTTTCGTGAGGGAAATACGAAGCGTTTTGAATATAGTCTGCAGAATAAATGAAAATAACCAGATTTCTTTTTTATCCACTGCATCTGAAATGTGCAATAAAATGTGCTTATAAAATCTGAGGTTAAAAGTTCTGCAGAAAATGTGACTAAAAAGTACAGAAATATCAGAATCAGACAAAGTTTTATTTCCATTGTCAGTGACCAAAATTCACAAACTATGGCGATACGATGCAGCATGAAACAATGAATAATAAATTCAATGTAATCGATAAATAAATAAAGGCATGCAAAAATATCAGTTTATTGTTTGGTAGATTATACTACACGTTTATCTATCAAGTGCATTCTTTTGATGATTAACTTTATTCAAAACTACTATTCATGTTTTTTCACAAACTAATTTCTGTTGTATTAAAAAAAAATGTTCCTGTCTTCATGTATTTGTCAAACTGTGTCAAATTAAAAACTTAACAGAGACAAATCATGGCTAATTTAGACTGAAAAATGAAACACAGTAAAATGTAAACCAAATTATAAAATAAAATAAACACATGCAAAATACAAAGTGTTAAAAAAAACAAAAAACATATTGTTTGGTAGATTATTTTACAAGCTTCTCTTTCAAAATGAGTTGAAATGAATGAACATTTCAAAACCACTGTATACTTTTTGACGGAATTATTTCAGTTACACAACAAATAAAAAATATGCTCATGGCTTAATGTTTTAGTCAAACTGGAAATAAAACTTAACGAAGACAAAACCAAGACTAAATCAATCTAATTTAGACTAAAAAATGAAACATAGTAAAATATAAACATGATAAAATAAAGATATGCAAAAGATTGGACGATTATACAACAAGTTTATCTTTCAAAATGTGTTTCCAAATGATTAAGATTCAAAACTCTGACTGTATAATATGTCACTCACCACTTTAGAGGATTTCTTTCTTGAAATCGTGAATACATTACGTAAGATTGTATGCATGTAACTGTTTGACAAGCTGCAGAAAAGTAATTTCATTCCCTGCAACTTCTGCATGCACTCCTCACAGCTCGTCTGTCCACTGTAGTGCATTGGCCAGTTGTAAATCACCACATAAAGTATTTATAAGGTTAAACTTGGGAACTCTGCTGCCGTTAGCTTTTGAATTAGTGAACTCGAATCGAGGGGGAGAGCGGGGACGGCCAAAATGGAGAGGGAGGGTCACTATAACACTCCACTCCGTCCAGGGATGGCGCTTTTACTGCGTGAGGGAATAAAGAACCAACAGTGCCACCTCGCGTTCGTGCGCGAAACTGCATTTGGAGTGACAAAGAAAAGTGATGCGAGGTTTTTGCTGATTTCTACTTTTTTGCGCGTCAAAATTGTGCTTGGATCAGATTGTTAAACCAAGTAGGCGAGGCAATAAAGCTTAAAATGTGCCGCTCGTTCTACTTTTCTGTCACATCCACGCACTGATAGATCTCGCAGCAGCGGCAGGCGTGTATTGTGGTGGTTTTGGTCAGTGTGCGTGCGTATTCGTGTGTGTGTGTGCGTGCGTAAAACTTCTCGCCACAGCACGTTTTGTTCTTTTTTCTTTGAATGACTCGTTCCTTCCGTCCTTCCTTCCTTCCTTCCACGGGGCCGGGGACCGTGGATGTCTCACAAGTTCTGTCAGTGTCAACCACCTTCGCATGACCACCGTACGCCCACGCGCGTGGCCTCATCTCGGCCGCGTTTGATGACGTGCAGTGCAAGATAAAATTAGAATACATGAGATAGGCTTTTAAAGAGGAAAATTTGCGCAATTCGTCATACTGTAAAATACGATGAAAAACTTGAATTAATGACTTGGTTAACTAGTTTATAATTTGTGGTTTAGATTTTATTTGGTCCCTGTTTAGTCGTAATTTACTGCTTACTTTATTTTTTACCTTATGTGGTCACAATTTACCTACTGATTTGGACTTGGTTTAGTCCAAGTTAAGTTTCGGGTTTAGTCCTGGTTTTGGTACTAGTTTTAAGGTTGTGAAAGTGCAAATGTGTCGGCATCTTTAGTGCCAATTTAGTCTCGGTTTAGTTGTTAACCTGGTTCAACTGCATTTAGATTTTCTTTAGTCATTGTTTAGTCATAATTTACTACAGTTTTAGTCTTAGAATTTAGTCCTGCTTTATCACTGTTCAGTTCATGGTTTCGATTTGCTTTAGTCCATGTTTAGTCTTAATTTACTTCTGTTTTAGTCCTGGTTTAGTGCTCTTTATTCCTGATTCAGACCAGAGTTTGGTTTATAGTCGTAATTTACTTATTTAATCCTGCTATAGTTGTCTTTATCCCTGGTCAATTTCATCCCTGGCTAAGATTCTCTATGGTCCATGAAAAGTCGTACTTTACTTCTGTTTTAGCCCTGGTTTAGTGTTTTTTTTATCCTTAGTTCTAGTCCTGTTTTATTGGTCTTTATCGCAGGTTCGAGTCCTCGTCAGTCCGTTCTGATTTAGTCGTACTTTTGCTCTGGTTCAGACCTCGTTTAGCCCGTTTTGTGACCTCTACGCTTCACTCTGGCACGGTCAAAGCCAACCTTAACTTCGTGTTCTCTCTCTCTCTCTCTCTCTTGCTGCGTGTATCAGTTCAGTTGCGTGCCGTGCGTGAGCGTGTTTCCAACTTCGCCATCACTTTCCACCGGCATCAGTGAACAACCTCCTCCTTTTTTTTTTTTTTTTCACCGCCGCGCGCATATCGCTCTTCTCCATCTCCACGCCTTCTCCCACACTTTTATCTCGCATGTACGCGTGTCCCCCCTTTTCGTGTACCTTTTGGTGTTCAGTTCCTATACTCTTCTCTTTAGTTGAGGCTTACTTCCTGTTGTGCAGGATGTGGGGACGTGCGCTGGGGGGAGGCGTGGCGTTCAAGAGGTTTTGATGCGTAAAAAAGAATCTCTCAACCATATGATTTGATACACTCCTCCTTCTTGGGCACACGAGAGACGCGCACAGACAAGAGGGGGGACCGCCAGAGCAGATATGAGCACGGCAGCGGCTATAGCGGCGCGGGACTACACCAGTATGTCCAGCATGTGGTTGCCAGGTGAGTGGTCCGTCTGCGCACGCACGGTGGCACGTTTTTTTTTCCAGTTTTGCGCGCGTCCAATTAAAAAGAAAAAAAAAAAGAACGTGGAATGGGGGAGATGCTATTGATGATTAATACCACTGGGTCTGTAACAAGGCTAATTAGAAAGGGGGACATCAAAGAAAGAGTGAGTGAGTGAGTGAGTGAGTGAGTGGGGCAATGAGGAGGAGAGAGGGAGAGAAAGAAGGGGGGAGGATGGATGGAGGGATGGAATAGATGCTGCTGGAGTGAAAGGTCACGCACTATACGCCAGTCCATAGTGTCATGTTGTGTGTGATAATGTGTTGTGTGTGTGTGTGTGTGTGTGTGTGTGTGTGTGTGTGTGTGTGTGTGTGGAGACAGGTGCGTAGAGCTTCTGTGTCCTGCATCAAAAATCCTTCGAAACATATTTTGAAATAGTTACAAATGTGCCTTGAGAAGAGATGGACTGATTCCCGTCTATAATTTGTGCACTAGGGCTGCGTTCATTTAAACTAATCATGACCAGTAGGCCTGTCACGATATAAACACGATGTGAAACACGGTACGTCGTGATAAACCAAGATAATCCCAGGAAATGCTTTAAACATGTACGGTATCGTTTAAAGGAGTAAACTGTCAAATACATAGCAAAATGAACCAATAATTTGACATTTAAGTTACTTATTTTAACCACATACACCTCGTATTACAGAAAGGAAAAAACAAAACAAAAACAGTAAATCTTCCCAGTACTGCATTGAAAACTTTACACACGATTAATATTGAGCCCCAAGCCATATTGTTCCAGCTTTTATTCAAGTCGTCACAGTAATTATCGTGACAGGCCTAATGGCAAGTCGTATTTTGATAACAGCAATCATTATCTGGACTACACAGATAAAGAAAAGCATAAGAAAATACATTTTTATAACAAAGACAGTGGCATTATTAAATCAAAATATCAAAGACAGTTTCTAATTTTCATCAATAATATACTGTATTTGTAAATATTCTACATCTAGAAGCCTCCAGTCGTCATATTTGACATTTGTTTGGTTACTCATGTATTTACATAGTATCAATGTATTTTTCATTCACAGTTTTACTATTAACTTGTTGTGGAGCAGTGGAATCACATTTGTGCAGCGCCCTCTTTGCGTTAAAATAGCTTTCTTCATTTTAAGCATGTTGTCAGTCCAAACTGAAGCTCGGTCTCTGCTGGAGATTTAAAGCCAATAGCTGATATGCTAAAAAAAGTGCAAAAATCTGCCAACGATCTTCTCGGTCTAGCTCTAATTTACAGTGTCTAGTTTGTTGGGAGTTTCTCCTGTCCACGGGTTTCCACAGGTTTCAGAATTGTAAAAAAAATGCCACAGTGATTGAATTTCAACAAACATTTTTATATATATTTTTTGACTGGTGAAAAGCCCTTTGTGGCCTATAAAAACAGGAAGCTGAAACAGATGAATACACTCATCTTATTAATAACGTTTTATGAATACGAGCTCCAACAACACTGACTAGTTTATGAATGATTATCGGCCTATACACTCATATTCACAGCTGCTGACGAGTTCTAAACATTCTTAACGTAATGCAGACATAACATGTAAATGAATGCACGGTTATCATTACTGTCGCACTCATTGACACTTTGTAAAACTGGTTGGACAGCTTTATTTCTTAAATAAGGGAAGTTGTAATGGAGAGTTTGGTTATTGTACATGCATTTATTGTAGCTCAAAAAACAGAGTATGTAAAATATTATGTGTCTCTGCAAAGTTAAGTTCAGCATCCTCCAAGTTTTGATTTGGTCATGTGTCGCTGACCAGAAACTCACCTTTTCAGTGACAAATGCTTTACCAGAAATGACTCTTGTAAGCATCAATAATGACCTATATAGACACAATCAGAGGATCTGCCAATCTCTGGTCACACAAACCCACCTCTTAACTCATATTTACCACATTAAATTGTAGTATATGGTTTAGACTGATTCATGCCGTGACTCATGTTGTGTGAAGTAGCTTTGCACGTCATCTATTCAGATTTACACATGTGATACAGACGAACATATATTATACTTTTTCTAAACTATCTGAACATTTTGAAACACTTTCTGAAGACAGAGGCACAACGTGTTCAGCTCAGAGTCTTCCCTAAATGACTGTACAATTTGAAACCATCACTTTTGAATTCGTATGGTTTATTTTTGCTACGAAATGAATGTACGTTGAGTGCATTTTCAGGTTTCCCTCTAGGTTTTGAACTCTGCCAACATGTATGTGTTCACTCCGTTACAGATTCATTATGATTCGTTTTCTTATCAAGTAAGTGGGCCTGTCACGATAAACGATGATACTGAAACTGCTTTACCCCACTGACACAGTAACTCTTGAGCGGCAGAATTTCAATGAACGCGTTTCCAAATGTACAATATCTTTGAGAAACATGAGCTTCAACAAACACAAAGCTTTGTAGAACAATTGATTTCATTCATTAGTATCCAGAATTTGTTTTAGAAGTTACTTATTCGACTTTCCAAAGCGCTGATCTTATTGCTCTACATGAAAGCCACAAAAAATGTCTCAAATGTGTCAAAAAATTAGCAAAAAAAAAGCATCCACGATACATATTTAGCCCCAAAAAATATTGTTCCAGCTTTTATTCATTGAACGATAAGTGGATATGGTAATTATCATGACAGGTCTACCAAAAACATGTTTCTCCAGCTGATTTGGCAGTAATTAACAAATGTGAATAGTGTTTTAATGTCTTCAGCGCAAGGATTTTAGTAAGTCCAAAATCTGAAGTAGGTAGTACTCAGTTAGATCGCTCAAAATGTACAAATATTTTACTATTTTCAGGCGCCATACTTTTAGGGTCAAGGTCAGCATAAGTGCCGTACTTTACACATATTCAGGATCATTCTAAATAGAGAAATGTACAATCAATGTAAAATAAACCAAATATCAGGCTGAACTTTTAAGCAGCAAAAGATAGAACTAAAACAGCTTCTTCTCGAACCCATCGTTTTGACAGTGTAACAGTCTCTCAGCTTCCTCTTCCCATTTTGAATAAATCTAAGTGATGATATTTTCATGTTGACAGTATTAAATGGTTTGAACATCGTGTTTCTTGCTCCTCTCAGTCGGATATGTCTAGTCTTTTGGGGTTTTTTGTGCTCGTTCATCTGAAAATACAAGATATTCTGGATTTTTCAATGTTTTGCCCTTACAATTACATTCATTTCAAAATACAGTACAGTTGGGTAGTAGTTTCCATGCTCAAATAATCTATAATTTCTTGGACAACTACTTTCCTTTTCTTTTACTTTCTACCCATCATCTTCCAATATGCACCGACACATGAACACAGAGAAGTTCTATTCGAAAAATAGTGCAAAGCTTACAATTTACTCTTTACTGGCAGTGTTTTCAAAAGCTGGATCTTATTTTAGTGCAATAAAAACACGATTCCATTCATTTTGGAGCAAATTCCCTCAACGAATTAGTTAAAAATGTATAAAAAACGTAATTAAAAGGAAATAATAATGCAAATAAACTCAGAAATCTGATATTCTCTTTGGAAAATCAACTTCTGCCAACCTAAGTTTTGCCGCTCATGTATCAGTTACGCTCATCATCCAAACTGAAATACATTGACGAGAAATAACCAATGACATTAGAGCGTTTTCTGCTCATCAGCTCGACTCGTTATCTCCATCTGGACTTCACGTTGCCCATTCTCTCTGCGTCCGCCTGGCATTAGATAAGCCGTTCGATTAAGCCTGTTTTTCAATGACAATACTTCTCTCCCCCTGAGCGGTCTTTGAGCTGTGAAGTCCGCAGTGAATTCCCAGACGCCCCCTCGGCTCTCGGGTCGTGGCCTGAATCAGGAAGTGGAGTTTGGGGGCTGCGTTTGTTTGGCCCCATTGGCAAAAACAGTTTCATCTTAACCAAAAACCAAAAAATACCCCAAAGAGACAGAGTTTAAAGAGTCTATTCTGAGCACACTCGCCGTTGTTTCTTCTTGTTAAACGCCGGTTGCGGTGAATGACGAAGGATTGTGCAGCGATGCGCGGGTCAAAGGTCAACTGGAAGAACAGAATATGTTCAGTCGAAGTTTAATTTTGCACCGCAGTTAATATCTACGAGCTAAAATGACTCAAATACAGCATATTTTCAACAGTTTTGTGGTTAGTTGATCTTTTAAAGCTGCATTATGTAACTTTTTGTCTCCATGACATTGTTTCGCATCAATTTTTTCACAATATTGCGTTTCTACGTTGCAGTTATTCCATTGCACGTGTTTTTAACGGTCAGACAATATCATTAAAATCGTTTCTCTGCGTGGGCTCGCTTCTCCACAGATCTTACCAGTAACTTAAGGCTGCAACTAACGATTATTTTGGCAATGGATGAGTTGTTTAGAGCGCAAAAGTCGATGTGATGAAAACATTTATACAGAATTTGACTCAGATGCAGCTGAAGCGAAGCCTTTAGAGGATCCTGCCGGAGAACATTTATGGAGTGTTTTTATCAAATACTTCAGATTTACATATTTGTCATGTAAATTTCATGCGTTTTGGCTCATTAGACTTCTTTTCTCAGCTCATGGCATGTTTTGGAGCTTCTATATAGACCAATTAACGATTTTCGATTACTGATTTAGTTGCTGATTATTTCAATAATCGATTAAGCCTAAATTTGATGCCATACTGTGGGGCATTCCGGGCAAAGAATGGTGTACCGTTCGCCACAAAAGTTACGTAGTGTACATTGAAGATATCTTTGCTGGTGTCAAGTCAATCTTTTTCTTTTTCTTTTTTTTTAAGAACTCAGAACATGACACAAACAACAAAAATAAGGCGAGAAAAAGCCTAAAAAGAAAGAAAGAAAGTGGTGTCCCATCCACAAAAATGTCCCATCTAGTCCAAAGTTTGATGCATTTGTTCATTTGCAAACTGAGTCCAACCATTTATTCCATATTTCTAATCTCTACATTAATGCCAGTCCAATCTTTAATCGTTGGTTTGCTCTGTGCCATCCATTTTTTTACTGATGCTCTTCTTCTGTGTGACTTCTATGTTCCAAATATAACCACTTATTGTATCCATGGCAGAAGTTTTGAGGCCCAAATACAGAGTTCAAAAAGGATGTTGATGTCATAAACCGTCTGTAACGCTTTGTTGATTTCACGCCAATATTTCTGAGCAACAGGACGGTCCTAAAACACATGGCAATGATGAGCCTCCTGGCAACCACAGTGTATTATTTATTTGTGTTATTTCGAGCTAAATTGTAGCCCATTGCAGCAGGAAGGTGTAATCGAGAATATTGCTCCAAAGAGAACAAAAAATAATAAATAAAAACATGGCATACATTGGGTTTCTGTGCGTTGTAGGAAGGAAGGGCACGTGTTCTGCCCCAAAACTGTGGCTTTCAAATCATGAATCATAGAACGTTACAAATAAATAACACGTTTCTTCTTCCCCGAAAGGTTACAGCTCAAATACGCAGAATTTAAATAACAGTGATGACATTTTTCCATAATCGAGCTGCTCTATATGGATTTTATTGTTTGATTAAGTTGACGTGACTGTGATTTTCCCACTGCGCAGACAGATAATTGAGCTTAACGTAGTGGATGTCTTTAACGAAGAATGTCACAATATCAGTGTTATGTTTGACGATTATTGTGAGAAGAAACATGTTATTTATGATTATTCACAATGTTTGAGCCCGTAACCGAAGCGAAATCCTTCATTTTCTTTAATTGTTAATTGTTAAATGTTATGTTTTCAGTTTAGTCTTTCTTTAATTTTAGTCGAAGTGTATTACGTTGTTTAAGATCATGTATATTAGCTTTTATAGCCGTTTCTAATTAAGTTTCTACCCAAGTCTTGCATGTATAGACTGTTTTGACCATGACAGCCTCATGAACTGTAGATCTGTGCAGTTTTTTCACCAGACAATGGTGTTAAATTAATGTATTTCTGAGCGACTGTGATTGAATAAGTCTGTGTCTTGCAGCTAAAGTGGCACCAAGACAAATACTGTATCTTCTCCGGGACAATAAAGTTGACCATAACATGCTTAAATCAACAATTACAGTTTTAATTGTTCCTTTTAAATTAGTGCTCTTAATCTGACTGTTTCGTGTGCAACTTTTAAACTGTACTGCACTCTATAAATACACTTTTACTGGTTGAATAGTTTTAGTCGAGCAGAAGAGCTATTTTTATTAGAACTCTGTAAAGATGTTCCTTCTTCTTTGAATTCGTTTCACTTTTATTATTCAACCAAAACCTTAAGTCAGTGAAAATGTGTGCTTCACGTCTAATTTAAACCTTAGTTTTAGTCTTTATGATTACGTCTGCAACAGTTAAAGCTGGCGTACCTACTTTTTTAAACTGTGAAGTATTTAAACCTGTCTAACTCTTAACTCTTACAAACCTTTTGACACATCAGTAGTTTTCACATGAATGGATTTTCTGGCCAGTTTCACAGCTTTAGACCAGCTTTTTCAGACACAAAAGTGAAGCGGGGCTATTATCTCTCGCACAGCCAATCAGCTTTCAGCTTTCTTGCACGTTTGAAACATCAAATTGTTAATTATTCAATGAAGAAAGTGTGTAGAGATCACATTTTCTCACAACCGTCTGTTTTTATGATACACTTTCTGGCGAGGGAAACAAAATGTACAAATTCTGAGAAAAAAAAGTTGGGTACATCAGCTTTAACTCGACGAAATGCACCCCGATGTTGCAGCAGGTACAGAGGGATGGAGAAAAAGAAGAAGCTGCACATATAAGAGCTCTAATATTAATAGCCCGGTTGACAGTAAGTGTTGGGTTTAGCGCTTGGTGTTCAACCCGGCACAAGGGGAAGTCGGGAGGGGAAGTGAGAGAGCCGCGGAGCTTCTTGATATACTGTGTCCCCGCTGTATTACCGAGCACATTACCTCCCCGCGCTACAGTCCTCAGGCCGTCCGCAGACATCAATCAACACCGGAGCGCATCCGTGTGTCGTCCTGTCCGTGTTCCAGCGGGAAAAACCTGAAAATCTGCTCTTCCTTTTAACCGACAGTTGATAATAGAGCCGCACGGTTTTATCTAATTGCAGTTTTTCTGGCATATTTTGCGATGAGATTTGCGATTGATGGATTGATGTTCAAAGTTTACATTATAAACGCGTCCAGGAGAGTTGACAAAAAGACTGAAATAGGTCCATCTTTGCAGCGTAGAAAGAACACATTGGGGAAAAAACAGCAGACATTATAACCTGTCAAACTAATAAAAGAATCACACGAATGCTGTTATTTCAGATGTTTGTGCAGATCTAAACTACAGGGTTTGCAGTTTTTGTGCAGAATAACACGGGATATTTTGTGGTTTGTGGTTTTAAATTGTTGCACTTCAAAAATTGCAGCCTTTTGAGATTTGCTTATTGCATCCATTCGATTTGATTTGATGAATCTTGCAGCTCTAATCGACAACATAAAGGCGTGAGTGTGACATCTGCGTGTGGACGATGTTGACAAAAATGAACATCTCGCTATGTTTTTGGAGTGTCTTGATTATTATATTGAGAGAATATTCAATCACCCAATCAACATTTATTTCTAGAGCACATTTAAAAGTGTGAAAGTGCTGAATAACAGAAATAAAAACAATGGATGAGTTTGTCAGTCCAGGTTTTAGTGTGATGCAAATGGGAAATTACGGACAAAACAGCAGAAACATTACTTTACACGCTTATTTTGAAGATTGCAACATATGGTTTTGTTCCAGTTTTACTTTTGATCGGGTCTTTTTGCAGAATTTTAAGGTCGTTTTTTATTATTTTACATGTTCTGCCCCTGCACCAACAACATATTATGTGTTTTTTATGTATGAAACTTTCTATCTGTGCAAACATGTTCTGTGATTCATGGAGGAGGTTATTCATGTTTCAACTGGAAAATCTGAATTTCTACTTTTCCTTTCATCTGTCAGTTCATGACACGCACTACTATATGTTTTTGTACATTATCTACGTGTGGACGATAGCGACAAAAATGAACATATCCCTATTTTTTGGAGTATTAAGAAGATTATATTGAGAGAATATTATGGTGATCCATCAGAAACGGGCTTAAACATATCCTTTACATTTTTTTAGGTGTTTTTTTTTTTATTATGAACTATATACTGCCCCCGTAAGTATTAAGGTGTAAGAATGCATTCTCCAAACAAGAAAATATCCAGTTTTTTTATCCAGTCTGTATAAAATCTTCTAAGTCTGTAACAAACATGTTCTGAAATACACGAGGGCCTTGTATTAGTTTAGCAGATCATATTTCAGTTTCTATCAAGTCTAGTCATAAATCACAAATTGAAGCAATATGGTTGAGGTTTTAATACTTCACCAAAGGGCAGACAAGTAACTTCTGATAATTATTTATGTGTTTATTTTTTTATTCACAAATTTGCTCTTTTTGCAGTAGTTTTTTATTACAAACCATTGAATACCACTGTAATTCTTTAGATAAATGCGTAAAATGTATTCTGAAAACAAAAAAAATGTCCAGTCTTTTCGTGCATAAAATCCTCTAACCTTGTAACAAATGTTTTCTGAAATACATGAGATTCTTTAGCAGTTCATATTTATGTTTCTCTCAAATGTAAATGCTCCTTGACACGTTTAAAATGTGCTGTGAATTTATAATCCCTTCTTTTTGTCATCAAATCATCCAATTGAATTAACAGGCTTGAGGTTCACTATGTCACTGAAGTGCACAGAAGTCACTTTATGCTCTTATTTTGACCTTTTATATACATGTTTTTTCTCCCCCAAAATGAGTTCCTTTTGCTCTAGTTTGTTATCATAAACAACATATTAGCCCCGCAATTACTTAGATAAGTGTGTAAGATTTATTTCTGAAAAGTCTTTGTCCATCCAGTCTGTTAACCTTATCTCAAACGTGTTCAGAAATACATTTTTTGTTTAGAGGAAACACATATTTCAGTTTCCCTCAAATGTAAATGTGTAATCCCTTTGTTAAATCACAACTAAAATCAAAATTGCAATTAGATTTGCAAAAGACCCAATGTGAAATAATAATTACGCTGTACAAAGTTCATCAGAAGTAAACTGTTGACATATAACGCAATAAATACAACACAGTTTTAATGAATGCATGGATGAAATACATCTTGTTTAATATTAAAAGTGCACTATGTTACTTTTTCCTGCTGTGTGTCTCCATGTAGATGCTTTTGTTTTGTCAATAATGTTCCAGAATATGGCATTAAACTTGTATATCTTGTGTTTATTTAGTTACAGGTGTTTTATTGCTCAAAAAGACTCGTAATCTCCAAAGATCTGACTGATGCTTGTCTCCATGGAGATACTAATCAGTTTAAAGCCATACTGTGAAGCAAGTAGTGCACCTTTAAACTCATATAAAGTTTTATTTATGTGACTCAATTCAATGTTGGTTTTTTTTAATTCCTGTTTGGTTCAAATGTTCCTCTTGTGGTTTTGATCGCACTGACTCACGTCGCCTCCCGCACTTTCAATACAAGAATCATTGTTTATTTTACGCTGCAGTTTGTCTATGTCAGCAAAACTTAAAATACTTAGTGAAACTGTTGTAAATTTAGTGGGTTTTACATGACACAAATTGGGCAACATTGGATTGTTAAGTTCACTTTTATTGGGGCCAAGTGAAGAAACAAGTGCAGGATGTAACACGGGAATGACACAAAGAACACCAAATAAGACACAAAAAAGGGAAGACATCGACATAATGAATAATAATTTAACAGAAGTCCAACTTTTTGTCGGAATTAATTTGGTCTGTGGATAAAATAAGGCTGAAATGTGCTTATTGTGCAGGTCTTTATTAAGCTGGTTGGCGAGAAAGTGCAATGCAAGTCATAATGATGATTTGAAAAGTGAAAATATAGATATACTATTGGTGTCAAATACAAAAGGTGCTAAACATACACTATTTTCAGTATTTAAACCTACAGTAGTTCTTAAATTTGAATATCTAACATGTGCGGACATGATTTGTTTTCATTGATAAGTTCATAGTGTTTCATTATGTCAGACCTCTAATGATGTTTGGGTGTTCCCAGCAGGTTCTACAAACAAACAATACTCAAAGCTATTGTGGGGTGTCAAAGGATGATTTATTTAAGAGAAAAGATAATTATTTTGACCGGGTTCACCTTTGAATTGGGGCTAAATTGTTTTTGTTGTTGTATTTATCCGAATGGAAAGATTGGAAGAACATTTTAATTGCATTTTGATTTGGAACTTCCTTTTTAGAAGCGCATAAAAGTTCACACACCAGATTATAAAAATGTGTGTTTGACAAGACTAATTCAACAGTTCTGTGCATTTTGTGTTGAGAAGTTGAAATGCATTTTAAGTGTAGAAAAGGCATTTGATCATTTAGTTTTGTTACTTTTAATGTGTAATAGTGATACACTTAAAGGTGCACTATGCAACTTTTCTGGTGCAGCCGCCTGCTTGTTTCCATGGAGATGTTATTACATAGTTAGTTCACTGGGCAGATTATGAACATAGGGGAAAAAAGGGTTAGTATAGGTTTACAGACAGAGTTAGACCGCATTTAGACAATAGGAAGTTTTTATTTTATGATGTTCCCTAATTCTCTAAATTTGTACATTTTGACAGTCGAACTTGCAGCTTTAATTTGATTTCTTTTTACATCTTTTTTGTAAAAAGTCAGAGTTTACATTGGAATGCACTAAAATGTTGGTGATTCAGAATTTTTTTGTGATACTAAAGACTTTTGTGACAGTGTTGCGTATTTGGAGAAAGAAAGAACACGTGTTTGTGCAATACTTTTGACAAATTTGTATTATTATATAAAGTTTTATGATTAAAATGGGTGGATTTCATATCGCGTTTTTACAGGTCGTGGTTTAACAATCAAATGCTGCTGTTAGAATGTATTCAATTCTTAAAAAAAACAGTGATATAATGCAGAATATCATGTGAAATATATCAATTATCGCGTGATGTAGGTCTGTCGTAAAATCGTGATATTTTACAACTTTATTTCCAACACACTTTAAAGGAGACATACAGTATTATGCTATTTTTTCAAGTATTTAGACTGTAACTTTTGCTCATTGTAATATATATTGATCTAAACGGCTTAATAATATAAACAGGTCCACTGACTTCCTGTTCAAAACTGATAAGCTCCGCCTCTTCACTGTGACATTTCACCCGTAACAAGCAGCAGATTCTCATTTACATTTTTATTTTTGAAAAGTGGCTACGTGACATTTCTTAACCAGACACCCGGAGTCTGAATTTGTCTAACAATCATAACAAGGACGTGGGCGGGGATAGGGGGTAGGTGAAAACAGGAATTATCTGAGCCTCAGCTGCAGGATTATACTAAATTTAACATGAATCAATCAATGAATATTCAACTTTGAGTAAACTAATGATGAGGAAACACTGTTTGAACAAGATTAAAAAGTTGGTTTGGAATAATAGGTCAACTTAAAAAGAAAAAAAGAAAAAAAAACAATCTAAAAAAGTTTAAAAGAGACTAAAATCTAATTGTAATCGAATCTGTGCATCAAATCGTGAGGGACCGTTGTTATTCTCAACTCTGCTTTAAATACAAAATTGTTTAAAGTGCGTATGACAGGTTTCTATGATTTTCTAATTTTGACTTTATTTAGTGTATTAATACTTGTTGTAAACAGAAATTATAGTTTTACACCAATCAGGTCACTGTTTGTGGAGAAAAGTTGAAAAACCTGTTGAAAAATACAGGAAGTAAACACCACTGACGACATCACACTGGGGAGACAAAGATTATGCATCATTTACACAAAATTAACTAATTTTTTGACCCTTTAAACATTAATTCAACAAAATAAAGGTGTTCACATTTATTTTTATTTGTCAAATCAAAAAAATGTGACATTAGATGAGTTTTGGCCCAGTTTACAGTGTTGTTGCTATGGTAATTTCCTAGCGTGATGTCATCATTTACAACCAGGAAGTAAAATTAAAAAGCTAAAAAATTGCGAAAACGGTGTAAAATGTGTAAAGAATTTTAGCTAATTTTGAAATATGTTTATCTGAACTACATTTTGGTTAAATGAGTAGCCCAACCTGTCATGGGCACTTTAAAAACGTGCCATGAATTATGACTCATTTTGTGGCTGAAAATTCAAAGCAGTCATCACAAATTGTCAGAGTTTTTGCATCGTCAAGTGAAACGATGAAGCAGGGATTTCATGGTCAGTCGTCTGTGGTCTTTGCTTGTGTCTGCTGCCCCCCGCTGGTCAAACAGAAGCTTGACCATTCCCCTCTCCTTGTGTGCAGCAGCATTCAGAAAAGCCAGCAGTGTTTTCAGAGAATTGTGTCGTGTGACAAACAACAGGACGCAGACAGGAGCGGGGGGAGTCCACATTTATTATGCAGGTGGCTGGTATAATTAGTTGGTCGTTGGGGCGGATTTGCATGTTTTCACAAAAGGGAAGTTGTGTGTGAGAATGTGTGCGTGCGTGCGTGTGTTTGTGTGTGTGGGTGTGTGTGTCTACCGAGGGACCAAAAAAGAGAAGAGTTTCGTGTGGACAGAGAGGGCACAGCTTGTGGTTTCAGACAAATAAAAGAGCGTTACAGACAGATAATAGAGTCGTCATCGAGCTACTTTGTCAAAACACGACAACGGCGTGTTTAAGAATAAACAGCTGTAATCCCTGAATATACAAACTTACTTTTAGTAATTAAATCTACCCAAGTTCATGTTAAAGGAGTCTAGTTTAAAGACCATTTAAGGTGAGACGCCGCAGGTGAAGAGGAAAAAATCTTAAATTTAAAGATATCAATTTGAAACTTCTCCTGTAGTTTACTCGCAGGAATGTAAGAGAAAAAATGGAAGTTTGTAAAGTAAGTAAAGTTTTAGAAATAAGGCATTTTGTGTTTAAAAATGTACACATATTTGGGACACAAACCTGAAAAATGAACAGAACCAATTCAACACAATTTTTTAGTTCATTTTGTACATATATTAGCTAAAAATTCAAATTTTGGCAATTTTTTTTTACTTAAAACTTCAATAAATCAGTTTTAGAATTAGATATCAATATTTACTTGTAGTGTCTCACCTTAAGAAGACAAATAATGCATGTTTTTTATTAAATGTGAGAGGATCATGTTCCAAAAATACGGTTCTGAGCAGCAGACATTGTAGCAGCAGTCGTATTATTTGCAAAATTAGTGAAAGAAGCAGTCACGTTAGCATTTTAGAAGTCATGGCACTTGACAAACTCCAATCAAATTTGAATTATTTGAATTATAATCTCCATAAGCAAATGACAAAGACTGCAATCATTAAAGTCCTCTGCAGAGAACAGCGTTTCTGATTTCCATGTGGTTTCACTGTATAGACCTCGGCAAACATGTTTTGAAATGCATAGTATTCATGTCATAAAAGAAAAGACAATTTGAGCGTGCAACCTGTGAAATCTGTTATAAGTCTTAAAAACGTGTATCCACTTGACAGAATTCAGGTTTCTTTTACGATGGAACCGCCTGGATGACTGAAGGATTTCACACGTTTGGTTCATAATTGTTTGATCGTAAATATCGATAAAGGTTAAAGCTTCAGGAAAATTTCCAAAACTCATCTTTACTTAACGAGACACATATGAATACAGTTTTTGACGTAAGAATTCAAATCACCGAAAAGTTTTGCACTAACCTTTCTGACGAGGAATCTCCATGGAGAGGTTAGTGCTTTGCCTGGAATGTTCCACAGTATGGCATTAAACACATCAGTACCACTTTATAACAACTGGATCTTAATTTGCCTCAACAAAGATTGAACAAAGCATTAATTCATAGTGAACAAATAGTTAATTAAGAATGATTCAGGCTTAGTAACTACAACATGAAGGTTAGGGTCAGAGTATAAGTAGTTACTAAGCCTGAATCATTCTTAATTTACTATTTGTTCATGCTTCACTGTATTATTTTTACTGTATTTGTATTAAGAATGAGTATCTCAATATCTGCAATATTCAAACATATTTTAACAATGCGTCAGAAATGTGCCAAAACGTGTCTGTAAATGTCTTGATTGAGGTTCAAACATAAATCAATCATAACATTATCAACATAAATATAGAACTATGGCTTTTTACATTGTTTAGAAGATTAAACTAGATGTTTCTGGACTGTTTTGGAGTAGTAATAGTTATATTTATAGATGATATACTTGATATTAAAATTTAGCAAAAGTCCAAAACGAGAAGAAGAAATTGCAGTTGTATTTGTCAGTAGATCTTTCACTTCTACTGTGGATCGTTCAAGTGCAAATCAGTAACATCTCCATAAATAGACCTGAAAAGTTGCACCTTAATATTATGAATGACACATTACCTCATTCATTTAACTTCCCACAAAGTTCCCACATCATGAAATCCATACTACTACTACAAGCTGTCACATATTCACTCATCCGTCAACCTAGTGTTTTGATCTTAACCTCTTTCATGGCTGCCGTTGCCATAGGGACTGCCCCAATACA
The DNA here is from genome assembly GCA_019453435.1 of Rhinogobius similis. Classification (NCBI taxonomy): domain Eukaryota; kingdom Metazoa; phylum Chordata; class Actinopteri; order Gobiiformes; family Gobiidae; genus Rhinogobius; species Rhinogobius similis. The sequence goes on from CM033626.1 coordinate 32,741,862, forward strand.
GGAAGTGCTTGTGAATGACACACACGCCACTTTAGCAGCTCCTACGTGAACAACCTCTAAGTTAAATTTAGCATCAGACTGCAAACACCTTGGGGTCATCCTACTCAAAGTTCAACCACTATTTGGAAAGTGTGAAGGTGAAAAATAGAAAATGCAGAAAGAATCACCTACATGTTTGTACAGTGTGTGGGTTTTGCAGTCTTCTGACCTGAAAATACAACACCCTGGTCGCTTTGTTTCCATCCTGATCACCTCTTGCACCGATAATTTCTGATCTGGGCTGCACAAACGCTCTAACCTTTGTGCCGTGTTGTGTCTTGCAGATATCAGGATGTCAAAGCCAGTGGAGGTGGAGAAAATGGGGGCTGATTCGCCGCTGGAGAGCACAGGTGAGAGAGGACAAGTCCACCTCCTACGCGCCAGTGTTTTTGTCACAGCGATGGCATTTGATGGCTCTGTTTTGCCTAAAATTGTCACTTTTTCCTCTTCCTCCCACGCAGATTCAGAACGGAACGGACCTGAATCGAATCACCAGGTACAGCCATGTTTTAGTGCAGCGGTTTTCAAACTCTGCCGCGGGATCGACCGGTGCAACACAGCGTCCTGTAAACAGATAGTTATTGAAGAGTTTATTCACTATTTATTCCTCATTTAGACTAGAGTTAAGTCATGGTTTATACTGCAACAATTCAAGATCTAACTTTGCTTAAAATGACTTGAATTAAAAATATTATAGATTAAGATATTTAATTTCTTATTTGACGTAGACAATTTTACTGGTTTCAAGATGTTTCTGACTGGTTGTAAGATAATTTAGCTTAAAATAAGAACGTGAATTTGCCAATGAGGTAAGTAAAATATTCTTACCTCATCGGAAAACAATTTGGCTTGAAATAAGAATAAATTACCAGAAGTCAAAAACACCTGATATAATCTAGGTCCATGAAGAAAATGCATTTTAACTGTTTAAAGTTGTTGAAATTAAGATTAATATCCTGAATACAAGTCATTTAAATTTATCGAGAAATATCTTTTTGTAGTTATATTTTTGATCTGGTTTAGTGCTGGTTTGGAGTGCGTTCACACTTGTACATACAAAACAGTGACTAAACTATGAACTAAACCTTGACTAGACCACGACCAAATCTGGACTAGTACAAGACAAAACCAAGTCTAAATCTGGACTGAAATGGGCTTAAACCACGACCAAATCAATATAAATGCACCCTTAGACCTTAAGTTTCTGATTTAATCCTGTTAACTGTAGACCTGCACAGCAAAAAATGTAAATCTATCTAAGCTTAAAATGGCTTGAATTTATCATTTTGATCTGGATTTGAATAGATTTGACTCGATAAGATTTAATTGTTGATGTGATGCAGAATATTTCACTGGTTTCAAGGTATTTCTGATCCTGCCATAATTCTGCTTAAAATAAGAAAATACATTCGTCAGTGGGGTAAGTAAAATAATCTTAACCCACTGACAGATAATTTGGATTGAAATAAGAAATAATGTGTTGAAACAAGTCAAAAACGGATTGAAACAAGTAAAATAATCTAGTTCCATCAAATAAAAAGTCTTAACTCATCTTAACGAGTCAAAATCTGAAATTCAGATTAATACCCTAAAATCAAGACATTTTAACTCAGCTAGAACTTCATTATTTGCAGTGTGGTTTAAGTTCTGACAATATAGACCATCATTTTGTCATGAGTAAAACCTTGATTAGCGTTGGATTCATTCTTGTTTAGTCCTGGTTCACACCCGGTTTAGATCTGCTATTTTGAGGTGACGTTCAGTTTGAAGAAGCTACTTGGACGAGTGACGTGAACTTATCCACTTATAAAACTGCTGTGCCGTTGACAGAATTCGATTTGCCTTTGTTATATATGTCAAAAGATAAATTACATAGATAAAGCAATTCTAAGTTAAGAAGCATTCCGTGGTGAAATAAAAAGACCATAATGTATTATAATGCTATCTTTGCAACTTCAATTATTGTGAATCGTGTTTTTGTTATTATATTGTAATGTCTGAGCTTCTGTGCAAGTGATTTCCCTCGTGGACCAATAAAGTTTGTCTAAGTATATTGTAAAAGTCACATGAGGCCGAGTTACCAAAAGGAATTGCCTCAAGCTATCGTAAACAAAGAAAACAAAAAAAAAATATGGCACTCATATGAAAGACTTGTAGCTATAAATCACAACATTTTGAAAGAATATTCTTACACAACATGAAGTTCATAAGGGTTAAACACATCAACTGTTTTGACTTAGACAAACTTTGTTGCTCTACAAAGAAAAGTTCCTTGATGCAGTAGCTCAAAAATACGGCATACAAACATGTCTTAATTTTTGTGTGTGTGTGTCTTAATGTCTTAATTAAATTGAATACTTATAACCATTAAAACAATCACACAATTCTGAATAAAAATAGTAGATAACAATGTGTTAAAAAGTTGAAATATATGCAGATATTTAAGATGCGTAATCATTATTTATTGACCATCATTATTTATTTTTATTCATGTTGTAAGGAGAATGCTTGTTTCCATGGAAATGTAATTGCTTTTCCTAAAATGTTCTTATTATTCTAACTTATTTTACATGCTGAAACTGTAAGAATGCATGTTTTCCAAGGTATTTTTGAGTTCTAAAACACTGTAACTGAAAAAAAAAAAAGATATAAACGTTTAATACCATACTGTGGAACATTTCAAGCAAAGCACGTGATAATAGCAAGCAGAAACGTTACATAGTTCACCTTTAACGCTAAAATACTGCATTTGAAAGCTACATAAACGCCACATTATGTTTCTGGTTTGTCTTGTCCAGGCTCAGTCGATGAAAGTGAACCCCTTCCCGTTGTCCCCGGCCCTGAGCAGCGCAAAGGTGAGTGCGTGTCTACAGTTTGGGCTCCTTTTGTTCACTAAATAACCACACAATAAGTTTAATACCAGCGCTGGTTTGTATCCTGTCAATGCCCTCTTTGGCCCCTTTGTCCGCTCCGACGTTGATCCTCATAATGTGTCGCCTCTCCTCCCAATCATTAATGTAAACAGAGGGCGACGGGGAGGGCGCGACGGCACTTCTTTTCCTCCATTCAGAATTAAGCGCACGGCTCAGGGTTACAGCTCAGTGGGAGACCGTTTTGCATACCACGGGAGATATGCAAATCCGGGAGTCGGACGGGCCCCATCTCGAGTCCAAACACGCTGCTGCTGCTGCTGGCACTCGAGCTGAGACTGCCACTCAACCGACACGCAGCGCCGGCGATCTGACATGAGCGCAGTTTAACACTCAGTATAGATCGGGGTTTTGTAGTTAGCGCCGCAGAATCATGACCTTGAATGACCAGGTAACGTGCTGGAGATGCTTTTGTTTTCTGTGTGTTTTTACTGTTGAAACTAAGAGAAGAAAGGATAAGGTGACGTTTGTGTGATGATGTGTTTTGGGGCTAACTTAAAGTGCACATGACACGTTTGATTGTGCTTATTTTTTTCTCCGTTTAACAATTTTGGTGATGTTTATATTGTTTATCATGTCCTGGTAGCAGCAGAGGCATAGGAAGAAGGAAATTCCACTACTGTTACCTAGCAACCAAACTGTAAATAATGGCCAAAATACATCGAAATTGCACTACATATATGATTTGACAAATAATAAGACTTGATTACATCTTTATTTTGTTAAATCATTGTTTAAAACTGAATAAAAAATCTAAGTTGCGTAAATTGTTGATTGTTGTTTCTGTAGATTTCAACTTTTATTTTTCAGCTTATCTTGACAAACTGCCACTTGACTGATCTGAACTTAACGATCTTTTGGTAAATGGTGTTTTGTGTGTGTTGTTTTGTGCTTTCAGACTAAGATGGAGGAATGTGGAGAGATGTCCCCTGCTCTGCCTCCGTCCCACGGCCCGACGCCTTCCCAGACGGCTCTGCAGCAGCACCAGCTCATGCTGACCAGCTCCCAGCTCGCAGGGGTGAGACTGTGGGGTTGTTGTGTGTTTGTTGTGTATACAGGGTGTGGAGTCGGGCCTTTGCTCTGTCTTGCTTTGCGTCTGTGGGGCCTCTCATTCCTCTCTGGTCCTCTTCTCTCTCTGTCTGGCTTGTATCTACGGCGGTCCTCTCCTTTCGGACCTTCTCTAACCCTGGCTCCTCTCCTTCTTTGCTCAGCTCACAGCTTTACTCCCGGCGCAGCAGCAGTTGTTGCTGCAGCAGGCCCAGGCTCAGCTCCTGGCTGCGGCCGTGCAACAGTCCAGTGCGGCCCACGCAGCCCACGCCGCGCACACTGCCGCTCAGGCCAATCAGCAGGCTCAGGCCGCTGCCGCAGCCAATCAGCAAGCTCAGCAGCAGCAGCAGCAGTCAGGACAGGCGCAGAGCCAGGGGGCGGGGCCACAGGAGCAGACCCCCCAAAGTGTATCTGTCCCCCCTCAGCTCGCTCTGTCCCAGCCCATCCAGCTCACGGCCCAGGTACAGGCTAAAGCTCGCTCTCTGCATGACTCCTGGGAAATGACTCACTGCAGCTGCATGAACTACATCCTCCTCCTGCTCTTAGCGTCTATAGCTACTCTCAGAACAAACTAACTTATCCATCGCATCTCATCTCATTATCTGCACCTCTCTCTGTATCGTGTTACTCACTCTTTTCCTGTGGCTGAGCAGGACTTCCAGCAGCTGCTGCAGCTCCAACAGTTGGTGTTGCTGCCTCCTTCCCCGGCTCAGTTCCTCCTGCCACAGGCCCAGCAGGGACAGCAAGGTAAGGACCTACACAGATATGTTACAGCAAAGACTGTTAAAAACTGCTCCGTGTTTAAAATGGTGTTTTTGTTTTTTTCCAGGACTCCTGTCGACACCAAATCTTATTCCGCTACCTCAGCAAAACCAGGGGAGCCTGCTGTCTGCTCCGAGCAGGATGGGCCTCCAAGCACAGGTAGGAGACACGCACTAGATTAAAAAAGAGGAGATTTCAATGTTGCAACACATAGTTCGAGATCAGCAGGAGAGATAAATAACTGTTACACTTAAATATGACTTAGATTGTGCAGGTAGAGCAAAAGTATGAGGCTACAAAGTGTTAATGTACAATAAGCTCTGGGTGGCATTTCAACAGTTTAGACTTTAGACAACGCACCACAAACTTTTCCTTCTGTGTGTTTCACGGGCAGCAGCGAGATAAGAGCGCAGAGGTGAACGTGGGCATGACGGCCGTGTCCTCCGAGGAGCCCAGCGACCTGGAGGAGCTGGAGCAGTTCGCTCGCACTTTCAAACAAAGACGCATCAAACTGGGCTTCACACAGGTGACCACACTCCATCTTATATCAGCTTGGCTTTTAAATGAAATAATATGTACACTGTTTTTCTATTTCATTGATTTAATTAATTCGACTCTGAACAACATTTTTATATGAATGAATTTGTGAGTGTATTTTTCTTTTCAAATGCATTTTTATTTAGTGTCCAGTTTTATTAAAAGCCACACCATATTCCTTTATTCCTTTTTATGATCAGTGTTTTGTTCACATTTTAAATCTGAGTGTCATATGTTGTTGTTGCAGGGCGATGTTGGTTTGGCCATGGGAAAACTGTACGGCAATGACTTCAGCCAGACCACCATCTCCCGCTTCGAAGCCCTCAACCTGAGCTTTAAAAACATGTGCAAACTGAAGCCACTGCTGGAGAAGTGGCTCAATGATGCAGGTGAGACACAACTTGACTAACAAAGGTGTGCTTTTTAACACAAGATCAAACAGTGTTTCAGAAAACTGTTTTCATAATAGATCTATATAAGAAAATACTGGTTTGTAAGATTAAGGTATTTCATTACACATGCTGTGTTTACACTTTACACACAACACATACTGATTGGGAATAAAATCAGGACTAAACTAAGACTAGAACAGGACCAAACCAAGTCTACATTATGACTAAACTGAACCAAACACGGACAAGTTTGAACAACAGATACAGAAATATTTCTCGATAGAGAATTTGTATTCATTGAATTCTGTTTTAGTCAGTATTTTCTCAATTTTGTCACAAGATTTCCTTGTTTTGAATTTGTTTTAAATTTATTCTGTTAAATAAATATATATTATGCTTTTGTCATAATTTGTGACACACAAGGATCATTATTTTATATTTTGGACACATTTTGAGTATGTAAATGAAAAAAATATAACATGAATGAAAGCTATTCTAAAATGTGTCTCCTTGAAATTGTTTGTTACTATTTGACTCACAAACATTTAGATTTAAATAATAAATTGGTCTATAAAAAAGACATAACATAACATCATTAGCTCAACATTTCACATAGTTAATGTTGAATATGTGCCTGTCGTCTGCAGAGACCATGTCCATCGACAGCACCCTCCCCAGCCCCAGCTCTCTCTCCTCCCCCTCTCTGGGCTTCGAGGGCGTCCCGGGCCGGCGCAGGAAGAAGAGAACCAGCATCGAGACCAACGTGCGCGTGGCCCTGGAGCGCTCCTTCATGACGGTGAGATGCGCAATACAAAACGCTTTCACAAAGGATTAAAAGAAGAGATGTGCTCTGTGGAGAGGGGCTCACAGTATTTACTTGACTTTTATAAACACAAACGTTGCATTCATTAAGTCTTCACAACCCAGGGTGTTAAGTCACTTTTGTAGCCCTGGGGCAGGCTGACCGGGGTGTGGTTGTCATTGAGTGCCACTGGCCAGACCCTATTCCCTGAAAAAAAAAAAAACATTGGTGATTGTCTATGCAAAATATCACCACCAGCAACAAAACAAACAAACAAACAAAACAGGGCTCTCTTTCTTTATTCAGAAAAAACATAAAAGAGTGTTTTCTACGTCTTGCCTCTCAAAGCCTCTCATGGCCACACTTCTGTGAATCTGCCTCAGGGCGATTGCGTCTTCCAAAGTCACTTGCCAGCGCTTGATTGTGAGGATTGAGTGACCAGTGTTATGTTAATAAGGTTGTTAAATCCATTCCATTATTATTATTGTTAGACTTGAATAAATCAATACACCAACACTCAAATGACAACACTGCAAAAAAGGCCTATCAAAGAAGAAAAATAAACTCAAAATAAGATCTTTTTACCCTAATTTAAGTGAAATTATCTGCCAGTGGAATAAGATTATTTTACTTATCAAGTTTACTTAAAACCAGTCAAATAATGTCAATTTGATGTAGTCCTGTCAAGTGAAAAAATCTTAAAATGGGACTTTTAAGATTAATTTGCTTAATTCAAGTAAATTTAGATAAAGTTAGATAATCCCTTTTTGCAGAAAATGTAACTTTTTAGTACACTATTTTATTTTATTTTGTTGTAGGTTAACTAAAAACCTTTTTGTGCACAAGCTTGCATGTCCACAAACCTGACCTGAAATGTAACTGTAATATTCCACAGTACGGCATAATAATATCTGTTTGGAGAATGTACCAAAGTATGGTTTTAACTTTCCATTTCCAAGGAATCGTGTAGGTGACTTTCCGAAACGAAACCAAAAAATGCTCTTTGCTATTTTGGTAATAAAAAAGTAAATACATACATATCTATTTCTTTCGTATTAAAGGTACCGGTTGTAAAGTCGCCCTTTGCTCTTTGCTGTTGCCTTGTCCCAGCAGAACCAGAAGCCCACGTCAGAGGAAATCCTACTGATCGCAGAGCAGCTCAACATGGAGAAGGAGGTGATCCGGGTCTGGTTCTGTAACCGAAGGCAGAAAGAGAAACGCATCAACCCGAGCAGCGCCACGCCTCCTCTGCCCAGCCAGCCGCCCTCTGCCCCCTCCGCGCACAAGACCCCCTGCTACAGCCCACACATGGTAGAAACGCCGAGGGTTAAGGCGCTGTACACTGCAAAAAATGAATTTCTAGATGAGTTAAAACGTCTTGATTTTAGGATATTAGTCTGAATTTCAGACATTTTGACTCGTTAAGATGAGTTAAGACTTTTTATTTGATGGAACTAGATTATTTGACTTGCTTCAAACCGTTTCTGACTTGTTTCAACACATTATTTCTTATTTAAATCCAAATTATCTGTCACTGCGTTAAGATAATTTGACTTACCCGACTGACAAATGTATTTTCTTATTTTATTAGCATTATCAGCCAGAAATACTTTGAAAACAGTGAAATATCCTGCATCACATCAGCAATTATATCTCATCAAGTCAAAACTTCTCAAATCCGGATAAAAATTATGAATTCTAGCCATTTTAAACTTTACAGATTTACATTTTTGCTGTGCAGGAAGATAATTTGGACTGAAATAGGAAATAATGTATTGAAACAAGTTTTAACGGTTTGAAACAAGTGAAATAATGTAGTTCCATCAAATAAATCGTCTCCACTGATCTTAACGAGTCAAAACGTCTGAAATTCAGATTAATATCCTAAAATCAAGACATTTTAACTCATCTAGAAGTTCATTTTTGCAGTGTACCTGACAACGAGCTCGTTTTAACATATTCCTCACTTTCTACGCATTCCTTGCATCCTAATGATTCAGTGTGACAAGATTTTAAGCACTTTTTACAACTTTCAGAGGCCAGATTGATTTGATTTGTGACTGCACATCTCTGCTTTGACCTCTGAAAGTTGTAAAAAAGCGCATATAATCAAGCTAAAACCGCACTTCCTGGTTCACGCATGATAAAATGCTTTGTAATTAGATGCAAACAGCACACAGCGGTTTACACTGAACTCTAAGAACTCTTTTACCATAGATCTGTTGATAACGTTTTAGATTAAGGTTTCTTAGTTAACTATTTATAAGATGTTAATAAGCACTAATAGTTTGTTTATGCACTTATAACATCTTATACATGTTTATAATCCATCAGCCAAAACATGTTTGAGTGAATAAACCACATGTACAGAGCATCAATGAGCTGCATATTACATTATTTTCAATTATCACGCTAATAAATGCTTGTAAATGCCTTATAAGTGCTTATAAACACATAACAGGAGCTTATTAATGCATTATAAATAGTTTACTAAGGAACCTTAATCTAAAGCGTTACCTATCTGTTCTGGGCAGGACAGATTTTGCTACTATATGGATTAAAGCACATTTAAGGATGATTTAAATTTATTTTTAACTTTGGTACTTTGCAATTTATTTCAAACATTTATTTCAAGCATATTTGCCACGCATTTGGTTCCAATGCGTTCACAAAAGGGAAAAGAAAACATTTGTCCTTAATTGACATTTTGCCCATTTTCTGTTGTTTTGAAGAAAATGATTTAAATATGATCATTTAACTTAACTTAACAAAGAAGAATTACTACTTTCTTCAACATTTCTTTTTTACATACACGCATAAAAGTTAAAGTATGAACACTGAACTAATAAAGTAGTAATAATAGTAATAGTAATAATAAAGTTTGTGTATGTAGCATTAAGTAAGTCATATTTACAAGGACTTTTCACAAAATGACCATCAATAAATGAAGAAAACAAGTGTTAACAATGTATATAAATGATCAAAAATAAATAAAACAAGAATAAAGAGTGATTGAAAAGAGTGGGCTGAGCAAACGGCACACGAATGTAAGCGTCTGGTTGTTGTTTTGCAGATGTCCAGTCAGCTGTCGCAGGCCGTGACCAGCCTCAGCAGCACACCCGTGAGCACCATGTCCTCCATGTGCCCCCTGACCTCCAGCCTCTCCTCCAGTCTCTCCTCCAGCCACCCCTCTCTGAGCTCCGCCCCCTCCCCCGTGACTCCGCCCCCTCCTCCCCGCAGCACAGCCAGCCCCGCCACCCCCAGCCACAGTGCACTCAGCCTCAACACAGGGTAAAAACACACAGTCGCACCACTTCCCCTCGGGTTAAAAGTGTCGAGGCCTTGCGTAATATCTTATGACTTTGAAAATATCCTTACGTAATGTTTACTGGTGAGATTGTTCTGCCAAAAATAACTTCTATGTGCATTTAAATGACTTTAATTTTTGGAACCTACAACTTGTTTTGATGAGTTCAGAGTTAGTTTAGATTTGGGATTTGTTTTAACGTATCCCTGTCTGGGTTCATTCATTTTAAATCTGATTTTGAGAAAAACAAAATCTTTCTGTGAAATAATACAAATTAGAATGCGTTAATCTGAAGTAGCACTCAAAGAAATTTAACAGTATCAAGCATGGACTAATAACTCAAATCATCTATAATTTACTTCTATAATCTACTATTAAATAAATCAGTAATGCTTTAGAATATGTGATTTAGGTAAACTATTTATAAGATAATCACTAGTCATTATTTTATACTGATTGAATGTGGCCTTACAAACTTATAAATACAACTGTTTACAGCTGCTTTAGCCTTAACCTGTTGCTAGTTAGCCTCATTTGCATATGAGCGCACAGAGCCCAGAGAAAACACAAGATAAAGTCCTGTTGAGTCATGTATAAAACGAGTTGATTTATTTAGGCAAAATATTGTGTCATTGTTGTAGTTGGCAAACTTGATCATGCAATCGGCGTCATAGTTGGACCTAGAGCTCTGAAATGAAGACGGGTGTTGTTGAGCAGTAATGCAGTAACTGTTGAAACATTCAAATGTGCACGATGACGCACAGGGCCATTTTAATTCACCTGTGACTAAGTAAATCAATATATTTATGTTTTTTACTGCAGCAGCATCTGACTGGGCTCCACTCACACTATCACATGCTGTATTACATAAGCATTTTGAATAGAATATGCTCTTTTAATAGATGTTTTAATTTGGATAAATTACAAAAAAATGACACAAGCGAAGATGAAGGATGTCAAGTCACAACAGTGTCTTGGCAAAATTCCTTTCAGTGAATCACATCAGGCGCAACAGCTGAAGAGTGAAATAGTGTGTTGCTTAATATTTATAAGTAATAAATTAGTGCATACTTCCCTCAGGACGCAGTCATTTGTCATGTCACTTACTTTGCCAGTTCACCTGGAAAATGTGTGAGAGGCAGCGAATGCTCAGAGGTGACATATTAACATTCCAGTTGCATTTGTATAAAAAGTACCCATGACCCCAAGTTATTTCTCATAGATTTACAATGAAGACACTGCAAAACAAACGCTTTTACTTTAAACCAACACCTAAAATCACAGTCTACTCCGTTTGGCCTCCCACACATGCAGTGAAATAATCAAATCCAGGCACCACATTTATTCAAAACATGTAAACACCGCTAACATTGTGTCCACAGCCGCAGATTTCCATGAGGTTTTCACTGGCAGCACTGAAGTCTCGATTCACCTGCAGTTTGTAGTGAAATCTCTGATAGCACTTGACTCTATTTACTATAGACACACACACGCATGTTTCAGCGTGCCTTTGGGCAAACACTGCTCCCTGTGCGCAGCAGTGCCGGAGTCTAACCCTCTATTGTGTGTTTGTGTGTGTGTTTTGTCCACAGCTTATGGCGTATGGGTAAAAAGAACGGTGACGTGTCTAACTACATCACCGATTTTGCTGCAAACTTGAGGTGAATACGACGAGACACACTTTTTTTTTACTGAGAATCAAACTAACACACTGCTATGGACCTCTCTGTGTTTGTGAACGATATGCTGTGTTCTAATATTTCACTCAACAGATCACTTATCAGCGTCGATAAAATATTGCAAATGATTCATCGCTGAATGGTGTTGAGAGAAGTGAAAAAAAACTTGGCAAACGTATTCATGCTGGTAGTTAAACATTGTGTTATACATTTGTCATGAGTGAAAAGTCAATGCAGAACATATAATTCATGCCTAAAGCAAACAAACAAAAAAAAACAAAAATAGTAGCCAAGAAACAAAGAATGAACTCACATATTTAATTGTTACCAAACGCCTGCACTATGTTCATTCTCTGGTGCAGGGTCTGACATTTGCTCATGAAAATGTTATTGTTTTTTGCCTGGAATGTTCCACAGTGGTATTAACTTATCTATTGTTATTTAATATATTACGCACATTTTAATGGCGACACTGGTTTTGGTTGGTCGGCTGGCCTTCATGGAGATTACCAGGTTTATGATTTGCAGACTAATTGAATAAAACATGGAGATTAGAATGGAGGCCAGGCAAGGAACATTCCCGGCAAAACAGTATCTCCAGGAAAAACAACTTTTTTCTGACCCTCAACCTGAAAACTTTCTTCTAATGCCCCTTTAATTTTGTTGTCTCGTGTGATTGCCAATCAAGGATTACATCAGTGCAGTCAAGTCAGTTACTGTAGTAAATGCACAGACACATGAAAATACTGTGAGTGTCACATAAAAAGCATCTGATAAAAAAGTACTGAAGTGCACTTTTAAAAATATAGTTCTGATAAAATAAGTCAAAGCATTTCACACAGACTATGAGATATTAGAATAATCAAAAGTTGTGAACTTTATAAATAATTGAACTGTTTTTGATCAACAGAAGCAACTAGATTGATTTCTAAATGCATCTTGTAATGTTTATTGAAATATTTTTGTACAAAATTTAAATGTGTACATTTACTGTACTTTTCAGTCCAGTTAAAAAATGCAGTGGAGTAGAAAGTCCAGATAGTCTCAGAAGTAGTGAAGTAAAAGTAAAAAGTACTCACTATAAAATGTACTTGAGTTAAAGTGCGTATGACAGGTTTTTAACATTTTCTAATTTTAACTTTATTTGGTGTATTAATACCTGTTGTAAATATAAATGATAGTTTTACATCAATCAAGTAGCCGTTTGTAGAGAAAATGGAAAAATATGTTGAAAATTACAGGAAGTAAACAAATTGATGACATCACACTAGGGACACAAGGTTATGCATAATTTACGTAAAAGAGACTACTTTTTTGACCCTTTAAACATTAATTCAACAAAATAAAGGCGTTCATGTGTATTTTTATTTGTCAAATTAAAAAAATCTCTAACATTAGATCAGTTTTTGCCCAATGTATTTTCTAATTTCCTAGTGTGATGTCATCATTCACAACCAGGAAGTGAAATAAAAAACCTGAAAAATTGCTTAATTGGGATAAAATTTGAACAGCATTTTAGCAAACATTGAAATATATTTATCTTAACTGCATTTTAGTCAAGTGAGTAGTCCAACCTGTCATAGGCACTTTAAGTACAAATACCTAAAAACTGTGCTTTCCGTCGCTGTATACACTGAAAAATAATCATTCTGAACACACTTACTGTTTACAAACACACTTCTCTCCGATGCTTATTTCTAACTGCACTGCTGACTTCTGTTTTAATCGCTGGTGTTTTTCTGTGCCCTGGACGTGTCTTTGCTGCAGCTAACCCAGCTTTCTCCTCTCTTTTCTCCTCACCCGTTCTGTCCTCTCTTTGCTGCGCCTTCTCTCGTCTTTCTGGCCCTGTGTGTGGTGATGTGTGTGGCAAACCAGGAACACTGTGATGGGAGTGAACACAGGGATGAACACCGCCCTCCTCGGTAACAATCCCCTGGCCACTATCCAAGGTGTGTTTCAGTCACGTCCAACTGTCCACAGGCAAAAGAGCAGAACCGGGAAACTGACGGCCAGCTGGCATTCAAACAGTTAATGCCGCAATGAGTAACAGCCAACTCTTGTGCTTATCTGTGGGTTCCAGAATGATGAGAATCCAGGGCCGCTGCCATCGCAATTAATAATTTAAAACTTAATACTATACCTTTTTAATAGAAAAAAAGTTGCATATAACAGGAAGCTGAAACCCATGAGTACAAAAATAGGTGAATTTTTTTCAAGGTTACTCAAAATGCAAATATACTACTATACTTTTACTATTATACTATTTAACCAGGAAAGTCCCATTGACATTCGGAGAAATCTTTTACAAGGGTGTCCTGGCCAAGAGGCATCAAAAAACGGCCTTTAGACCAAACATTTCAAATAAAACAATAAACATAAACGTGTTACGGTGTCAAAATTAGCAATATGTTGGAGTTTAAAAGCTGTTAAAGGTAAAGGCGTATGACAAATGTTTACTTTATTCAGTGTATTAATACCTCTTATAAATATAAATTTGAGTTTTACACCAATCAGGTCACTGTTTGTGGAGAAAAAGTGAAAAATCAGTTGAAAATGACAGGAAGTAAACACATGATGACATCACACTAGCGAGACAAAGTTTATGCATAATTTATCCAAAAGAAAATACTTTTTGACCCTTTAAACATTAATTCAACAAACTAACGGTGTTCACACGTGTTTTTCTTTGTGAAATATTATATTAAATATATTTATCTCTGCATTTTAGTTAAAGTATAAAGTACTAGTAGTTAAAATAGTTCTAGTTATAGTATAAAGCAGTGGTTCCCAAAGTGGGGGTCGGGACCCCCCGGGGGGTCGCGAGAGGTGAGCTGGGGGTCGCGAGATGATTTTAAGATCACACTTTAATTAATATGACATTGTATTTGCTCTTTTTTTATTAATCAAAAACAGTATATTTTAGAGAAATAGGGTCCACTAAGACAATAAACTATTCAAATAAACAGTATTAAACTTGATTTCACACTTAAAATTATTGCTACTGTAATTTTCATTTCGCTTTGGGCGTCCCGAGTGGGTTACATGGCTATTTTGGGGGTCCCAGCCAGAGAAGTTTGGGAACCCCTGGTATAAAGTATAGTATAGTTAAAGTATATAAAACATGTCCAACTGGTGAGTATCTAAAATCACTTCTTAAATAACTGAATGTCTTGGTGGTGTTTGAGCAAGAAAACAACATGGATCAAAGCCAGTTTATTTAGTTTAGTGCACAAAATGATTCAAATTGCTTTACAGAGCAGTAAAAGATGCATTAAAATCAAAATACAAACAGATAAAAACAGTAGTCAGATAAAATCCTTGCTGCTTCCTCTTGCTGTTAAATTAACATTCAATGCTCTGCGGCAAACTTTGCTTTAATACTTCCCGTTCATTTTCTTTTTAACGTTATGCTTTGAAAAGACACGGGTACAAATAGTAGTTTATTGTCATCTCATTCCATGCATCCTTCCATCCAGTGTGTGTGCTGTGACTGTGTGTTTGTCTCATTTAAACTTCCATCTTTCACTTGCATAATGACACAAATTCAAGAAAAACAAAAAGTACACATTTATGTTTTTGCACAAGCTTAAACAAAATGGTCAGTTAAGTACATTAACGCGTGATGAGGAGTTCTTTGTCATTTTAAGCGCCACCTAAACCCGATTCAAATGTGTTTGCATTTTCAAAGTATTGTGGTCCAAGTTTGCATGACACGCAGTTACGAGCACAGGCAGTGTGTTCCACAAATAACGTGTTAATTTAAAGACGTACGGTAAACTTAAAAATGTTTATTTCAGATTGAAAAAAAAACAGCTTTCTTTTTTTACACGGGGAAAAAGAAAGGAGAAGTATTTTGGGGGTTTCTTTGCTAAAAATAAATATGAACAACAAATTTACGGTAAAAAGAGACTGAAGCATTTTACAGCCAAATTATTTAAAATCTATCCCAAAGTTTATTCATTCATTCATTCATTCATTTTCTACCGCTTATTCCCGTTAGGGGTCGCGGGTGACTGGAGCCTATCCCAGTGACTTTGGGCCTTAAGCGGGGTACACCCTGGACTTGTCGCAGGGCTCTATCCTAAAGTTAATGTTACATATTCATTAAAACATGTTCAGTAGAATATTGGATAAAACGTATAGCTTTATTCATAATTCAGTATTTGGCTGTAAATATAAAGTTTGAGTCTTATACAGATGTAAGGGAATAATCCAGTAATAAGACCGTTCAAAGGCAAAATTACTCAAAAAACAAAACAACAGACAAACAAAAAAACTAGGCATCTATTTTTCTCATGTGTTCAGGATACGTTTATTAGACATGGCTTAATTCATCCTTATTTACTACACAGTATTTGATCATAAGTATCTTGTTTGATTCTTAGTTATGGGTTTCAGGGAATAGTAATAATAAATAATGATCAATAAAGAATGTCCCACAGTAAGACAGGGCTATTCAACTTAAGGCCTGGGGAATCAGGCCCTCCAAGGGATATGATCCGGCCCTCAACTCATCTCCAAAAAATATAAAAATTTTATCTCTTGTTATTGTTTTAGTCCTGGTTTAGACCTAATTTTGACCTGGATTCGATCTGGTTTAGTCCTGGTTTGGACCTGGTTTAGAACGGGTTTAGACCTGGTTTAGTCCTGGTATGGACCTGGTTTAGAACGGGTTTAGACCTGGTTTAGTCCTAGTTTAGTCCTGGTTTAGACCTGGTTTAGACCTGGTTTTGTCCTGGTTTGGACCTGATTTTGTCCTGGTTTAGCCCTGATTTTGGCTTGGTTTAGACCTGGTTTAGCCCTGGTTTAGTCCTAGTTTAGTCCTGGTTTAGACCTGGTTCAGACCTGGTTTAATCCTGGTTCAGTTCTGCAGATGTTGTTTCTGGCCCTGAGGACAAAACCATTTGAAAAATCTGGCC
Source organism: Rhinogobius similis (assembly GCA_019453435.1). NCBI lineage: Eukaryota > Metazoa > Chordata > Actinopteri > Gobiiformes > Gobiidae > Rhinogobius > Rhinogobius similis. Next base: position 32,758,276 of record CM033626.1, read on the forward strand.
CTCGGTAAAATAAATTTGCCATAGAACTAGTGACACTAAATTGCAAACTTACCTTTATTATACTGTATCTTGTTTGATTCATATTTGAAGAGTTTATGGAATCATTTTTCAAAACACATGCACAAAGAACAAAACAAAAATCTCAAAAGCATAATGAATTCCATCGTGTGGCATTAACACATTTTGTTTCTGTCTGTCCTCTAGCCCTGGCAGCCAGTGGTGGCCAGCTGCCTCTTTCCAGTCTTGAGGGAAGCAAACAGGTGTTGCTGGGGGCCTCTGGGGGCCAAAGCGGGCCCCTGCCCTCCTCCCTGTTCCTGAAGCACCCGGCCCTGCTCCACATGGCTCAGTCCCAAGGCGCCGGTCTGGTCAGTGCGGCCGTCGCCAAAGCCTCGCAGTCCTCCCCGTTCCCCTCGGTCAGCAGCATAAGCCCCACCCCCTGCTCTCCTTCACCCTGCTCTAGCCCCGCCTCTTCCTACTCCTCCATCGAAATGGCACACAGCCCGCCTTCACTGGGAGGAGGCAAGATCGAGTGACAACACCGTGGGCCAATCAGAGGAGAGGAGGAGGACAGAGGGAGGGAATCGTAAACCTCGCCTTTCACACCAAAGCTATCTCTTCCTCTTGTCAACGCTCTTCTCCTTCTTCAGCAAAACCGTTCTCTCTTTCCGTCTCTCCCGGTCTTTCGATGCCAAAAATACACAGAATGAAAGAGTGGAGGGACGGAGAGAAAGATGTCTAAAGGAGAAGAGAAGAGGAAAGGGGAAGATCGAAACCAAAAATCTTTATCTATCCAAAACAAGACGCAACCAGGATGTTTTTGTCAATAACGTTTGATCAGACATTGCACCTCTGCACTCTCTGCCTCTGGAGGAAAACAAAACAAATTACTTTTAAAACAACGAGGCAGAGGAGGCGGCAGAGGTGCGTGTCCAAGTGCAGAAACCAAAAATGACAAATAAAAACTTTACTTTGTGACGTAGGAATGGCGGCAAGGACAAACCCAGATCGGAGAGAAGAAGGCGAACTGTGCATACTTACTTTTTTGCTTTAAAAGCTGCGGGTCTGAACGAAGAGGAGGGAGGAGAGGTTTAAACCAAAAATTTACCTTAGGAGGAGGAGGCGGAGGAGTACACAATGACAAAAAATGACAACCATACCAAAATCCCAAATACCAAAAATAACGGAGAGAAAAGCTTTATTCAGAGGACGTGTAAATACTGAAGCTATCCAGGACCAGGACTTCTACAACTCTTTCACTCACATTCTACCATTTTCCATCCATCATTTCATTTTGTAAACCGTTCTTGTATTCGTTCCATGTTCTGCTGTATCCACCTGTCTCTTACCTACCTCTGGTTCGAAGAGCAAATAGGTGCGTTTCATTTGCCACCTTGTAATACAACTTTTTCTATTATTTATTAGCAGTGTTTGAACCGCCATTTACTATTTATTGTTGCAGCTTTCGTAGCTATGGGCTTGTAATCATCGCCGTCTTCATACTATGTTTTTTTGTGATTGACTTTGCCTTCACTAAGTGCCAAAGATAACCGCTAAAGTTGGCACACGTGGAGACGATTTCAGGGTGTGAACGAATCGATCGAACGTCAAAGTTGCAGCGTAGTGTGCCCAATAAACCTTTCATTTCTTCTTCAAAAGTGTGCGGCAGTTTCTAAATGAACATGCCCTGTAAACTCGGGACGATATTACGAGAAGTTGAATCTATGAAATTTAGGCCACGGTTGAAGACGTGGAAAGTTAATATGTGTTAGTATTGAAAGGTAATAAGTCAATAAAGCTTGGTTTAGTCATGGTGTAGTCCAGTCACTTGCACCTGTATGTCTTGTCAAATTGTCTTTTCTCATCATCATTCCATCGATCATTCTTGTTTTCCACTTCACACTGCCATTAATCTCAAATGGAAACCAAAGCATTCTTAGCGCCGCAGGGTTTTTCAGAAGAAGAATCCGCGGTCAAAACACATGAACACAATAAAAAAAGACACAAAATGGCGGCTAACGGTGGACCAAAACAGGACCCGAAGTTGCCACTGGACATCCGCGAAGATTCCCTCCTAAACGCCTGTCCAAAATTCCCAAATGGGGGAGCTTTATACCAAGGAACGCTTCCTTGCTTACTCCGAACCCCAGAGAATGGGAAAAGCTGGAGACAGGCGGCATCGTAGTGAGGGGTGGGCGCAGGCTACACAACTTTTGTAAGAGGATACCAAAAATTTTACCCGAAACCAAAAAGAACACTCAACAAAAACCCAAGGAATTACAGAAGCAAACCAAAAAGAACGCTTACCAAATGGAGATGGAGAGAGAGGAGGGAATACGGACAAAACGTGCGTAAGTTTGTCTGTAGAATCGCAAAAAAACTGTAGCATGGAAGAGGAACAGACAATGTTTTGGGATCCTCTCCTTCTCTCCAGCTCAACCGTCTGGTCCTGGATGGAACGAAACGCAAATGACCTCACTGAACTTCTGAATCTTCTAAAAAAGAATCTGTTTTTATTTTTTTGTTCCAATCTCTGCTGTGTATCTTGATGCTGTTTTCTTTTCCTGTAATGTACTTTAGTGCTTATATCATTTGGAATAACGTAACTCGCTTAAACTTACTACGAGAGCTCCTTATTTTTTTCGTAGTCGTGCTAGAGATTTTTATCAGGTCGGTTGGAAAAAATACTGTGAAAATTTAGCTTCCAGATTTTTATTATTAGATAAAGACTGTCTTGGCGAAGAAAAAAAAAAGACGACACATTCACCAAAAAGCCAAAAATAGCAAAACCGTGAAAACCAAATAACTTAGCATACCAAAACAGTGTAGCGAATGGACTGCGTGGCTGCCTGCGTGTAGCATTGAAACGTACTAGCGCCATCTTGTCTGAGGAGTGCAATTGCGGTCGAAGTAAAACGATGTCTTATTGTTTTTTATTTTGGCCCCGTACAGACACCGTACTCAGACAAGTTGACTGGTCTTGCAACGTTGGACTATCCAAAGAATATTAGGTTTGTTTCACAGCAGTAAACAAACTCAACTGACAAGAGGAGAATCACTCAGAAACCAAACTTAGATGCGAGGTGAAAGGTCAAACCGCTTGCCTCGCATTGAACTCTTAGACGGAATGTATCTGTTAGTGCTTCTATAGATTTTGTAGAAAAAAGATCTATGTTCTACTGCTTACTTATCGCTAATGTATTAAAAAAAAAAAAGAAAAATGTCTTGAGAAAAAAAGATCCTAAAAACATTGATGATAATAACTTGATTTTAGACCAAAAATTTTAACTATCTCTCTTCGGGCTTTTTCTGTTTCATGTTCTTACAATGATTTAGACTTTTGATTGTACTATTTATTCAGGGTAGGTTCAGTAATGTTAATAATATAATTTTCTTTTTTGTCTTGCTATTTATTGCTTATTTATTTATAGAGGTGCTTTCATGTTCTGAGCTGCGTTTGTGATCGATTAGTCTGCCCCCTGCTGATGTTCTTTCTTACTTCTTACAAACACCAAATATAATGGGATGCAAACTGAAGATAAAATACTGCTGTTTGAAGGGAGTGGATAATATTTATAGAAGCAGCGCTGTCTATATGGACTACTCAGCACATTGCAATGGAGAAGCTGCCTCTACCTCTGCCAAGGCTTTGACCTGCTCTTGCAATTAGATAATTAAGGGTAACAAAACCTTTACTCGCTTTAAGGTAAAGTGATGATACTAAAAGTCAGAATATATATGACGATATCTTGCAAACATTGAACCAAAATCGAGAAAAAGTATTTATTGATCCGTGATTATGACTCAAAATAATTGTAAAAATGATTTGTGAAATAATGATAAGATTTACGGATGTTACGCTTCTAGACTTGAGGTTCAGTAGAGGGTATTGTCATAGTTTGTCTGATCGAATCAGGCTCTTGGTTCCATGCGCTAAACTAGCTGGAGTTGTAGCAGTTAGCTGAAGCTAGCACTACAGGCCAGTAGTGTATTTCCGCTTGTAAAAGGTTAGTAAATGGGAAGGGAAATTGGGAGATATTTTTATTTTTGGTTAAATGTTTGACGGAGATTGATCGCAGCGAGAGAAAGACTCACTCCCAGATTCCAAAGTATCAGAATATGAGCCACGACTCGATATTTCCCCTAAAATAATTAACCTTTCATTGCAGAATCGCAAAACCAAGCAGTAGACACCTGGCTTTACACCTTCCCTGGACTATAATTTAAAAAGGCATTATGCTAAACTGAAAAATGTGTTTGAATCTTTCGCCTCTTTAGTCCGAATTACTTCTTTGGGCTACTAAAACATGTCATTAATTCACCCCATTTTCAATTGATAATCTAACTATAATCTAACAAATGTTGGCAGAGGTAGTTTCCAGAATTTCACATGGATGTGTTCTTGAACTTCAGTCCTGTCTGTGTGGTTTCTCGTTGGGTAGAACTCATTGAAAGCTTTAACCTAAAGCACGAAGAAGATTAGCTGGGGCGAGACTACAGTTTTTCCAGACAAAAAGGGCGTAAAGTAATTTTGTACCACTCTATCGCTCTTTCTGTCTATTCTTTTTTTTGTTAATTTTGGTTCTGATTTGTATGATTTGGCACAACTCCAGTTCTTTGACCCAGTGTGTGAAGTTAAAGAGAGATAGTTCATCATATACCTCATATTCTTTGATGATAAACCAAATAGATGAATGCTTTAAAGTGGGGTTCACGCGGGGCACATGCAGACGATGTGTGTCGGACGGAGTGTGGACACATGCGACATGGGGTCAAGTTCTGAACGGAGTTAGCTTTAGCTTTAGCATTGATCTGTCGGTGTCCTTTTCTCTCTCCGTTTGGATCAAAGGTGCCATGTGGGGTCAAATGTCGTATGAGTTCACCTCACGGTCCACACCGCTCTCGTCTCCCTGGAAACCCCCTACCACTGATCGCGATGAGCTTTTTGAAAACAGCCATTTCCTCAAACTTGACCCCTCTGCTCCCCAAATATCGACGTTCGTAAAGCTGCTGTCGGCCTCAAATCTGGGATCAAAAGTGTCCGAACAAAGTGAATTTCTAACTTTGATTCGATAAAGATGCAAGATTGAGTTCAACAGAGCAGCTTTGCCGTAAAGGTCATTGCGGTGCCATGCCTTCAGCCTTGTGAGAAACCGCACTGGCCTGTAGGGGGCGGCAGCGGGGCAAGTTGTGGAGGGAGTGGCAGGGGCCGATGTTGCTGGGTGACACAAAATGACACTTCTCGTACATTGCTGTGCGGTGGACTTTGAAGGGGCAGGAAATTCGGGACGTTTTTGTAGGGGTCGGACTGAGAGGGTTTGTTCTGCTCGAGGCTGGTCTTGTTGGTGAGGATGCCCCCCTCGTGAATGATACCAAAGTTAATGCCTCATCGCGAGATTTAGCACCGTGTAGAGACCCTGCTAAGTCTGACTTTCACCAAAACGTCCCAATAACAAAATTATATAATTCTCCGGATAAAACTGTAATTTACTCAACAAAACGTCACAAAAGTCTCAAAGGCTAAAGGCTAAATAAAGACCTGCAAAATGTGATGTGGTGTGCTCTAATGCAGAATAAATGTACCTCACTAGATTCTTTCTATATTCAGTGATTCTCAAAGTTGTCACACCTAGTACCATCTTTAAAATACCTAAAACAGAATTATTCTTGGTGTAAACTAGGACTAAACGAGGTCTAAACTGGCACTTCACACTTGCTATAGAACTTCTAAACAAGGACTAACCCAAAAGAGGACTTGAATGTGGATTAAATTTACTTTGAGAACCATTGCTACATGTGGTTTTATTTTAATCTAGTAACTAGTGTTTGTAAACAGAACGCCTGCATTCTAAAGGCTGGTACCGATCCATACATTAGTTCCAATGCATTTCCAAAGGGAAGGTTAGCATTAGCTCTAAATATCACAAACTCAGAAAAACCAGGGCTATTTTGGCGACTGGCAACCATTTGAACCCACAAAAACATTACAAGTTATGTTTAGTCTCAAAATTAGCACACACAAAAAAATGTATATATATATATATTCTTAAATCTCATCAAAATGTAACGAACAGTTTGACAAGGACCTTTTTGTTTTGCTTCACTATGTGCCACAAATCCAACATTAATTAGCAAAGTTTTGAAAATTGGAGCTGGAAATTTGAGTCTTATTACAATGCTGTCTATAAAAATAATAAAATTAATGTTATTTTGCTGTCCTAAAAATATGAATGGGATAGAGTGTTTAGATTAGTACCAGGGTGTGTGCGCAATATTAATGAACATGCCACTCCTGGAATGTGGAATTAATTACATCAACCAATTACTTTCGTTCAGTATTATTGTAATGTTTTAGATGGAAAACAAGTGTACAAGTGTTAAAGGTAACATTATTATGAAAAACATGTGCCCAAAGTAAAGGGGCCCAAACTAACGCCCCTGCAAACGTGTCCACCCGCACGCTCCTTTCATCCTCTCTCTTCTCTCTTTCCTCCAATACAGCTTTAGCCCAAAGGTTTTTACAAGCAACACATGCAAAGAGCGTCCGACGTGAACGAATAAAACCAAAGAACTCTATCATGATCTTCACTGCAAACACAACACTCGCCACTACTCCTCCTCTTTCTATCCCTTTTTCTCGCATTTCTGCTTACCCCCAAGTCACCTCGCAACGCGGCCTTCGAACCTCAGCTATCCAAAGGGAAATAATAATAATGATAATAATAATTAAGATAATGAAATGTATATTTTTAAGTATTTGTCATTGGAATCACATAAGTATCACGACAAAGGAGATGAGGACGGCGATGATATTGAAGTTTCTTGGTATCTTTGTAGCTGTTTCTTAAGTTTGTGTCCTTTCTTCTGCTCGTGCTGCCAAAGTACTGCTTTAAATTTCCCTCCCCCATTTCCCCCTCAGCCTCCCCCTCCCTTCCTCCCTCATCCCTTCATACGTTTGGTCCTAACCGTCTACCTGTCTCACCTTTCACCTCGTTGTTTGTCTTGACTGAGTGCATGTGCGTGTGTCAACATTGGCGAGGGGTTTCCCGATCTGCGATTCCCAGGAGTCGTAACAACGTTTTTTTGTTTTTTTTTACCTGTAAATCATTCAAGCCTGACCAACCAGGCGAGGTAGAGTGGGGGAGGTGGTTGTTGCAAAAAAAGTGGAAGGGTGTGGTTTTGTGCAGCTAAAAAGAAGAGATGACAACCAAACTGAAAGTCCCTGGTATTGTCAACTGTAGCATTTTGTTTGCCAACTTCCCAGTGCATGCAGCCGATTCCTCCCAAACAGGGGACACTTCCTTATTGGCGCTGATCATGCCGTTGACATTGATGTGAAAATGGCTGGTACATTGCAGGTGAAAGCGTAAATCAATGGGCGATCAATCTTAAAAGACAAACTGAAAATCTACACTGAACTATACATTGTTTTTTTCTAAGGAGACACTACAGTTTTTTTTCTCTCGACCAAAGTTCTATCTGCACCAAATGATGTTTTATTATTTCATTGAATGCACTTGTATCCATAGATTTATGAGGAGCATTGTAACTCCAAAGGCTGTTTTTTTTTTAAAGCATTTTTTCATATGGGGACATAAAGGTCAGCCCTTAAAGTAGCACCGACACACACCGAACTTTTGACACATTGAAGGATTTGTTAATATTTAATTCAAGCCTGTTTAATTGAAGCAGTACATTTAAACATGGGCTAATCAATTTTTCAGATTGATCTCCCAAATATGTGCAATTTAGGCAGTTTTTAGACATAAAAGGCCTTATTTATACATGAATGCATGAACACATTACATGTTGAAAGACTTGGAACACATAATTTTCTTTTTTCTTACATTTATGTCAGACTAAACTACACAAGAAGTTTCAAATCGATGCTTCCTAATTTAAGATGTTTTCCTGACTTTCAGTTGCCAAAACCCAACCATAAAATCTGATCCTATTCATTTTAAGAAAGGTTGAATTTTGTTCTGTTTTTGTGACAAGGAAATAGACCCCATAACTTTGGAAAAAACTGCCCCAGAATGTTCAGCTTTATACCCTCCACCTCCATTTGAAACTCTCTTAACGATGTTTAGTGAGTGCAGTTATGAATGGCTGTCCTATTGTCTCACCATCTCATCTCCTCTTTTGTCCTTCATTCATTTATTTTCACTCAGTTTCTTCCTCCACTCCCCCCTCTGTATCTCTCCCGACCCCCTCAATCTCCCGTGTGGTAGCAATTTAGCCTTTTAGTGTATTTATCTTGAAAATCCCCCAAAACCTGAAAAAAGAAAGAAAAAAATCTCTGCTTGTTCATTGTACAGTGTTGTTCATTTTAAGTCATTTTTGTAACTGAAAGTGTTTCATTCATCCAAATAAAACACAAGACAAAAACTGTACATACAACCTCCACGACTCTGGTCTGTTTCTTATCGACTGTTATTACACCTTTGGCCAGAAGAGGGCGCTTCAGGTTGGACTATGTTTCACTCTTCTGTCTTGACACTTTTCTGGTAGAAGGTCTATCACCTGCTTGATTCAGAAGAAATGAATATGATATGTATTTGTCTGAAATGTTCCACAGTATGGCATTAAACCTATCTATCGCCATGGAGACAAGCAGATGATGCCAGGTATTTTTGAGCAATAAAACACCTATGATTAAAGAAATGCAATATACAACCAATGCCACACTATGGAACATGTATTGCACCTTTGAGGAGGATTAGTCTTTCTACAGAACTACTTTTAGCTAATGTAGAAGAACGATATCGTAATTATGTTTCAAAGTGTATTGTTTAAAATTGTGTAAAACAGGGAAGCCAGCAATTTTACTGAATAAAAAATGAAAAGTCACTTGCTTTTGAAATAGTAGATAACTGAGGGTTCTGAACAGATAAAAAAACGTTTCAAAAAGTTATACGTAAGTCATCCCTGTCATCTGCAGTTTCTATGTTTGTGCTGGAAAGGTTAAAACCTAATGTAATGTTTCAATCAGTTTATTTTTGTAGTGCCCAAAATCACAATAACAGTTGCCTCGATGGGCCAAAGTATTTAAAACACTTTAAATACAAGTTTTGATAAAGTGACTACAGGATGTTAGTGCGTTAAATGACCAGCAGATGGCGGCAAATGTCACGTTATCGCGGCACTGTTAAAACTGTTACTGCACAACACACCACACATTGGAAGTGACACAATTATCAAATTACAAAATGTTTTTCATAATAGAATATCCTCTGCCAATAACAACATCTCCTCTCTTTTTAAGGATAATATTTGCCATGTAGATGATCAGTGGCAAAAACATCACTGTTTTTGACTTAAAACATAACATTATTATTCATGGTTATTGGAAATATTTAATTATAATAATTCAGAATGATCTGTTCCCTGAGAAGCCTGGCGTTTGGACCGACTGTGTAACTGGCCTTTATAAAGTGCCTTTGCTGTTGGCTTTTCACTGTGTGCTGCTCGAATGAGAGAAAACAAGGCCTGTCATCTGAGAGAAGGGAAAAAAACGGTTTGGAATTTGCTGTGTGTCTGTCCCCTCTTTCTACCACTAGATGGTGCTATGGATCTGCTGGACCTGGTTCCCTTCACCTTTTCAGGCAAGACACGACAAGCCAAACTGTGTTGTTGATAGTTTGCTCTCTCACCTTTCACCTGAAAACAATGGCACTGTCCAATCTGCAGCTAAAGATGTTTTATCGTTTTGTTTAATAATCTGGTATTTAGATTTCTCTGGGACATCGTAACTTCAAAAGGATGCTTTCTCAAAATACACTTTTCTCCCACAGAGAACTAAAAAAATTTGATTAGCCAAAACATATTTATTTATTTATTTAATATTTTTTTTGGGCAAAGTTTCAGTCAGATCTAGTTTACCCAAATAATATTAAAACCCGCTCTGTAACAAAATTAACCAAAACAATTCTTACACATAAAATGCCATATTTATATCTGAAAGCATTTCAGGATTTAAAACTTGAAATATATTTTTAAACTACTATGTCAAAGGTTTTAATTAGTACATTTGCTTTTCCTCCCCAGAAAGTGTATTATAAAAGTACAACTTTGAAAAAAATCAGACCTCTACACGCTGTTTTAATCTAATAATTAAACGTTTTATCTTTTAAAACTTGAGCCATGTGTCACACTTTGACACTTTGATACGATTACTTTTTTGTCTGTGCTGGTGACCAAAGAGTCTATGCATCTGAATGAGCCAACGGGTTTGTTAGAGCGATTAGTTAGAAAGGTTTAAATACTACATATTCCTTATTTCACTGTTTGTAGATTAGGTACCCCAGCTTTAATAATTAGCTTTAAAACCACACTCGTACTGTTTTTTGAGAATAATTATTTACCATTCATCGATTACAGCAAATCAAAGTCCATAACATAACAGTCCAGGCCTTTAATTATCACAAAGCCCACATCTTGCTGTGCCCGCAGGATTCACTGTTCACTGCTCTCTTCTTCTACCACTAGATGGTGCTGGAGATCCACAGAAGCGCTGAACGTAAACCCGTCCAGACAGACAATTACCCCATTGATCAGCAGAACAGGAAACCACTGCGATCGATTCAAGCATCTATTATTGACAGAGCTGCCTTTCAGACACGCCACTGTGATTCTGCGTTGCATTATGGGTAATTTCAGCTGCTTTTACAATCGAATATGGACACGGCTCTCTATAGATTTACCTGAAGAATATGGAGGAAGAAAAGAGGCACTTAAAACAGCAAACCCACCACAAGTTCCTTTTGAAAGGGAGTTAATTTCTCTGATAATTCCTGTAATTACGCTGGATAGCTCTCCGGGGCTTTGGACCAGCCTCCGCACTTTGAATAAGACTGCCTCGGTAATTGTTTCCATTGTCTAAACTATGGATAACAGCTTACTTTTAGGAGCTTTTGTTAGCCATTTCTGAAGTTTTTCTTCTATTTTTGTGATTGTAGTTAGTTTGCACAGACCTTGTTGTCGTGTTGACCTGTTTTATATTTATAATTCTCTATCTTTGTGTCATAACTTAAGATGACATATTATGCATTTGTGACGCTTTAATGTACTTTATGTGCTTTTGGTCATTTAAAAGTATTCAACGATGTCCAATTCAAACTTTTTTACAATTACATCTCACTCTCACTCTTTCCAATGAGGTTTTTAGGTTTTGGAGCCACTTTTGCTGTCTGCAATGGGAATGAACAATAAAGTAATCAATAAATGAAGTCTGTGTAGACAGGGGCATAATACCAAACTCTGGGCCTCAAGTACAAACCCTCTTCCCTTTTGGAGTCACGGGTCAACTGGAGTCTGTCCCAGTGACTTTAGGCCTTAGGCGGGTACACCCTGCACAGTGGACAACACATCACAGGGCTGACATAGAAATACACACAACCATTCACTGTCTACAGGCAATTTAAAGTTACCAATTAACCTACACGATCATGTCTTTGGATGGTGGGAGGAAGCCGGAGAACCCACGGTAACACAGGGAGGACATGCAGACTCCACCCAGAGAGATTGTGATGTTGGTCTGGTCCAGGAATCAAACCCATGATCTCCTTATTGGGAGGCAGGAGCTCTAACCGCTCTTCCACCATTGTTATTTTTTATTGCTGGAATATACACCCTGGTTTACTTTACACTTAACAATAACTGGCTAATTTATGGACATCGTGTGTAGCTACAGGCCCATGTTATGATACAGTACAGTTTGTTTTTGCGAAATATACCAGACAAATTTCATTTACAACTTGGCCAGTATGTGAACAATGATTTTCCTCTATTTGAGACGGCTGATGGGGCCCTCAGATCCCATCATAACTTTGTCTTTCAAGGACTCTACTCAACCACAGTGCATTTTATTACAACAAAAATAGAGTAGTGTTGATAAATGCAAATGAGAAAAAAAGAGAAAACTCCCATGCTTTTGCGGGCCCTTCCTTGTCCTGGGCTCCGTAAACCAGTACCTTCTTACCGTTTCGACTGCACAAGTCTTCAAATCAACAGATTTTAGAAAATGTCTAACTTGTGACGCAACAATCTGGGGAAAAATCTAACAGAGTGCATTGTGAGCACACAGAGAAGTTGATCTTATAAACAGGATTAATGGAACAAGTGTGAATGAAGCAGAATACACCTCGAAGATGATAAAAAGCTAAAAAAAAGTTACATGTGTGTCCTTTAACTCAGTGGTTCCCTACCTTTTTTGTCTCGCGTACCCCCTAAACTTTGTTTTACGCTCAGAGTACTCCTTAACTTGAGTTTCGGACAAATAAATGGGTTTACTAATCGGATATAGTAAATTACTATTATTACTATTACTATGATTACGGTATATTACTATTATATTTAAAATTTTAATTATATGTATGATCCACAATACTCCAAACGATGCTAAATTTACAACTAATTAAACTTTTATTTAGATGAAAGTACATTTCATCTTAATTTCAAAACGGAAACCATTCCAAGTACCCCCTGGTAATTGTTCACATACCCCTTGGGGTCCCCGTAACCCTGGTTGGGAAACGCTGCTTTAACTATGATGGCTGCATTCTGCCAAAGAGTCACGTGATGTTACTGTCATCATCATTATTATCATTATTAAATCCAATCATATCAACTGGGTTATATTTCTTCCAAAAAGTTCATTCGGTCTTTTAAACAGTGCAGTGTTTTCTGCCTTGACATCTTTCAGACGCGTGTGACGTGACTGATGACTTGAAATCCATTTTTATCTGAGTTGAGCAGACTTTTTTCACCTAGACACCAGAGTCATGTGACCTGCGGCATTGAGGAAGAAGTGTCTGCACCATAGAGTCCACTTATTACTTACCACTTACCACCATCTACCAATAAACCAGTATCTATACAGTTTCACTTGTTTTAGTATCGAGTATTTGGGTATTGATTAAAAAAAAAACGCCTTATAGAAATGTCTTTTTTGCTGTGCATTCATCAGTATTCAGCCCACATGACTCCGCCCCCTCCTCCCCTCGCTCTCCCTCTCTCCCCCGCTGTGTGTCTCCTCGCTCCTCGTCTCCTCTGGCTCAGTGGTGTGTTTTCAGGAGATAAGACCCTTGCTCATTTCACACATGAGCAGAGTGGAGTTGGCGAACACTGCAGCCCTCCCTGTGTGTGCCTGCTGTACCTGCGAATGTGAATGTGTGCGACTCTATGCCACAGAAAAGAGACAGAGCCACAGAAGTTTCCTCAAATTGCATTTTTTTACTATGGGTTTTTGAGGAGTTGATGTGTTCAGAAATGTTTGACTCAGTTCATTTCAATGTTAAACTCTCAATTTGCAGTTCATAGACTTTGGGGGAAAATCACTGACTCACAATTATCCAACAAAAACTCAATATGATCAATTGGAACAACTTTGGTGTTGTCTTCAAAAAGTTTGTCTGTGGATAGGCTGCTGTATAGATCTGCTTCTATCTACACTAAAGAATTCTTCTTTTCTGTCACATTTTTAATATTGACCTTTATTTAACCAGGAAAGTCCAACAGAGATTATAAATGTCTTTTTCAACGGAGTCCAGTCCCTAGAGGGAAGCCTGTTGTACACAAAGAAACCTCTTTGTTGTACAATGAATTCTCTTGCTTAAAGACAGGGGTGTCCAAACTTTTTCTATCGAGGGCCACGTATTGAAATATAGACCAAGTGGAGGGCCACAAATCAATCGTGAAATGTTCAAAAAAAAAGCTGCATTTATCTGATGTTTTAAGTACCACCACATTTATATTCAGTCTCAGTGTCTTAATATCAGGTCTGTATTGCATCAAAAATGTTAGTTCTTTAGGTTAGAATTGTAGAAAATGTATGTAAATGAAATTAGCTGTAAAAAGTACTTCTCAGGACAATATGGGCCAATTCACCAGGAAGCCTGAGGGTCAAGAAAAATGGGTCTGGCACCCGGGCCTTAGTTTGGACATGCCTGCTTAAAGAGGTCTTGAGTCATCGGGCTTCCTCCGGATAAGGCCTAGAACAGATTCCCAAGACTGGCTCCTCTACGTGGAGGAGCAGCGGCTCTACTCCAAGCTCCTTCCACTCAACTTTGTGTTTACTATCTCTATCTTTACTGTTTAAAAGGAACTTGTTATCAAACTGACCCAAACTGACCCTTTAGTGGCCAATCAACAAGAACATAATATAAATATAAATTATGATATCGTTCTCCTTTGGCCTCTAAATAGGCCACTCTCCGTGTTCAAAATGCAAATATCGTGGACTGTCCACTGATATTTGCATGTTTTCCTCCATCTTGGTTTGGAGCCAGATTGTACATCTGGTGGACAGGTGGGATTTTCCCCAACTCCTTTATGACTCCACACATTATAAACTCTGTACTACTGTAGAATATCCAATCACCTCTGCAGAAGTACTGCTGGTTGAAATGAACCATGGCCATCTAAAACTCTGTTGAATGTAGCCTATTGCTTGTTGGCAGGGTTAGGGTTAACAGACTGTAGCACTTTGTTCATTTTGAGGCACCTTACAAATATTAAAAAGGACAAATGAAGGCCTTTCACTGGATAAGGGAAGTTTTACAGTGATATAAGCATATTTTAATTATTAATGTTAATTATTTCTTTATTATTTATTACAGTGACTAGGTTCAGAATGTGTATATTGTTCCAGTAATCTTGGCTAATTTAAAGTAGATCATACGGTCATATTATATGGTTTCCTTATTTGAGTACGTTTGTTATGACCTACTTTTATTATAATTCTTCCCATGAATTATTACCCTTTTTTAGAGGCACGGATCATGATTATTCAGTTGTAACGTATATATAACTCTAAACACAAAGCAGCTGCAAGTCCATGAACATCTATAGGTTAATGCAATTATATAATGCAGCACTGCCCTGAACATGAACCCCAAAGGCCCATGGGTAACGCTGAGGCTACATCTGCACTAGCCATATCTCCACATGCACACAGCCAGCTTTTATGAAACATATTAAACCTAAGAGACTCCAGACCTACTGCTGAGAGCAAGGCAAGAAAACGTATACAGTCTGTGACAAATCTTATACTAAGATACTACATTATGAAGAACAGTTCTGGCTGGTTTCAGTTAATTGAGTTTGTAGATCTAGAATACTGTTTTAATTGATTTTGATTGGAACCAAGATTGTTTAAAGAAAACTTAGGCTTATTCCCCACCAGGTATTTTATGATTATTATTTTACATTTTGTTCATAATAAATCATTCTTGATTTAAAACAGCTTAACAAATGGGTCTTCATTGTAGTATTACCGTAGCAAGCAGTAGATTTTAATTCATGTGTTTAAAAAAATAAAAATAAATACAGTGCAGTGGGAGATGGGGGATAGGTGAAAACAGACACTCAAGCCTTGAATGTGGAACAATACAAGATTATTCAAACAAGCAAGAATCTATTGATATAAAGCTCTGAGTAAGCTAATGATGAGAATATACCACTATAACATATTTTAAAGCCCATAAGAGTTGGTTTTACATAACGTCATAATATAATAATGATATTATGCATTTTTCATATTTTCATGTTATTAACCTTTAAACATGCTCTTGAGTACCTTTAATTTGCTATGTCATGTTTTGAATCAAAAGAAAATGTTCATTATGAAATAATTCAAGTTTTTCTCAGCTGTCTGGAATGACACTTAATGAATCCAGACTGCTTGGTGCCAAGTACTTACACAATTTAGCTATATGTGCGACACGCCATTATTGTGTTTAGAGGGAAGAAATACTCACAGCGAGTCTGGCTATGATTTGTGGACTATAAACAGTGGAAGATCCTTGGATAAGTGATGTATGAAATTTGAAAATTACATCCCAGATCAAGGAGTTCAGCAGTAAGTGTTTTTGATGCTCAGAGGGGGGAGGATTTTCTGATCAACATTCCTTAAAACAGTGTGAATGCAGCTGAATGCTACTTCAGGTGTGCTTTTGATGATGGAACACTGTTAGAACATGGTTAAAAGCTCAAGAAAGTCACTGTAGCAGAATCTGTGTCTTTTTACACCTTTAAACTCCAGCGCACCTGCACTGATCCAGTCAACATTTTGTACATTATCTCTTTATGACAACCATCTGATATAAAATAAACAAAGAAAGCTATAACCCACTTTGTTTCAGTCAAATCAGCGCTGGGATGAATCAGGGTCACTGCGCTCTCCAAATCCACAAATAAAATAATTACCCTAAAATAAAAATAACTCATTAGGCAGGCTTTGTATAGGTATTAATCTTTAATACAAGTTCTTAAATGTCTTTGTACTGAAATCAACTTCAGCTTTGAAAAAGGAATTGTCAAAACCCAACAAATGCTCAGTCGACAATAGGGTTGTCAAAAGTATTTTTTTTTTAAATCATTAATCTATGCTAAAACTATCATCAAAACTAGATTTGAACAAATATCAACACTAAAGAAAATCACATTATTTGACCTGTAAACTGTTGTAATTGTAAACTGTTTTATAATTATCTTGAGCTTTATCAGAACTAGTATCGTATAGTAGACCATAATGTTTAACGTACTGCTATTTAGTGTCGGAAAATTGTTAGTCAATTGTCGAAAACATTAACCCAATTTTTTCTTATCATTGTACTATCAAAATCAGCAATGAGAATCGAGTATTTTCCTTTGTATCGAAATCGAGTTTGAAATTTGAGTATCATGACAACTAGTCGACTGTAAGTCAGAATCTCCCAACACCAGCTTTACTCATCTTTATATTTAACGAAGAAAATCTAGAAATTGGATTTTAAACACAAAGGGAACAATTCAATAATAATAACCACATTTAGTCCTTACAAGATAAGCTGGTCTGTAATTACGCTTAAGATTTCATTTTTGCTGTGTAAATTGCTTGTGCCTTATTAGAGCCATACGCTGATGGTAGTCCAATCCCTTTCTATATTAAGATTCTCCCATGCACTTATTATTAGAGGAAGGCCTGGTCCCCCTAAAGCTCGGGAGCAGAGATAGAGAGCGTCATTGCTGGTACACCCACGGCGAGTTATATTAAACTTATGGTGAGCAGCAAATAATACTTCTCCACAGCGACACACCAATTACTCTGCCACCTCTCCTGAGAACGCAATATCATCTAACTATGTGGTAATTATAGAAAACCAGGTGAGAAATCCAAGTGAGTTTAAAAGGAAAGTGCATTATTCATTTTGATTTATTGAGGGAACAACTTTTTAATTGGACTTCTATAACAATTTAACATTATACATTGGCCACTCTGAGCTTTTTTGGATTATGTCTCAAATGGTACCTAAACTCAATTTGTAGAAACCTGAAAGAAAAACAAAAATAATTAAATCATATTATATAGTACAATGTTAACAGCAATATCAGGAAGTTTTACATTAGTTTTCGATCCGAGAGCTAGCATAAAACACATGAGAGTCAATGGTGAGTGATGACATTGTCTCCTGTAGAAGCTCAAAACTCAACTAAAATGTTAAAAAGCTGCTCACAATTTGACAACAAATATAAAGGTCTATAACTCTGCTAAATATTTTGTTTGTACCTGACATCTAAAAACCGAAAATCAAGTAAACAGTTGCAGAAAACCAAATATGCAACAGAAACGCTCACATTTATCACTGATATAGACTTTGGGATCACACAGGATGCAGGACGCTAAGGACAACCGGTTAGCATTTCTTGATTGCTCCACAATCAGAGGGGAGGAAGGCAGACTTCAGACAGACGTGTACAGGAGACCCACCCACACAGGTCAGTACTTACTGTTCGATTCCAGCCACCCACTGCAGCACAAGCTGGGGGTGAACAGGACACTACAACACAGAGCCCAGGAAGTATCCACCAGCTCAGAGGGGAGAAAGAGGGAGGAAGAACATGTCCAACGTGCCCTCTCAGCTTGTGGTTATCCTAAATGGGCCTTTAACAAAGTCAGAAGAGCCAAGAAACAGGACAAAAGGGAACTAGAACCAAGCAGGAGGGTGGTGTTTATCCCTTATGTTTCGGGCCTGTCTGAGAAACTACAAAGGATTTCTGGACAACACGACATCCCTGTTTACTTCAAACCGGGCAACACATTATGACAGAAACTGGTCCACCTGAAGGACAAGATGCCGACACATAAACAGAGAAATATAGTTTATTCGACAGAGTGCAGTGAGGACAGCTGCAAAGAACAATAGGAGAGACCAAACAGCCACTGCACAAAAGGCTGGACCAGCACAGAAGATCAGGTGGAGCACAGAGTGCAGTCCATGTGCACCTGAAAGCAACAAACCACTCCTTTGAAGACAGTGAGGTACAGATTTTGAGTTGAGAGAAGAACTGGTTTGACAGAGGAAGTTATTTATTGTAAAAAAGACAGAATCCCTCTCTAAACAGGAATAGGGGTTAAAGATTAAATTTAGCTAAGCTTTATGATAGCCTCCTAACACCCTTTTCCAAGTCAATGGGCCAGTCAAATGCTAATCAGGCACTCAGCAGTGATGAGGCAGCAACAGCCAGCTATCAATAGGACAATAGAACAAAGGCTATCACCACTGATTAGCCTCAGGTGACACTAGGCAGGGAAAACTATTAACCTATCAAAGACAGGCTATTATCAGTGACTCCTCCCTATGGGCAGGGCTCTCACAGACCACAGCTCACTGATTGACAATGACTTCTGGATAGAAGTCGATACGCCTCGATCTTCAAACAACGTCTGGATGACAACCCTGTAACCTTTTCTACGATCACACACAGTTCATCTCCTTAAGCAGGATGTTTCAGAGTTTTTGTGTTGAGGAAATAAATTGTTGTGCGGTGAGTTGAAGTGTCCTTTAGCTCCCCTCACCGTTAACAAACAAGCTAGCGAAGCGCTGCACAGCCAGAGCAACAACAGAGAAACTACTTTCCGTTTTCATTTAAGTTCATGTGAGTAAACCACAGACAAATATGCTCCTATTTCTGCCACTCAACTGGTTGTTGAGGACCAATTTCCGAATGCACGTCAGTGCACAATTTCTATTCATGGCTTCCGATTCCGATGCTTCCGATGTGCAACAATTTGATGAACCTTCACCATTCAAAATATACATTTTGGTTACATTTTTAATCAATATTGCAACAGTCCTTATTTCCCATCATTCTGAAACTCATGAACAATCATCATGATGGGATTGACTTAATAATGACTTGGAAATAACATTGCCTTCCTAATAGATGCAGTCGGCAATGTGTCATAGTTGGGGGGGTGGTCTGGTGTGGGGGAAAACTTCCTATTAATTCATTAGGAAACACAACCTTTTCCATCTTTTATTATGTTTCCTGGTGAATTATGTCCATTTTATGGAAAACTAATTCAAGTCAACTCACAACTGAGTCTTACAGATGTTGTTGACCTTGTGTTGCCTCAGAAAAGTAAACAGATTGTTCTTTGCACTAGAATTTAGCCTGCAGCTAACGTTCGCATTCTTGGATACTATACTACACAAATTTGGGCCTTTGGACCTCTTTATTCTTCTCCATGTCTTTGAGTCTGCATTTGGCACAATATAACTCCAAAATTCGACACAGAGGTCCATTAGTGGGCGAGCTCTAAGATGCCAACTGTGTCTATTACTGTAACAGTTTTACTTATTTTTTACTTTGTTGTGGTGGGTGAAACCAGAGAACTGGACCCTTCATGCTGTGTGACAGAAGGTTAAGGCAAGGTACTTTATTGATCCCCTTAAAGAAAATTGTCCTCCACATTTGACTCATCCCTCAGTGCCACTGGGGACAGCTGTCAGGAACAGTTGGCGATCACAGTGCAATGTTCAGGGACCCTCCTCCACATTTTGCACTAAACTTGGTTAGGCGTACTTAGCTGGAACCTTATACCTATTGTGCATATTTAGGTTGATAAAAACAAAACAAAACAGAGCACCTAAAGGAAGCCCAACCAGACACGGGGAGAAAATGCAAATTCCACACAAAGGCCCAACCCCACTGAAACGCTCACCAGATAACACCCGCCTGTAAACCAGGAAATTAAGTCACAGTTTAATTTCTTTGATAAAATTGCCCAGCTCATTTGCATTGAACCGTTTTAAAAAACACCATCAACTGTATGTTAGAATCCCCCACATGCATCAGTGCTGTCACATCCATAAACAGCTGTAATGGCGTCTGCTGAGAGGGGATAATGAGAGAGGGACAATGTAAATTATAGTCTCATAAATCATGTAGGTGGGCAGGCAATAACATGTACCGAGAAGTACCAACAAACAATGGGCCAATTAGCCTCCAATTACCTGTTCAACCATGCTTCTCCTGGACACGAGGGCTGCCCTGTCCCTGATGATGCTCTCAGGGATGCATCAGTTAGCCAAGGGTGAAGAGGATCCGAACATTACACTGAGCAAGTGGGTGCAAGTGTAATGTCCATGTGTAGGGAACAGGTATTTACAATGGTAAGAAAGAGGCAGAAGCAAAATGTATGTGGATAAAATGTGGGTGGATTAAACTAACATTGTGTACGTTTTGACGCTGATTATTATCTTAGTAAAAATGTCCACATAGGCTTTAAGGATTAACCAATCACAGCCGTTAACACACGCACATACGTACACAGCACAGCGAGCACTGCAAACTTTCTGAATGACTGGTGGTGTGCAGCACATTCTTGGTGATTTGACACTTGAGTATCAACCGGACCATACTCTTCTCTGCATATTTGGACTGTTTATGACTTTGGTTCAGCCCTGTCCCACACCAGCAGTTATTTGCAGACAGGGAAGTATGAACTGTCCTTAGCTCCATATGCACAGGACTCCAAGTACATGTGAAAAAGTAGTTTTGACAGGCAACAGAAAGAGCTTTGAGATTGCTGAGTGGTGATGAATTCAGGTGTGCTGTGTAACTTTTAAACTGAAGCGGTGCTTACATGTTTCAATTTTTGTGACTGAGATGTATATTTAAGAAAGTAAAACTATTGGTTGCAGCACTGGATCCTCAAACATTGAACATAGTTAGTTAAAGTAGGATTAATTAACATTTTTACCTTATTCAGCGTCTTTGTAAGTCTGTGTGGTGGTTGTAAATGTATTTTTGAGGCGTTGAAGCCCCCACCGTCTCTCCCTGCTGTCTTTGTGCGGAAAACCTTGCAACTTTCCTGACGCCGACTCGAAGACAACTCTCCTGTGAAACATCTTTTTTTATATTTGGCGACATGAAAGGTTATGTGACTGTACTTCCTTATTTCAATAAATAGGAAGGGGAAAAAAGAAAAAAAGAGAGAAAAAAAGCTGTTGCCGTCTTTTATTGCAGGTGAAAAGATTCACAAGAGACTGTCAGGGAGAGCTCTGTGGTTTAAGTTACTTAGTTCTGTTTTAAAGAGTAGCATGGTTATTAACATTATTCACACAGGTTTCAGGTGTTCTGAGGTGGTTAGTCTCAGCAATGCAAGATGTTTAGGAGATGACTTCATTATTTTATTAAAACGTGTGTGAATCACCCAAAACATTACTCCAGGTATACAGTTAGGAGGTGCAAACATCAATGGTATTAGCATGATTAGCATTAAACATTCATTATTATTATATTCATTTGTATCCTCACCGTTGGATTACTACAAAAGTCTGTTTAGTAAGAGAGAACTGACCCGGTTGTAGATGGTTCAAAATTCCGCTTCACTCCTATCTTAAAATGTTTACATTGGCTCTCTGTTATTTTTTTGCGTGCACTTCAAGATTTTGGTGCTGACTTTTTGAGCATTACATGGCTTGGATCCTGCCTACATATTAGTCTTGATTAAGCCTTACACTTCAGCCCGTGGCCCAAGGTCCGCTGGCCACAATCTGTTGACGGTCCCTCAGACATCCTTCAAAACACGAGGAGATAGATCCTTCAAAGCGGTTTCTCCTAAACTGTAAAATGAATTACCCCTCTGGACAGCATAGTTTAAAAAAAAAAACTTTCTATCTGAGCAAGCATTCCCACCCCCATAGGTTTAGGCTCACTATGACCAGATGTGTTGTTATTATTAATGTGTTACTATTAATGCTGTTTGTATCAATTATTATGAATGTGTTATGCTGATTGTGTATATTTTTTTTATTCCTATGCCAATGTGATACAAATAAACTTTACTATTAATTCTCACTCAAAATTGGGACTAAAAATGGTCTAGATCATGACTAGAACAGGATGAAAACAAAGTCTATTTTACAAGATTAAAGTGGGCTCAAACCGTGCTTCTCCTACAGCTGCCAGAGCGTCTCTCAAATACAGATGACATTTCCTCTCGTTTACTTTAACATTTTTGTAACATTCAGAACCAAATCTTTTAGTTATTTCCCTAAGGTTTACAGTATTGTATATGCAAAGATCTGTGCTGTTCCTCAGTCCTCTCTGTTCTTTCTTTATCTTTTTTTAATATTAAGTCACCATCTTTGTTTGACCAGGAACGGATCATGCTCTATTACGCCATAGGAAATCCTTGAGACCAGATACGGTTCCAGACGTCTTTGTATTCGACAAGCGTGCAGCGTCTTGTGCTTCCAAGGTAAGCTCAAACCAACGAAGACAAGTGTGCACACAGTCTCAGCAACATGCATGCTTTATGGTAGCTCATTATAATAAATGATGGTTCTGGTCCATGTGCATAAACCTCTACCCATATGGCGTTTCGCAATCTCCCCTCCCACTTGAGACGGGTCTAATAGTCCAATCACGTTCTGTTTTACCTTAACAATCTTTCTTATGTTTCTCAGTAAGTGACCATCGCCGGCAGACACCTGGTCCATCCAACCCCGCGGCTCGTCCATTGGTCAGAGTAACCATTTATTAATTTGTTTTTTAATTGAATTTCTCTCACCATTTTCCCCGCTTAGTTAATCCCTGCTCCGGCCCCGTGGGCAGATGATTGGCGTGTAATTACCGTCTGTTGGCGTGTGTCCTAGCTTCTTCCTCTCTGCTAGCTCCAAATCTCAGCTTGGATCTATCTTCTACAGTTCCTTCTACCCACTCTTCTCCTATCTCCGCTCGCTTTGTTCCTCTTTACTCTTCTCAACTATCTTAAAGAAATATCACTCCCTGGAGGGATTTTAAAAAGTGGGCGAACACTGGTGAACAAAAAGAAACGACTTGCATTTTTTTTTCTTGGTGGTTTTTTTCATCAATTTTGCTGCTCTATCGAGTGGGGGCATCGGTCAAAGCTGCTGCCAAGTTAAACTCTTCTATTCTTTGAGGACACGTGTTAATAAAACAGCCAGGAGATAACAGTAATTACCTTTCCAGTGGCCCCGCTCCACACTAGGGATGAGCTGCTGGAGAAATGGCGGCCTCCTTTGCCAGCATACGTCCGTAAGATTAATTTGGTTTTTAATTAGCGCGCACACACACACTTAGCGTTAGCAATAGAATAACGACTGTCTATACGCTCCACCCTTCGCTCATCCTCTCCTCTGTCATGACGGTATTAGCATAAGTAATTAGAGATTCCCATGCGCGTTTCCAGTTGCTTCGCAGTTTAAATTGAACGTGTTGATGTGCTTTGATTGGTCCGTACTTTGCAGCAGTCTGTCTTGTACAATTAAGATAACGCTGATGGTGGGTGGGTCGGAGAAGAGGGAGGGAAGTGGCTGGGAAGGCTGCCCATATAACCCCCGCAGATAAACTTATCAGTGCTTATAGTTGTAAACTCTGCAGAGATTTAAATGAGGTGGAGTGTGAATCAGGGCAAAGATGTGCTACAGACAAAGATGGAAGGGAAACTCAAGTGGATTGACGAAGGTTATTTCTTTGTGAATGTGAAACAATTAAATGAATACACGCAATATTCTGATTTGAAATAATATATCTTTCATATACTTTTAAGTCAAGTAAAGATATACATATTTGTCAATCAGATAACAGGTTACCCACAGTGGAACGAGATTCTTTCTGTTGGGAATCTCACCGGATAATGCAGTCCCTTTTTGTTCCCCTTTATAAACGGTAGTATTGCATGAACACATTTTACAATCACAAGTGCAGCTTTCAAAGCCTATGACCTCAATAGCACAGCAGTCCTCCGTTTGCAGTTTAAGTTACACTCCACAAGAACACCGCTCCATGCAGCACAGCAGTCACAGATGCTCTGTGTGCAGTCTGAGCGCCCCAGTCTTGAGTTGCTGCAATTTTGTGCTCTGCCACTATAGGCCACCTGTCCAGCATGTTTTAGGGGAAATCTAAACTTAGGGGAAGCCAGACAAGACTATTTTCCTGTACCAAACAACGATGTAGTGCAGGGGTTCTTAACCTTTTTTACCTTGAGGCCCGACTTTTCCCGTATAAAGTAACTTGAGGCCCAATCTCACATTAAATGTATTATATTTGAGTGATTATGCGGCCCTCAAGGAGGTGCTCGTGGCCCTACTTTGGGCCCTGGCCCTATGGTTAAGAATCACTGATGTAGTGCAAGCCCAGTCTTATCTCCTTGATTTCAGAGAAACGCACGCATAGTCTGTTTGTCTAAAAACAGAAGAAATAAAACAAAAGATATAAACTACTACAGAGGACAAAAAAACAAACAAAACATCTACAGTTCACTGTCAAACGCGCTTAATGCTGTTAATATGAGCTGAGAAAAGTTTGATTTTGTTCTAAACGATGCTCCTCTGTTGCGTTTCTGAAATCAAACCTGATTGCACAACTCTGTTTGAGTTTGGCACGAGACATGGAGAACTCAATACTGACCAGTCTGTTCTCCTCTTCATCAGATTCAAGTCTGGCTTTACCAGGAAAACAAGCAAGGCTGACAGGCTGAAAAAACTCATCACAAAAATGTTGCAACAATGGAAACTGGAGCACAATAACCAACTGACAGCCAAAACTTCAAAACCCGTCCTGAATTCTAGTTTGTTTATTACTTTTTTGCTGTAGATACACATCAAAGTACCAAAGTAGTTCTTATCCAACACCATCATAATTACAGCCCATGGACCGACTGCCAGTTCCAACGTTTCCCACCCACTTGTACGTCCGTGCAGGGAATAATGACTGTTTTATAAAAAGACACAAGCGTCTAATTCTAAAATAATTATCAGGCTTTTCCTATAGGTACAGCGTGTATGTGTGAGATAATAGACTTGTAAAGAGGAACTCAATCAGTGACTAAACCGCCGCCAGGACGCTCTCTACAGGGACATTTCTCTTGACTTCAAACAGGAGAAGTTATGTCGAATTATGCACATTTAATTATAGGGAACTTTTACTTAAAACAATTAAATGTCAGTGGGTGAGCAGACATCGAGAACATTCTCTCTTTTAAATGAAAAACGTCTTATTTGTTAAAACATCCATTAACTTAATCAAATCGAAATGTCCTGGTACCCTATAATTATCTTTTTTATTTTTTTTTTCTTCCTTGCTGCAACAATAAACTCAGCAAACATTTTTGGTGGAAGGTCTGCCACCTGCTTATCTTGGAGATGTTATTGCTGTGTCTGAAATGTTGCACAGTATGGGATTAGATTTGTCTATCTCCATGGAGACAGAGGAGGACAGAATGCAGATTTCCAACATCCCTAATTGAATAGAGGCAAGATAATTAAGTTTAACATTCCAGGTAAAGCAATAACATCTTCAAGCAGGTGGTGGACCCCTGGCTTTAGTGACCAAACCTAGCGCTGATGGCTTTGGAGATTAGTCACTAAAATGCATGACTTTAATAAAGATTATTCTGAAATGAACACGTTTTAAATGGACAATAGCTCTGGCCTAAGATGCGTAACCCGTATACCCTGGAAAACGATCTCCAGAAAAGTTATTTACATTTACCTCACAACAAGGTCCAAGGTTCAGATCTCTCCCATGTCTGACAACTTTCTGGATTTCCTTAAATTCCTATATGATTTCTATACAGTTCATTTATATATCACATTTAAACCAAATTATTGTAACTTCAGCAATTTGAATCTGCTTTCTCAAAACTTTGGACTCATTGATAAAAGAGTGTGGATGTGGCCCTGTGAAAAGAGAGACTGGAGACGATGCGCTCTTGATGATTTATTGAAGTTTGGATAGAGGCATGAGAGAGTCCAAAGGCGTTAACAAAGTGAAGCATATTTATACCATTCTCCAACGTCAGTAAAAAGGCAAACATGGTATAATGCAGTATATGTAGCAGTCTGAACAGGTCCATTGTACCTTGGACGTCTGGAACATAGGGCTAAACAAATAAGCAGCAGTGATGTGGCCATTTCCCAGAATTTAGACAGACAGTTCAAAGTGGGTAATGCATACAATAACAAGCCACTCCATTTAAACCATACAAGAGCATTTAAGTGAAAGCAAGCACATACATATTATAGAAACAGATCAAAATTATCCACAAGAGTGTAAGAGAATTCTTATTAAGGGTTTTGTCAAAATGACACATAAGACTATGCTTACGTGTGACATGCTGACTACCAGAATAGACAACTAGATGTTTAGTGCAAGCGATGTTGTTTACAACCTTATATAGTGTTGTCTTTTCGACCTGTTTCCTATTTCTGTGATCAGCTGTTGTTTCTGACCTGCAAGGTCATGGGAGCAACAGAGGTATGCTGACCTATACTTGTTTAAACTGTATAAAAGGCAGGGGAAGGGAGCTGGCAAATTGGAAGAGGCTGTTGCTGGGACGAGCAGACAGAGGCGCCGCTGCAGAGAGCTGAACAGAGCATCACTTCTGCTGGTGGGACGAGCTGATGGAAAGCGCCACTCACCTCTCCCCGTGCATCGTGCACGTAAAATAGCCTAAGGGCCAGTATCTGATTACCTGTTTAATTCTCAGTCAGTAGAAGGTTGTTCTCTCAGACTGTCTAGGTTCAATTGTCTTTGTGATAATTCCCTGACAGAAATTGGTCCTTCGAGCCGGATTCGGAGTTGGTGTTTCCGTGGAGGATAATCGACGACAGCTGAAGAATTTCTGCAGAGTAACGAGAAGACCACTTCTTTCCAAGTGGCCAGTTGATCCTCCTTATCCTCCTCGGCAACAAAACCTCCATCCAACCGGATTTACAAGAGACAACCATACAGGTCAGACAGAAGTTAATTCAGTCAGAAATTAACTTAGAGTATGAATGTCGCGACTTTGAGTATCCCCAAAAGCGCTATATAAGTATAAAAATTATTATTGATAAATAGAATTATAAAATAGAAATATAAAATAGATAAATAAAAAGATAAATAAATAAGTAAATAAGAGAAATCCAGGCCTAGACGACATGTGCGACAAAACAATACATGCTTTAGGCCCTGTGAGTGACATTAAGTTACTTCTATTTTAAAGAACAAACATTCTTTACTGATATAGAAGTTCCTGGAAAAAAAAAAAAATTAAGATTAGATTTAGATAAGATTATTACAAGGGTATTGTGAGAGTCCAACAATTTTAGCCAAGCCATTACTTCTATAATGGAAAAATTTACTCCGCTAAAAGGAAGTCAAATATTAATATATGTTGATAACATATTAATAACAAATTCTAGTCAAAACGATTAAAAATAGATACCATTGCAGCATTAAAGTTTCTCGCAGAAACAGGGGACACTGTTAGAAACTAGACGAAAAATAATTTTATCAGCTACAAAACCCCAGACAAAGAAACAAATGTTGGTTTTTGGCTTGATAAATTACTATAGACAGTGGGTAATGGATTATGCCATATTGACAAGACCACTCCAAGATTTGATACATACAGGTGAAATGAAACTTACAGATAAAATAATATGGACTGCAGAAACAGATAAAGTTTTTGAAAAAGACCTTTTTGATTGAACTTTTGAAACCAATTCAATTATCTAAGAGACTTGCAGTATGCAAATGTGAAGCGCATACTACAAAAAATACTTTTTCAAATGGAAACAGACTCACGGACGCAGCAGCAAAACAGCTGCCACCGGTACAGAGACATTGACTATAAATACATCTCCACAAGCACATGACGACATCCTACAATCAAGCCCAAGCATTGGACCAAGAGAAGCAACTTTGGCTACAAAAAGGAGCAAAAGAGATAGATGGACCTTTTTTATAGGCCCTGATAATAAACCATGGCTACCCAGGTCCATGTTTAAATGGGTAGTTGAAATGACACACGGGCCGTGCCATGTGTCAACAGGAGGGATGAATAGACTGGTAGACAAATATTATAACACTTATGGTTTTAATACCTATTCAAATTTTTTTTTTGTAGACAGTTTTTGACATGCATAAAACATACATGCATATTCTCCCTGCAGACGGATAGACATTGAGTTCTTTTTGAATTGTTGTATGGAAGGAAACAAGAAGAACACATAATCTGCCCGAAGGCAATTGTTCCACATTGCAGGTGATGAGACCAGGAGACACCGTGTTCATAAAAGTCATAAAAAGAAAGAACTGGACCAGTCCTCGGTGGGAAGGGCCTCATCGAGTGCTGTTGACCACACCTACTGCTGTCAAAGTGGAAGGACGCTTCTCCTGGCTGCATCCATCACACCGCAAACTTCGGAAAATTCTAACACCAGAATCATCGCAACATTAGACTCTTCCAGACGCAGGACTTCTTTTGTATCCTGTGACGACAACGATGTTCTTACAGTAGTAAATACTGGGCATCGCGACGTGGAAAAAAGGTGTTTTTACAGTAATTTTTACTGGACACCCTACGTTGATCTACAATCAAGATGGAAGATGCTGATATGAAGAAACAGAGACATGAGAAAGACTATCTCATCAAAGAAGCCAACTTCCTCCACAGGCCGTGGACAAAAGAACTTTGGTCAAGAATCATGTTGAAGTTTCTATCCCCAGTGTTGGCTGTACTAATATTGTATTGTCTTTTCACTACTTGTATATTCCCTTGCTTACGTTCAAAAGTTCAGAATATGGTTCAAGCTAATGTAATTAATACTCTGAACTCTGAGACCACGTATGTAAAATTACTCAGTATACAAGAATTTGGAGAAAATTATAATGATTATGATGTTGACCAGTTTGGAAAACTACAGAGTACAAATGTCGTGTTACAACTAAACCTATTTAGTAGAGCATTGTAATACTGATGTGAGAGAGACTTTGTAGAGTTTTTCTATGATTGTTTTTTTTTTGTTTATTTTGACAAACAGGAGGGAAATGTAAGAGAATTCTTATTAAGGGTTTTGTCAAAATGACACATAAGACTATGCTTACGTGTGACATGCTGACTACCAGAATAGACAACTAGATGTTTAGTGCAAGCGATGTTGTTTACAACCTTATATAGTGTTGTCTTTTCGACCTGTTTCCTATTTCTGTGATCAGCTGTTGTTTCTGACCTGCAAGGTCATGGGAGCAACAGAGGTATGCTGACCTATACTTGTTTAAACTGTATAAAAGGCAGGGGAAGGGAGCTGGCAAATTGGAAGAGGCTGTTGCTGGGACGAGCAGACAGAGGCGCCGCTGCAGAGAGCTGAACAGAGCATCACTTCTGCTGGTGGGACGAGCTGATGGAAAGCGCCACTCACCTCTCCCCGTGCATCGTGCACGTAAAATAGCCTAAGGGCCAGTATCTGATTACCTGTTTAATTCTCAGTCAGTAGAAGGTTGTTCTCTCAGACTGTCTAGGTTCAATTGTCTTTGTGATAATTCCCTGACAAAGAGTAAAAAAATAAATACATCTGGTAACAATTTAACATTTATAAGGTTCCTTGTATCAGGTGTTAATAAGCACACCTTATTGTTTTTAAGCACATAGAACTATGGCATTTACAGGCCACTTGGTTATTATAAATATTAAGCAATAGTTGTAGTAAGCGTTGTATTTATTTAAGTTTTTTGTTCATGGATTATTAACATTTACAAAGCATTAAATGTAATTTACGAATGACAGCAAATGCCTTGTAAGTGCATCCACAAATAACCAGTACTTATTACTTCCATATAAATAGTTTCCTGAGGACCCTTATTTTGAAGCAGGAGAGTCCAAACTTTTTTCACAGCGGGTCACATTTTGAAACATACAGAGCCGAGGGCCACAGACAACATGACAACGAAGTGAAGCATTTAAAAATGTGCATTTGACATAGTTTTGATGAGTCACCGCACCTTTAATAGAGCTCATTTTAGGTGATCAAACTTTTTGGGTTTTGATAGCAGAATCCTTCCAATTTTACACTAAAAACTACTACTTTTGGTTATTTGGGCAAATTAAACAAGAAGCCTGAGGGCCAACAAACACTGGGGGCTGCATTTGAGCCCTGGGCCATATTTGGACCCCTCTGTTTTAACGCAATACCAAAAATCCTTTACAGAGCGTTATGAGGATAATTAAATGTATGAATTTCCACACACGCCCTTCCTTTAGATCGACCGTGACTCCACTCGGCTCATGTCCTCGTGTGTTTAACAGTCACTGCAGACAGATTGCTTTGCTGTTGATGCAGATGTGCCGCTGTGTCGTGCATGAAGCGGGCTCAGTATTTAATCCATACGAACAGGGTGAACTGAGTAGCTGTTCAGACAACATCATTTGCATTCGCTAATTAACCCACTCTCCATCCCTTTTTTTTCCCCACACTTTATTCTCTTTCCTGTCTCTATTTCCCCTCCCCTCTCTCTTTCTCTGTCCTCTTTCTTTTCTCTTTCTCCCATTTTCTCTTTTTTTCATACCCAAACAATGAACTTGGGTCATCGTGTCTTCTTCTCGTGAGATTGTGCCGTGTTGCCGTGGAGACAGGTCTGTAATGAACCCGCGATGAACAGAGGAATGTCATGTATGTTACCTTATAGTTGTTAATAGAAATTCTTTGCTTTCAAACTCCTCTCTCTCTCTCATTTTGTCATTCTTTAGAGGCATGGCAACTGGGAGACAAGTTTGATTCTCAGATCATGTAGCCTTTGGGATTTATTTTGGCAAATTCAGCCCCATCGAACTAGACAAGCAATAATGATGTTAAACTTTTTTAAATCAATACAATTTTAAAATAAGTTAAATGATGAAATTCAAATATGCTTTTTTGTACTGCTATTGACCTTATTCTGCCCCGCCCACTTTTGCCGTTTTTTGCACTTTTGTTGTAAACGCACTTCCGTTTGACGAGAACTCCGTTAAAGCTAATGACGAACAAGGGAAAAGTCTCGCCGCTAAAATGTTACATAAAGTAGATTGATTTGTGTAAAATGTTTAATGAACACGAGCAACAACAAGTCACAACGCAACGATTTCCTGGGCGTCTGAAAACAGCTTTTTAGTCCATGTAGAACTTATTTTCTGTTGAGCTCGTCTGCTCCATGTAAACTACAACGGAAACAAGACGGCGGTGAATAACAATATTTTGGCATTTAAAGATGTAAACTTTGGCATCCTATGTTTTAGAACTAGTGCTGTCAATATATATCTATTTTTTAAACTTAAACACATTGCACAGTAAAAAAAAACAAAAACAACAAACAAAAAAACAACAACAAAACAAACATTGTATTTCATGTTGAATCAGGTAAATGTACATGCACAGCAGGTTTAGTAGGCCCTTCATAACACTGTATCTGGCTGGTTTGGTAATAAATGCGAGATGATAAATGTTCTGTTGTAGTTTGGTGAAATCTTTGTCCCATTTCACTGGTTTTAGTGCTTATAGGACATGAGTTTTATTCACCTCGTGGAGCGCACAGTATTCAGCTCCAGATCCCCATGGCGTCCTTGGGTTGTTCTGCTGCGCGAAGCAAAGCCGCGTCACACCTCGCTCCCGCTGCACCTGGTCCAGCTCCGGATGCCGTGTCGGGGCGGTACTCTCACAGGGGATGGCTCACGTTAGGACGCTCTGCGGCGCTGCACTCGCAAGACCACGTCCTCACACGAAAACTAATATGTGGAAACTTCAGACATTGAGTGATCTGCGCTCGTCCATGTAGGTACTTAAAGGCCCTGTACTTGATTTGTATTTACTCTAGTCAAGATAAATTCTCTTCACATTACACATTGTTTGATGGAAGCAACTTCCTGGAAAGACATTGGGTTTGTAATGAATAATCTGTGCATTTTATTAACGCACTTTGTTAGGTAAGAACTAGTGCTAAAGCGATTGCCAGGGTCACCTCTTTTCTGCCAATCATATCGTACGCTATCAGTCATAGGAAAAAATAACTGTTTGACACTTTTCCAGACTGTGATTCTCTGTCATGGTATAGTTTCAAAAGTGCTAAAAGCTAAATGAAAGGAGAGTTAGAGGAAGTGGTAACGCTTTAGATTAAGGTTCCGTAGTAAACTATTTATAATGCATTAATAAGCACTTGTTATGTATTTATCAGCACTTATAAGGCATTTACAAGCATTTATTGGCGTGTTAATTGAAAATAATGTCATATGCAGCTCATTGATGCTCTGTACATGTGGTTTATTAACTCAAACTTGTTTTGGCTAATGGATTATAAATCTGTATAGGACATTATATTTGCATAAACAAACTATTGGTGCTTATTAAGATCTTATATATTATTATTGTTATATTATACATCTATTAACTAAGGAACCTTAATCTAAAGTGTTCCCGAGAAAGTATATTGAAAAAACTGCATGAGACTATTCCAGACATTTGTTTCTTAGTCA
This sequence comes from Rhinogobius similis, assembly GCA_019453435.1. Classification (NCBI taxonomy): domain Eukaryota; kingdom Metazoa; phylum Chordata; class Actinopteri; order Gobiiformes; family Gobiidae; genus Rhinogobius; species Rhinogobius similis. The sequence continues at coordinate 32,790,836 of CM033626.1, forward strand.
TGGTGCAATATTGAGTGAAAGGAAGGACTAAGCGGGTGGGGCTAGAGGTTCAAACAAAAACATGTTCCTGTCTCACGGTTCAAAATCAGGTGCAGGCCCTTTAAGTGGTACGTAGGAATGGAACTGCGTGATAACATCGCCGAACCTGATCCTAAACCTCCCTCCATCCCTCAGGTAAAGCCTCTTTCTGTGATTTAAAGGTCAAAACAGACCCTGTGATTAATCTATGTCAATTCATTTTAAGTCTACAACAAAGGGACGCATTTTAAATCAGCCGGGCATTTCCTACGTCAGGAATTGAGCAGTTTCAACGTCACAATCCAGGGGTAATTGAAATTGAATGTGTTTTGTGAGGCTCAGAGGGAGAAGACCTCATAAATCATAATAACTAATCAATACATGGTTACAAATGTAAGGTGTAAATAGAAAAGGGTCGAGCCTTGCCAAATACATTCTGTTTGTACATGCCACACAACTCCACAGTATTTTGACTTCGCTGACCACCTGCATTTTCATGATTTAGAATTTCACTTTGAATCCTTAAAAGCAAAAGCAACGACTTCAGCTCCTAACACAAGCGATAAAGTCCTACCTGTGTAATGTTAGTACAGATGGGATCAGACAGCAGGGAGCTATTTCAGGAACGAGCCTGTTAAAATATATGGGCTTCAGTGGAATGGATAGGACGATAGACTCGGTTCACCTGCAGAGAAAAGCCTTTTGGATTGGATCACTGAGTATGAGCTATCTTCATAAAGCACATAACAATGGGGGGTGATGGGTTTGTAAGAGGAGGGTACAGTGTCGCGGTAATAGCAGATGAAAGGTTGGGGGTTGGATGAGATATTGAATACATTTGGTGTTAGAGCAAACTTGACAAAAATAACTAAATACAGAATGGAGTGCACACAGTGTTGTCTTGCAAAATAATTAAACTGTCATTATTTGTTATATGCAAAATAGAAACCTTTCAACAATTGCCTTATTTCCACTGTCTTAAATTATGAGAATAAACAAAACAGAACTAGGTAAGGTATGACACTGCAGGTGAATGGGAAAACATCTTAAATGAAAAGATATCAATTTGAAACGTCTCCTGAAGTGTGTAGCAAAAATAGATTACAAGCTTTTTTGTTTTGTAGTGTTTTCATCTAAAAGTGATGTTGAGTGAAAGGTGACAAAATTGCACATTTTCTGGACATTTAAATCTAAAAAATGGACAGAGCCAGGTTTAAATTTCTTGGTTCATTTTGTACACATATTAGTCACAAAAAATGTACATACAGGATTTTTTATTTCTTATTTCGTTTTTGAGTAAACCAGATCTAACTATAAACACAAATTTCACCTCAATTTCTACATTTAAAGCTTTAATAAATCAGGCTTAGAATTAGATATTTAAAAAAAAAAAAAAAGTCCATATGTACGTTCCGTCAGAATCTTGTTCAGTCCCAGATTGTACAGTTTGATGTGTGCAGGGGCTACTTTAAGGATGATCTTTATGTCTCTGTGGGAGAAAAATAAAATGCATTTTAAGAAAACAGCCTTTGAAGTTACAATGTCCCAGAGAAATCTATGGATGAAGTGGATTAAATGGAAGAATAAAACATCTTTAGGAGCAGACTTGACGTTTGTTGGATTGGAAGTTTGTTGTTTCCACATGAAAGTCTTTATGTTGAGAGCGCAAATTGATAAAAAAAAACTTTTCCTGTAGTGTTTAAACTGTTTGCGACAGCCCATGGGAGAAGAAGTTTTTGTACTCTACACCAAAAAATAGTGCCTTTTTAACTGTAAGGGCCATATTATGCTTACGTTTTTTTGTTTTTAATATCAATTTATGTTGTTTCCTGATTATAAAAGTGTTTTATTGACACATTTTTAGGGGTATAACACATCACAACTTTTCAACCAAATTTCCTTCACTGCAAACTGCTTTCTAACAAATACATATCACTAAAACATTAAAAACAACACTTGACCTGCAAGCGACATGACTTTGTTCTAGTGGTAAGTCACAGTTCCATCAAAAAAATACTTTACAATGTCAACTTCCTGAGAGAAGTTTAGACGTATCACATCAACATATTTAGGATTTACTTGTGCATTGCCCACTTGTTACGCCATATAAATGTACCAGTCACTATCAACAAAAGTAGACCTTGTGTGAAAACGTAAAGTGGCGCATGCTGCCATTACACTCCACTCCATCTACGTCCAGAGGAGTGTCTCACATAATGGCAATTGAACAGGCGGCTCCAAACGAGAGCTAATCAAAGCCTGTGGTAATTATACACTTGTGGGTGCTTTTCTGCGTCGGGACCATTGTGCACAGGAGCTCTCCACCTCTAATGACACAGGTAAGAGATCAAGCAGACCGGGTGAAAAGTGCTGGAGCGGCCAGGCAATTATGCACCGATCGGGAAGTGTTGTCGGCAATTTAGCCTTGTGACGAGGACAAGAGCAATGCAAGCAAAAGTACCAACGAGGTGATGGGTAAAGATCAGGAGCAGCAGACAAGCAGAGGCCATTTGTTTAGATAGTGTAATATCAAAACAGATGCTTTAAAAAGTTTGATCAGTTTGAAAACGGAATGCATTCACACATTCATTCACCTCAAAATTGGGACTAAACCAGGACTAAATAAGGATTAAACCCAAAAGTAAATCTGTACTTGATCAGGACTAAACAAGGACTTGAACAGGACCAAACCAAGTCTAAACCAACCAAAGGAGAATGTTTCTTTAGCAGCTGAGAGTGCGTTCACACTTCCCATTTTAATTTTGATTTAGACTTGGTTTGGTTATTTTCTTGTCCTGGTTTTGCCCTTGTCTAGTAATTGGTTTAGTCCCATTTTTGCTCAAATTTCAACGTGATGTTTGTGCACGTGTCTGTGTTTGGACCTGGTTTGAGCTGAGTTCCCCTAATGAGGAGTTGGTGTGCTCCTGTGCTTTAGGGTGTGTTCACACTTGCACTATCAACATTTGGACATGGACTAAACACATAACTAAAAATGGACTTGATCAGGACTACACAAGGACTTGATCAGGACCAAACTAAGGCCAAACCAACCAAGTGTGACTGAGATAATCTTTTGCAACTAAGACTTGTATTTGTTTGGCCCTGGTTTGAGTCCAGTGCAATTCTGAGACTTGGTTTTGTTCTTTTCTGGTTTAGCCCTGCTCTAGTCTTGGTTTAGTTCCACATTTGGTCTTATTTTTGTCCCAATTTTAATGTGATGTTTAGTCCTGAGTTTAGTCCTCATGAAGACTTGGTTTGCTCCTGCGCTTTAGACTATGTTCACTCTTGCACATTCAAATTTGGACTGAACCAGGACTAAACCCCCAACTAAACCTGGACTGGATCAAGACTAAACAAGAACTAAAACAGCACCAAACCAGAACCACATCAGGATTTAACTCTTTAAATGCGCTAAATTTAGGACAAAATAATGACAAGTGAGAACGCACTGGTAGTCTATTGTTTTGTCTTTGCCTATAGTGTTTAGTTCTGGTCTTGGTACCAGTTTTTGTGTGTGCCAGTGTGAACGCAGCCTGAAGCAAGCAGTGGGTGATCACAGAGCCCAAGTAGCCATCAGACTTTGACATAAGATTGTGTCAATGCCTACTGTGATGGTTTGCAGTTTTGATGGATAAAAAGCCTGTTAAAGTCTATAAACATATCCTAGTATGTACATGACAACAACTGTGATGTGAATACAAATAATTATGTGTTTATGACATATTTGTAAATGAATATATAAGACGGCCGACCAGCAAATGTGAAAGCTTTATGTGTTTAAAGCAGGACAGATTCACAAGTGTATAAAGGATTGTTTTGACTGGGATGAAATTGTGATGCTGCTCCAAAACGGCATCAACATAATAACAACATAACAACAACAACATAACCATATTTTGATCTGTTCATACGTTCAGTGTGTTTTAAAGGTGCTCTATATAAGAAGAAGAAGAGGGTTCATCATCTGCTTGTTATTGCTTTGCCCAGAATGTTAAATCTAAAGAGGTTAAATCAATCAATCAGTCAAATAACTGTATTTGTCTCCACGGGGCAATTGAAAGGGCAGAAGTAGCATATTTAAAACCCATTATAACACTCCCACATTCATCAGTAAAACCACACACCACAGTGTAAAAACAACAACAATATGTTATGCAGAGATATTATATTATTTAAAAAATGCTCCTCAACATTTCAACTTGAGTGACACTGAGTTGCAATATTTTAAGAACAACTGATAAAATATGTTTCTTTGCTTTTCTTCAGCCTTATTTTGTCCGTGGAGTTTTTATTTGGCTTAAATTAACTTTTCTACTGTAAAATGTCAACTTTAGTAGTTTCTCCATTGTTGCTCCAACTGTGCAGAGAACTAGCTTGTTTGCTAATGGTACTTGGACTTCAACTACCAAACAACAGTTAATTTCCTCAACACTTGGACTCAGAAGGGAAGGTAATGAGTTCAACTGTGTGTGTGATCCCAACAGTGATAAACGCGAGCGTAGCTGCAGTGTTTCTGCAGTTTATCTGCTTTTCTACAACTGTTGAATTGATTTTTGTTTTTCAGATAGGTACAAACTAAATATTCAGCAGAGAGAATATTTAGTAGAGTTTTATTTGCCTGGAAAAATCCACACTGACCGCTGTACCAGCGGATGAGTCTGGTCGGCATTTGAGTCAATTCAATTTCTAGGGCGGCGCAAACCCGAGCAAACAGGAAGTGGAGTAAACCAATCAGAGTTATCACTGTATAGTGGTCAAGCCATTTTTAGTGGTGTTCGAATGTCCAACAGGTGAAAAAGTAGTGCACTCAAAATTTCCCACAATGCATCTTGAAAAGTGGTGTCCAGCGATGGTCACTAGACCGGTCAATACTGACCACAATGCATAGTCAGAAAAACTACAGCGAACTGAATGAAAGCAGAAAGGGTAGCTGTTTAAATGATCTGTTGAGCCCAGATTAGGAACAAAACACTTTAAACAAACCGTTAGCAGCAGAGTTGCTAACGTTAGCCACTTACCTTAGCTTCAGCTGTGAAAAGATCGCAAATCTCTCGTCAAACCGGAAGTGTGTTTACTACAAGAGTGTGGATCTGTCACAAAAAGAGGGCGGGGCTGAATAAGGTGGATAATGCACACTGTTTCATTTCATTTTCAGGACACAGGCCTAGATTAATTCATTAAATCAACTGCATTTGAAGGGAGAAATAGTTTCTTTGACAGTGAGCGTTGAAAGTCACAGAGACATCACTCTGCACTTGTTGAAGCCCTGTACTTGACATGTTGTGCACCTCTCTCTCTCTGATCAGAGGGTTGCTGGGTGCCCTCTCACTCGCCCACATAAATGACTCCCTCTGCACGGACCTGATTGCACTGAAGTGTCAGCCAGTGATTGACAGCTGACATTTACAGGCCCAGGTTGAATTCGCCCTGTCACTAAGCACTCATCCTCTCACTGAAGCTGATGGAGGAGGGAAAGAAGAAATCTGCCAAGGAACTCTCTCTCTCGAAGGAGAAGAAGACATTCCTTTAAAAACTGCAGATATACAATATGAAGTTTGGCATCTTATATGACATGGGACAATGTAGAATGTGGGTGATTTGGACAGAAACTAGTAATATTATTTCTGGATCCCAGTGATGATATTCTGACATCCAACATCATGTCGGTTAATGTCTTTATTGTGGTTAGAGTATTGAAAGAAAAAAAAAAAGATGTGGAAGATTATTCACTTTATTAATCTTGATGAAGAACATTTAAGCTTCACAAATGTATGAAACATTATAATAACAATATTTAAGAGTGTAACACCAAAGGGTTGTTTTGCCGTGTTTAAGTTTTAGATAAAGCAAAGGCCTGTAGAGTTATTATTTTGTTTACAATGTTTCTTCTACTTTTACTTTTTATTAAAAATTCAGTGCATAGAGCCTCCAGTGCAACATGTGCACTGGAGGCTCATTTAGGACAATACTGGAGTCTGCCACTAGGGGAAAGTCTTGTAACTACTGCAGCAAGAAAATACAGCTGAGAGGAACCTGTACCATGATAGTGAGATCATGGGGGTCAGTGAGTTTACACTTGGGTTTAAAGAATAATAATGAGCTTGGGAGGAGTAGTGCCCTAAAACTAGGAAACTATAGGATAAGAGCCAAGCCATGGGGGGTGATGGTCCTGAATATTCAGAGCTATAAATTGGGCTGCTGGAGGTTTTTTCTTCGTGTGAGGATCTCTGTGGGTTTGGAGCCATGATCTGGGACTCTGGTTAGAGGAGCTTTTTGCGTGGTCTGCGAACTACCCAGATCTTACATTTTACCAAGGATGAAGTTATTTTTTGGACAATAAAGACTCTGTTGCATTGAGTTTCGTTGAGTTGGTCTTCTTCATTGTGTCAAACATGCGAGCGTTATCCAGAAGAAATTATAACACAACAATCTCTGCCTACTTTTTGTTATAGATCCGCTCTTCCAGTGTAATGGCTCTCCCAGTTCGATGGGAACTTGGTTCACGTAAATGGCAAGGTAGGCATAAAGTAGGCTGATTTGTGTACAATGTTCATGTGCAACAATAAGTCAGCAATGCACCGATTCTCAGCCTGAAGGGCCTGAAAACAGCTTTGTAGTACATGTAGAACTGCTGTTGTACATGTAGAACTGCTGTTGAGCTGGCCTGCCCATGTAAACTAATACAACTGGAACAGAATTAGGTGAATATATGCATGTTGCCTGTAAAAAGAAAAGATCTGTTCATAATTGGTAATCAAATTATAATGACGAGATGGAGAGACTGAGGTGTGGTTGACCATTCTGCTGCTGCGTTAGAGATAAGGCGATTGTTCAAAAAGGGGGGAAAAAAGGAGCTGTTCAAAACTGCAGGAGGACGCAGGGAGAATGTATGAATTTGAATGGTGTTGGTGAGGCTATTGGTGAGGCTGGACAATATGGCACATTTTTGCCAGTTTTATTTCTCATATTGATATGATATTGATATGATAAATATTTCTATTTCAATAGAAAAAATTGCCTTTTCTGGTTAAAACACAAACGATAGCCTTTTCTGATTAAAACACATAAATATGACTTGTTGAAGAACCCATGTTGAAACACAAAATAAAGTGAAACCAAAAGACAGAATGCCTTGAATGTTTTATTATTTTTTGCAATCAAGGACCTCTATGTGCACCTGCTTTTTTCAGAGTATCAGGTGATCAGTAACAGCATTTCATTTTCTAAATAAACATGGCTTTAAATCTTAATTTCAACGACACTAGACGTACTTAAAATCCATGAAATATTCCTCCAAAGTCTGAACTCTGCTCCAAACCATATGTTTTACTGACAGAAGATAGACCTCTTGATCAGAAAGTTTCAAGCAAATAATTGCACAGCCAAGATGCAAAGGTAGCATTTTGCGATTGGCTAACAGCAACAGGTGACAGGAAGTACTGCAAGAGATACAGCACAGTCACTTGAAATAGCATCAAATGTATCCAAAGTTCACAATTTTAACCCAACTTTTATTCCTGTTCCCACAGCTCCAGCTTTAGTTTCATGTGCTCACGGGTCTAAGGTTATTAATAACAGCCGATCATGGGCGTTGAACTCTCATGTGAAGCTCCAGAAGTCACCATTCACTTGACAGCCTGATAACAGCTCTGTCGCAGTAATCCTCCGCACAAAGAGCTAGTGCCGGCATCAACAGTGCAGTTTTATTGGTGTAGAAAAAGGGCATTTTCCTGGACTAGTGTGTTCCAGTGACTGCGGGCTCCCTTATCACGCAGTGTCAGAGGCGCGCCTAATCCCAAACAGCTCTTCTCGGCTAATCTGAAATGAGATGGAAATCCAGACCATTCACAGGCCAAAAAAACATGCTGCGTCTGCCCCATAAGATCTCGCTAAAGGGGAAACAACAATCATTTACAAATGTGCTAAGCCTCAAAGTCGGGAAGCAAAAATGTTTAATAAGTGAAAACAGTTTTGACAAAATATGTATTAGTGTTACACAAGTTTCTCAGCATGTGACAGTGTAATATTATTTATTGTTTCAGCTTTGTTTAAATGGTAAATGTCAGGACTTCAATGTGCAATCAAAGCACTTTACATCAAGCAAACATTCAACAATTCAAACACTGCAGGGAAATTGAGCGATCCATTGCTGGAGATGCTGAAGAAATTTCAATGAGCAAAAACATAAAACATGAAAGGATCACGCACAACGTTAAGCTTTGCAAAAGTAAAGTAAAGTAAAGTAAAGTAAAATAAGGAAGTAATAGTGCTAACCTTTTTGACACTAATTTCAAATAATGAACGATTAATAAATTATCTTTTGCAAGGATTGATGGTGTGAGGAATCCTTTCTTGTTTTAAGTTTACTGGGTTGATCCCATTCATCTTAAGCACCCGCGTTAACATTAATATTATCAGACAACTGGCTGACAACTGAATGGATGAACTGGCAAGTCCAGAACAATGATATCTCTGTATTTAAAATTTTTTTTTTTTTACAAAGGGAAATCAGTCGGGTCACCACTCCCTCTGTTGTGCCTTGAGCCAAACTCAAACAGAACAGTGCAATCGATTTATTTATTTCAGTGACGCATGTGAACTTCTCTCACCTCAGATTGAGAGTTGTTTGAAATCTGCTGTTTTTATGATTTTTTTGTCTTCGTCTTTGTCAGCCATATTTGTTTTGACACTGACAGCAGTGGCAGACTTACCATTAAGCAACAGGCGACAATTGCCTGGGGCCCCCAGCCTGAAGGGGCCCCCATTGTCTGATCATCATTAGATGCAAGGTCCTGAAAGAGTTGCTTTTCTCTCAATATCACAGTAAAGTGTGGTTTTAAGTAAGAAAAAAAACAAGAAAATAGTCTGGGATTGTATAGAAAAATGAAATATATCTTCATCAAATTACAAATGAAAACCGTGTATTTAAATCAGCTGGAATACCCCCAAAAAACGGGAAATATAGAAAAAATATTTAGGAAATCAAACCTTTCCAAAATACTTTTTCTGGGGAAGGACCTCCAAGCCCCCCATTAAAAGCTGTTTAGAACATGTCAGCAATTGTACATATGAACTTTCCAATAGTTCACTTACAACCCCAAAATAATGAAGAAAAAAACAACAACAACAAAACAGCATCAACAAACATCAACAAATGTGATTAAAGTTGGCAAGCATATATTTGACTATGTGATGGTGACGAAGAGTTTTCAATTCAATTGATTCAATTCAAATCAGTGTATTTTTGTGATGCTCAAAATGGTGGTCATTGGTCACTAATAGAAAAGCAGATTAAATAAACAGTGTTCTGAAGATAGTGAAGCAGATTCTATACTGCTACGACGGAGAAGATTTGTCATCTTTTCTTGGGCTAATGGGTAACAAAAGAAAGAAACAAACAATTGCAATAGCAAACAGCGCTAATATATCATCACTTTGAAGCCCATGCACAGCTGAAATGGAAGAAAACGGAGGGGTGAGGATGTGCTTTTAGTTGGCAAAATAGGAATCACTCTTCTCATTATGAATTACGCCACTCAAACAGGGCTGTTGTGATTCTCAAAAATGGTTAGATTACATCCCAAAGCATGTCTTCTATGAATCTGTTGCGTGCGTGAATTTGTGAATTGGGGTGAAAAGAGTCGACTGGCTGCCACACTTCCTTTACTTCGTCCCAGATCACCTTTGACTTTTGTCGCTTTTGACCCTCAATGACTGGCGTTGTTCTGCCGTATCTAAAATAAGAAGAAAGTGTAATTAGAATCCACGTTGTTTCATTGTGTTTGTCTTTGCCTTTTACATTACTATTAAGCTTTTTAGGTAAATGTGTGTGGGCCAAGCAGTGACACCGCTATTAATCTCGGACGAGCTGGCAGCACACTCCCCTGTCGCACTAATAGTGTTATTTGTTATTCCGACGGCAGGCAGATGCATTCTCTAATTCGCAATACCCTTCGTCTCTGTTCGCGTTTAAGACACCAGCGAAGGCCCACACACATTTGTTATGCATTAAACAAAGCAGGTATAAACGTTGGAGCTGGAGAAATCAGCAACAGTTTGGCTGGCACCGTCTCTGGCACATTCATCAGAGAAGTTTTGTTTTCTTATTGTTGTCGCTGCTGAATGCGCCGGTAATGGTTGTGGCTTTGCATATAATTATGTTTAAGTACAATGGAGATGTAGATTTAAAGGACGTTGCGTGCACATTCGTCTGAGTTGTCAAGCTGCAGCGTTTTGAATCACTGTCGAGATCAGCGCGAGGCGAATCAGTATTGTGGTTATTACAGACTGGTGTTTTGGTTTGACAGATGCTGAGAAGGAAGTGTTATTGGAAGCAATTAACTCTGTACTGTTACTATTGTTTAAGATAAGCTAAGATCATTGTCCATGCCAATCCACCTTATTCTGCCCCGCCCACTTTTTGCCAGATACGCATTTTTGTTGTAAACACACTTCCGTTTGACGATGACTCCGTTAAAGCTAATGACGAACGAGGGAAAAGTCTCGCCGCTAAAATGTTACATAAAGTAGATTGATTTGTGTAAAATGTTTAATGAACACGAGCAACAACAAGTCAACAACGCACCGATTTCCTGGTCAGTCTGAAAACGGCTTTTTAGTCCATGTAGAACTTATTTTCTGTTGAGCTCATCTGCTCCATGTTAACAAATACAACGGAAACAAGATAGCGGCGTGTATGGCAACGTCCGGAATAAGGTGAATATAACTGTTTAGTCCAGGCATCTCAAACTCGCGGCCCGGGGGCAAAATGCAGCCCTCAAGACGATTTATGGTGGCCTCTGAGATGATTTTTAATTTGTATTATAAATGGCCCGCCAATAAAATGCATACCTCATATCTCTTATGTCTCATCAGTAATTATTGAGCTTGGTAATATATACTTAATATCAACATGAGTTTATTACTAAAACACATGGTTTGAAGCTAGTTTATGGCTTATAAGCTATTATCATTTCTAAATTCTAAAATATACCAAATATAACCTAAAAATATAACACTTCTGGCAACTACAATCTCCTATATAGATTTTATGGATAAGTCTGTCTCTGTTGCGGCCCCCGACCTGCTCTGATTTTCTTAATTCGGCCCCGTCTCAAAATGAGTTTGAGACCCCTGGTTTAGTCTTTAGTTCGCTAACAATTTAATATCTTAAGGTATCTTAAGGCACAAACAAGAAAAAAGAAAATTAAGTTTAAAGATATAATTTTGAAAAGAAAATGTGTATTACAATTTTTTCATCATATTCACCTTATTCCAGAAGTTGCCGCCGTCTTGTTTCCGTTGTATTAGTTTACATGGAGCAGACGAGCTCAACAGAAAATAAGTTCTACATGGACTAAAAAGCCGTTTTCAGACGCCCAGGAAATCGGTGCGTTGTTGACTTGTTGTTGCTCGTGTTCATTAAACATTTTACACAAATCAATCTACTTTATGTAACATTTGAGCGTCAATACTTTTCCCTCGGTCGTCATTAGCTTTAACGGAGTTCTCGTCAAACGGAAGTGCGTTTACAACAAAAGTGCAAAAAATGGCAAAAGTGGGTGGGGCAGAATACGGTGAATAAGGTTTTCAAGGTATTTCATGTGTACGCCCAAAATTGCACATATTTGGGACATTTGGGCTATTTCGTTCTTTTAGAAAACTAGATCTGACTGAAAATTGGCGTAAACAATTTAATTTCGTCTCAATTTTTAGATTTAAGACTTCAACAAATCAGGCTTAGAATTTGGTATCAACAAATCCTTATGTATGTTCCAACAAAATCTTTTAAAGCTTTTTTTAATGAATAAAGCACAAGATTGTAACGTTGGGTGTGTGTAGGAGCTGTGTAGAGTTTTGCCGGCAGTGTCTGTCCTTAATTTGTCCACAGTCTAACATAATGATGATGAGAATATTGTACGACCAAATAAATCTGTGAGTTAGGATTATACGTGCAAAAACAATCTGTCTGCTATTAAGAAACTATCTACTTGCACACATTTTATCCAGTGTGATAAAAATAAAAATAACTGTTGGTTTGTTTAGGCTTAGGCAATAATTTCTACACCAATTTATCTTTCAGTATATGATAGAATATAATATATAATATATTTGGGGCTCAATATTTATAGTGTTTTTTTTTTTTTTTTTTTTAATATAACTTTAAGAGAGTTAAATTATTAAATTTTCTAACTCATTATTGACTCATATTTCACAGTTTTTTAGGGGTTTCTCCCGCTGTCAATGGAATTAAGCATTTTCAATAATATCTTATAATACTAATTCTAATGTAGTCTGTAAAGGTTCATTGGCTCTTCATGTTTTGGTAAGTTTTTATTGTGTGATACAGCTGAAACATGTCACTGTATGACACTAAAGGTCTGAAAAATGCATGTAACTGTACTGAAACAATGGGAATGTAGTTTATAATGGTCCGTGTGCAAAACTAAATAAAAACATAATGCATTACTTTCTTCATTTGATTTTCCAGAGCCAAATAACAAAACAGCAGTCTCTTCACCGTTTTGCAGAATGTTTTGCTTGTGTTTAAACTGCAAAGAACAAAGAAAGCCCACTATTTAACGCACATGTAAAATCACAATAACATTATGTGAATACAAAAAAACATCATGAATTTATGATTACATGATGTGAAATTGACAATACCCCCCTACACCTTGCGAAATCCCTGTTACACATAGTCCAAACCAACTCCAAATGAAGTGTAGAAAGTATCACATTGTGAAATATTGTTCTGTTAATGTAAAAATACAGCACTGAGCAATTTCCTGCAACTCATTTTAGCCAAAGCTCTTTGTTGCGGTACTGTAGGTTACTATTTTTTCTCCTTCACCTCTCCCTTCTTGTTTTTTCGCTTTGGGATTTACCTTCACATGCTCCTGCTTCTCCATTGATTCATATTTAAGGACGTCCCCAGCTCACAGCCCTGTGGATTATGCAGCCTCTGTTGTTTTGGCTTTTCTTCTCCTTTCCTCTCCCTCTGTTCTCCCCTCAGTCGTCTTCTGCTCATTGAAAACATCACAGCTGTTCCTCTATGTGTATATTATTCATTTATTTACTTGAACAAGGCACAAATTGCACAATAATTTGTCTTTACGATGCCTCTTTTAAGTTTAGCATTTGAAGAGAACATCTACAGAGCACTTTATGTATTTTACAATAGACGTAAGTAATGCACGGCTGGGCAGATATTTCCTCTAATGCTTTGCACTCAAGATATTTACACAAGCGGCTGGTACAACGTGCCAATTTCACTTTCTTCATTTGTTTTTGAATAAAAACAAGCAGCCATGTTTCAGGAGCTGCCTGATTCCAAGTCTGTATATCTTGTATGCGTAGAAGACTGACCAAATGGAGGGCATCTGATGTAAAACTCAATGTAACCCAGTTAGCTGCTGCTTGACACTACAAAGAGTGATTTGTTCTTTTAGTAAATCATTTGTTAAAGGGAATACAATGAATAGGCTACTATAAGAACCAATATCAGCTTTGTATCGTTTGCATAAACTTTCAAATGTAAGAATTGTTCTATTTTATTGTAAGAAGAATGTGAAAAATGACTTGTCAAGGAACATTAACAGGCTATTGTTAGTTTGTTTCATACAAATGTCTCACTGCAATTAAACATTGTATTTATTCTTTTCAACTACGTAAGAAAGATACATGCTTCAGTGCATTTATTTTTCTTAATACTACACTCAAACTATTAAATGTTGACCCTAATATGTAGTCAGAAGAAAACGTTATATTAAAGAAAAATCTGAATCAGAAAAAGGTTTATTGCCATTGTCAGTGAACAAAATTCACAAACTAGGAACTTGATTTGGCGGTAAAGTACAACAAATGAAAATGAATGAAATGATAGCAAATGTATATTTAAAAAAAGGCATACCTAAAATTAAAATGACCTACTGTCTAGTCAAATTAATTAAGTTGACTAGACAGTAGTGCAAATATGGCAGTGCAAATAGATAGCTTCTTTTATTTTGGATACATTAAATATTTCTTTATATTTACATATTTGCACTCTAACTCAAGAACATGTATAAGGAGCCCAAGGCCACATAGAATAACATTTAAAATGTAACAGACTGAGCCAAAACTATTTATAGAAGTCTCAAAGAGCCTCCACCTCGCACTGTAAAGACCCTCATTCCCTGAGCGACCACTGGGGGGCAGCAGCAGCCCTCTCATGCCGGCTCTGCGCTGCTCTGCGCTGCGTTAAACATGTGGATGTGCTCATGTATGTAGCTCATGTTCCCTGTGGAGACACTCATTGATGGAAAGGCTGCTCTTATGTAACACATTTCTGTCTCCTGTAAAAGTGGATTTTCTTCTGTTGTGATGAGAAGGTCTGGGTCAGCGCTGCCTCAGAACAGCGGCGTCTAACTGAGAGCTCTGGAGGCGCAAAGATTTTAGGTTCAACTGAGCAACTTGGAATAAAGGGGTTAAGCTCACAACGCGCATGTTTTTTTTACAGGCAAAGACAACGTTAGAACAATATGATCACGTGAGGACTGCAGCTTTTCATATCATTTACCCAGTTAAGGCTTAAAGGTGCACTGTGTAACTTTTCTGGGTGGAGTACGCTACCTGTGTCATTTTGCTTTGGCCGACATGTTCCATCGTATGACATTAAACTTCTCTATCTTGCATTTATATATTTGCCGATGTTTTTGTTGCTAAAAATATGCATTCTTACGGAGAGCGAAATTATCTCTCCGCAGACCTGACCTGTAACCTGGTCTGGAGGCATCACCTGCTCGTGTCTATGCAGATGGATACGTTTAATGGCATACTGTGGAACATTCTAGCAAAGCATTAGAATGGAGAAGGGTGGGGAAACTATTTACTAACTGATTGTATCTACCACTGCTACAGTGGTAATTATAGATTTAGCTGGTTGCAAAATTACTATTTGTTATTAATATGCATTTTAATAAACTTGTAATTTAATTAATGAAGTGTATTTTGGTTGTTGATTTTTACAGAATGGAGGTTATGCAGGTGACATTCTTCAATTCTGGCAGTGAGTGGCAACAATGTGAGCGTCAATGGTGAGTAAATTTGAATTTTCTCCTGAAAGAGCTCAATACATAATGAAAATGTGAAAGAGCTGCAACAGTCTCAGAACAAATATAAATGTCTCTGCTTAATACACAGTTTGTACCTGACATCTAAAAGTAGAAAATCAATTAAACATTTGTAGAAAACAACAGGAACCGCAGCGACTCACATTTATCACTGACTCAGACTTTGGGATCACCCACAGTCGGACTCATGACCTTTCTGTCCTTAAAAAAGATGTTTCTGAGTCAAAATGTTGAGGAAATTATTTGTTGAAGTTTCTTAAAGCTTTAGTTTCTATTAAAATATAAGTTATGCACAGTCAGAGCAACAACGAACATTTTACCGCATAAGTTGTTGATTTGAGCGAAAGAAAAGCTCCACAGAAAAAAAAGGCCAAACAATACAGAGGAACACATTTCATCATTTGTGCTGCCTATCAGTCGGAATGTTGAAGAGCATTTTTCAAGCTAAAGAATGTCAATGCATGGCCTCTGTCGTAACAAATTCTTCCTTGAGTCGTTTTCTGGTAAATAAAGACTAGAGAAATGTCATTTACCCTCGTCCGCAAAGGGTTTTCCCAGCTTTTATGCATTTATTTTATCTTTATTTAACCAGGCAAACCATTAACAACACATTCTGATTCACAATGTCGGCCTCAGAGAGCTAGAGACAGTGAGAATAAATCATTTGTGAGTAAAACATTTGCTCGAGTCCTTAAAGTTTAGTTTACATTTGGAAGGAGAGCGAAATCCTTGACTCCAGTTTGAGTGAATTCTGAGTCAAAATCCAATCATTAGCCGCGGCAAATCGAAATGACACGAGGCCGAAAGAGGACCTGGTCTTGGTAAGCTGGGCTGAGTGTTATACCAGGTTGAGGTTTTGGCAACATTCTGGATTGACTTGGCTGTGAATTTTCTTTGCACCTGAGCCAATCTGACTGTCCTTAAACCAACATCTTGTTCGAGTAAGTTTCCCCATAATGTGTTTATGTTGTGGCGCTATCAGAGGTTCCCGTCTCCCTTGGGTGCTCCTCTCCGTTCCAGAGTCTCAGGGGGTTGGACGGGCTCTGTGTTTATCGTCTCTGTCCACTGGTGCGCCCCTGGTTCTCTGTATCTGTGGATCTCTCCTCAGGACGGCCTGCTCTTATCACAGCAGAGAAGACATCACAAAGTAGATTCAAGTGAGAGAGGAATGAAGAATACTCTACCGACCTGCCGACAGAATGGCTGCGAATTGTGAGTAAACATCTAAAATACTTTGTTCTTAGAATAGTCTTTTGTCCATCTTTGATTATAGTCGAGAGAGATGAGAGAACCTTTATTTTTTCCCTCACTAGAGAAACAGTCAACAGTCAAATAAAAATGCTAAACCTAAACAGTGAAAATATTCAAGATAGAAATTGTTTATTGGAAGTTTGTTATGTAAAATGGCTTTTAAGAGCTTTTATGTTTCCCTTCTCATTTAACCACTCAAACATGTATTTAGAGCAGTGTTTTTCAACCTTTTTTGACTCATGGCACACTTTTTTAGTTGAAACGATTCTGTGGCACACTATACTGAAAATAATAACAAATTGCACCTTTTAGAGCGAAAACATTTCAAATATAATGAAGCTAATATAGTTCATGACACTAAATTTGGCAATGGTGACGGTTTTGCTTTCTATTTTTGGATTTGAAGTTGGCTCAGAACTCTCCAAAATGGTAAATATTCAATCCATGCATGAATTTAACTTAAACTGGACATATTTGCAAGGCACACCTGGCAATACCTGAAGGCACACCAGTGTTCCCCGGCACACTGGTTGAAAATCAAGGATTTAGAGCAATGTTCAGCAAGTTCTTTAAAAAAACAAAAAAACTGTTGCAATACAATACAATAAAATACCCCCACTGCTGCTTATTTAAGTAGAACATTTGCTCTGCTCTGCCTTATTTTGCCTAAAAATCACCAAATGCACCAGCGTTAGTTCTAAATGATTCTCCTCCAGACACAACCTGTGCAGTCACAATAACGCAGGACAAGCCGTCAACTTTACGCAGCAGACACAAGTCAAACAGTGCATTTAGCAAACACACGCTGATATCAAAACATAACAAATTATGCACGCTACATGACAGCGCTTACACTTCTAAAAACACAAGTGAACAAAGAGAAAGTAGACGGCTGCATCTACTTCCGACTGGCTCATATTTTTTTAAGCGTAAACTCCAAACTCACGTGGCACTATCATCTTCTGTTTAAAATGAATGACTAAATAAACGGTCAAAAATGGTCAAGTTCCTGTGCTTCGTAATGATTGGGTCTCCTGTCACAGTCAGTTTACATGGTAATAGTGTAGAAAAATGCAGAATCTTGTAATTGAGACGGACGCGGCGGCTGCTGTGACCTTCCCTGTGGCAGTATAAAGCACATAACTGCTCATTTGTGTCGACAAGGAGGGTCAAGTGTCGCGCCAAAGCACACAATTAAAATATGCTGTTAGTCAAAACTCTCAACCTTCAGGTTAATGAATGGGTGAATGGTTCGTTTGTGTTATGCCTGAGTGAACCATGGATACATTTTTATTTTTATTATTATTTTTTTTTCCCAAAGCATGGTCCCAGAATGGAAATACCAACTGAAATAGAGTGTCCTGAGCAAGGACAAACATTGTGCAAAATTGACTTTGTTGAGCTTTTATCCATGTTCTAACATTGCTCCGTCATCAAAAACATATCTGGAGTAGCACTTAGCTTGATTCATGTTTGTTTGATGATGCTGGTTTGTAAATCCTCTCTCTCACTGTGTTCTTCGTCCTTTGATGTGTGACGTAGATGATGCTGACATCATTTATCCCAGAATCTTTTGCTGTTTTAAGTCCTTAAATCATCACCAGACTAGCTCTGAATGATAATTACAACTTCGTCAGATCCCCTGCTTACTGCTATGCATTGTGGGAATATATTTTCATTTGTGTAATTGCCTCTACAACCAGTAGATGGAGCCACAGTTAAGTCAAAATGGCATCTCCCAATGCAGTGATAAAGTTTAATTTGTCTTTGTAAAAGCATTTTATTTTTAGTTCTAAAACATGAGATGTCAAACTGAAGAGCAGGTTTAAGGCTAATAACAATACAAATGATGCATAAATCCTTTAACTTGACTCTAGATGTCTTAAAAAGTCAGCTGTAAAAAAACAAAAACAAAAAAAAAGCACTCATTCATTGCCCTGATATTCAATTGGACTGTGCCAATTAATGAACGAGACCATCAAGCACAAATAAAACCCATTTATTGATGAAGACCCATTTGTTCCACTTTTCCACTTTATTTGTATAGCACATTTCATAAACAGAACTGTTTCCAAAGTGCTGCACACACAAACATAAAAACGGCAAAACAAAATATATAATAACAACTCAATTTGATCTTACTGCTTGTAAAAAGTAAAAAAGTAAAATCAAATCCAAGCAAAATGATAAAACCATAAAATAGAAATAAATTAATAGAATAAATACATTTAAAAATGATAAAACACAGTGGTCCACACAACTCACGCGGTGTTAAAAGCCAGAGAATAAAAGTGGGTCTTAAGACGAGACTTAAAACACTCCACTGTTTTAAGTTGATGAAAGCAGTACCTTCAAGTGAACGGTCAGCTGAGTGCATGCATTACATTATAAATCTCCCAGTCATGCCTAACAAAGCATATTTTAAAATAATAATGATTTATATAAAGTTATCTGCCACAAGTCACTGCGGCGCTACTTTGCATATTCCCAACATTCACCTTGAGTGTTTGAACATGTTCCCGACTGTTATTCTCATGGTTATTTCATGACAAGGTCAATTGAGTGAAGATACAGCGTCATTAATTATCAGGATGAATGATGCATGAGTTACCTCAATCAATCTCCTTAATTTCAGCACACACAGGCCGGGCACGGAGGATAACACTTAAAATATTTACAGCAGCCTTCCATGTTCTTAAGTGTCAATATAAATGTCGTGCAAAATAGATATACCTCGGCAAACAGCACATCAACCAGGCAAGTGTCACATGTGGGTTTGGAGATCATACATGAGCCATACAACCTGACAAACAAAACACTTTTTAATGACAATAAAAATTGCACATATATTCAATTTAAACTATTGCTATGTATTAACTATGATACATCCTCAGCAATTCGTAAACATTTTGCTGATGGTCTGGAAATTGACACCTTCTGCTGAATTATTTATATTTGGAATACTACTCGATTATTATAGAAGAAGTAAGAACACAGATATCCAGGAGGTTAGAATGGAAGTCAATGAGGCTACAAAAACCTCACAAAGGCTCTAAGCGACCTCATGTTGTTCTGAGACTTGACTAAAATTTTAAATAGAATTTGAGAGGATAGTCATCGAAATGTTTTACCATTTCCATAATTCAATACACAACTATAATACATCCTGCAAATGTCTTTGTACTCTTTGTAAGGTTTAAACCTCTTCCTACTTTTTGAGTACAAACGAAACGAAACTTGCATGTTGCTCAAATACACAAACTGAACTGAATTGAACTTAGACAAACTATCGATCCACATGGGAAATGCTCTACCACTTACTACAGTTTGTCAAATCAGCAGTCGCCTTTGACCCTCGTTCCGAATCTCTGCACTATTTCAAGCTGTCAGCAACGCACACAAAAGTAGCGGTTGTAAAAGTGAAGAAGAAGAAATAAATCATGATCTTTTAGGAAACTGGTTCCAGAGCCAAATCTAAAAATAAAACGTGTGTGTGTTGTGTAATGTGAATCTCCAGCAGGACTGTGATGGAGACAACCTTAAGCAATGCCCTGTGATTTCAACATTTACTATAGAAATTAATCCATAAACAGTCCAAATCCCCTGTTCTTTACCTATACTAATCTGTTTTGTGACTAATTTTCATACACAGAGTAGTGAGGCCAATGACTCATGATGCTAAGCAATACAGAGACAATGAATGAATGAATACATATTCGAGATGTCAGCTTGATTACACTCATAAATAATCATCTGCTTTGAGGAATTCTTTCTTAATTGCCTTTTAGTGACAGCCCCATCAACAAAGCAGGAGCTATAGAGACGTATACAGTGTGTACGGAAAATGATAAATACATTTTACAAGAAATCCATTAACTGGAAGTGTGTGCGTGTGGTAAATCTCAAGTAAACAGAGAAAAGTAGACACTGTAGATGGTGTAAATAATAATCATGGTTAATTAATGTAGCTATTTTATGCTATTGCTTTTGTCTGGAATGTATACCTCACTGAAGGGGAGGGTGACTTGATCAGCACTGTTCTCAGGGAGAGGTTTTACCCTTAAACAAGCCCTGGCCTTTTTTACTGGGCTTGTTTACTTGTCCTGGACTTGTTTACTTGTCTTGGACTTGTTTATTTACAGGGGGTGCACGGTGGCACGCGGTTAGAGCTCTCGCCTGGCAATCAAAAGATCCAGGTCTGGCTTCCCCCCACTGTCTGAAGACATGCACGTGTCAGGTCAATTGGCAACTCTAAATTTCCCCTAAATTAATGTGAGAGTGAATGGTTGGCTGTGTGTCAATGTCTCTGTGTTACTCTGTGACTAGCTGTCCAGGGTGTACCCCGCCTAATGCCCAAAGCCACTGTGATAGGCTCCGGTCACCCGCGACAAGTGGTAGGAAATGAATTAATTAACTGAATTACTTGTCCTGGGACTCTTTACTTGGCATTGTATTGTTTACTTGTCCTGGCCTTGTTTACTTGCCCTGGCCTTGTTTGTGTGTCTTGGATGTATTTACTTGCCCTGGCCTAGTTTACTTGTCCTGGCCTTGTTTACTTGCCCTGGCCTTGTTTGTGTGTCTTGGATGTTTTTACTTGCCCTGGCCTTGTTTACTTGCCCTGGCCTTGTTTGTGTGTCTTGGATGTTTTTACTTGCCCTGGCCCTGTTTACTTGTGTTGGACTTGTTTACATGCCACTATGCCACTTTACTATTTTACTTGTACTGGACTTATTTACTTGTGTTGAACCTGTTTATTGGTGTTGGACTCATTCACTTGCTCTGGACTTGTTTACTTGACTTGGCCTTGTTTACTTGCATTGGACTTGTTTGATGGTCTTGGACTAGTTAACTTGTCCTGAACTTGTTTACTTGCCCTGGACTTGTTTATTTGCCCTGGACTTGTTTACTTGCCTTTGACTTGTTTATTTGCCCTGGACTTGTTTACTTGCCTTTGACTTGTTTACTTGCCCTGGACATGTTTACTTGTCCTGGACTTGTTTACTTATCCTGAACTTGCCTGCTTGTCCTGAACTTGTACACTTGCAGTGTTTGTTTTGCAGATGATGTTGAGTTGATGTTGGATGTGTACAAGGTGGTGTTTGCAAACCGTAAAGTTTAAACTCTCTGTGGGTTAGATATGATGTATAAAGACAAGAGGACTGTTCTGAATCTGAGCCATTTAGTTAAAGACATGGAACGGAATAGGACTTTAACTGTTTTATTCACCTCATTCCGGAAGTTGCCTTACGCGCCGCCGTCTTGTTTCTGTTGTATTAGTTTACATGGAGCAGACGAGCTCAACAGAAAATAAGTTCTACATGGACTAAAAAGCTGTTTTCAGACTGACCAGGAAATCAGAGCTATGTTGACTTGTTGTTGCTCGTGTTCATTAAACATTTTACACAAATCAACCTACTTTATGTAACATTTTAGCGGCGAGACATTCCGTTTGTGATTAGCTTTAACGGAGTTCTCGTCAAACGGGAGTGTGTTTACAACAAAAGTGCAAAAAACAGCAAAAGTGGGCGGGGCAGAATAAGGTCAATAGTAACTAATGAAGCTCAATTTACTGTAAACATAGTAGATCATTTTACTTTATTCAAACAGGTATTGCTCTGTTCATAATATAATGGTTTTATTTTTTAAGGTTCATTTCAAATCTATATAATCAACCATACAGACTTCTACTTTGGAGAAGTGGTTGGGCAACATGACACCTGTCTCTGCAGATGATTTCTTGGATTGGATCAGATGCCTTTCCAAACACAGCCCTTTTCCTTCTTGTTTGTAACATGCAATGCCTGTAAGCACAAATCTATTTCTATTAAGTACTATAGCCTTAGTCCAATTTTCCAATTCCCTCATTTGCCAACATTAACCACGTAAATTGTTTTTGAACAGCCTCCCAAATCATCAGGGCAGACACACATTGATTTGCTGTTATGGACTATCACGCCATGTTTTAGATCTGGACATAAAGGGACCAGAAATCAAAGCACTAATCTTAGCAGAGAGGGACTGGTTCTCTTTCAGGATTCACAAGCAGCTGAAATGACAAAAAAAAGAAAAGTCTGCACGTCTACAGGGACTGTGTGCCTCGCTGGAGAAGGCCAGACTCTCAGAGGATAAGCACAGTCTAGTGTGTTTTTCAGGAATGGTAAACTGATTTTGATGCTGGGAGTGGAAAACTGTGGGAATCTAACAAGTGCCCAGCTGTGCTCTGTGTCCTCTGTGGGTGGGTGGGTGGACATGTGGACTCTTTGAATTGTTGGAATACCATATCTTTAAAAGCAGAAAAAAGCATGCTGTGGTTGGAGTTTTCTTGTCCTCGCTGTGTTATTGTGACTTTTGTTAATCGCCCTGAAACAGTTCTGTTGTTATGTCTTTGTATAAACACTTCACTCATACAATTACCTTGTTTTGAGTTATTCCTGCTCAAAAAACAATGACAGACTTTAACTAGATGCTGTTGCAATAGCTGAAGCTATTGCGAGTGACTGCGCAATTGATTTCGTGTGATGTTGGTCTGGTCCGGGATTCGAAGCCACGGCCTCCTGATTGGGAGGCAGAAGCTCTAGCCGCTCTGCCACTGTGCACCTGCCTAAATCAGTTCAAACAGCAACATTTCCTGTAGAGGACCAACAGAAAGGCTCCCACTGTAAAAGATAGGGAAAAATTGCTCGGCAAATTATGAAAAAACTACAAAAGGTACATGTACCAAAAGTAATAGCAGACATTAGAAGGCTAGGACGTATTGAAAAATGCAAAAAAAATTCAAATAATTTAAAAACTGTGGCCTGTGAAACGTGCCGAAAAACAGGAAAATACAAGAACAAATAGTGACTGCCTATGCATAGGCAGTCACTCAATAAACACGCCTGTGCTGGAGCGTCAATATGTTAGTGATGGGTGACACATTTTCTTGAATCAGTACCGATTTCAAGTACTTTTGGGGTATTTTTTTTTAAATTCTAATACTGTCAGGTCAACCCAACTAAACTTATGGGTAAATGGGCCAATACACATTTTTTATCTATTTGTCTTGCTGCTGTGTGTAATGAAGTAAATGTGTTAATTTCAGTCTAATTTTTGTCAAAAGTCATACACCTAATGCGCCCAAAAATATACTTAAATAAACACAATTACTTAATTACTGGTGTGTTCTTAAAGTACAAAAAAATAAATAATAATAATAAAAATTGAAAAACATGCACGCTTGCTGGGAAGTGGCTTGTTTCTCCTCAGACCTGACTTGTAACTTTTCTGGTGGAAGATAGTTTGCTTGTTTCCATGGAGATGTTATCACTTTGCCTCCAACATTCCAAAGAATAGCAAAAACTCTGGCAGAATGTTCTAAAGTTTGGTTCAAACCTTCCATCTCCATGGAGTCGTGCAGGTGGCGTGCCCCAGAAATTGCTGGCTGTCCACAGTTGCTACGACACAGACAGTGCGCCGCCATGTTGGTCAGGTGAATGTGATGATGCAAATCAACTGGACACAATCGCAATTTTATGGATAAAATGGCCTATAACATGCAATCCCTGAATAATCATGAGCAAAAAGGTCAGATTTGTGTTTTTTTTTTGTGTTTTTTTTTACATATTTGCAGCATTAAAGTTATATATATTATGTGGCACTTTTAGCCTTTTTATATTGAATCATGACTTCACGCAGAACCACCGATACATCACTGATACTTTGTAATAGAGTCGGGACGTGGTTATTCCATTTTAGCTAAATACCTTTATAGACCCACAGACACAAACAAATGTTCATATACGCGTCTCTATCTCTGTCCAGTGCTGAAACTCTGAGTTGACTGATGGCTAACCCCTTGATTTTCAACCAGTGTGCCAGGGAACACTAGTGCGCCTTGACGTTTTGCCAGTTGTGCCTTGAGAAAATGTCCAGTTTGAGTTAACAGATTCACAAATACAGATTTAATGAACGAATTCACCATTTTCGGTGTCCTGAGCAACATTTTCAAACACAAAAAAAACGCATAACCATCACATTATCAAATTGAAAGAACTAGACAGTGCCACAGACATTATTTACCTCATTATATACAATATTTTTAACTAAATGGTCTGATTTGGTAACGTTTTAGTGGTAGGTGGCGTGCCGTGGTAGCTTTTAAACCCAAAACATGTGCTACAACTCAAAAAAGGTTGAAAAACACTGGGCTAACCAATGCTACCCAGAGTTAACTAAGTCTGATTGAACGCTCCTTCACTTACAAACGATAGGTGAGGCAAAATCCCCCATATTAAATATTAAAAAATAATTTATTTCATGATATTTATTCATTTATCTGGTCTTCTCTGCAGTCACAAGAGGATGTTCAATGGTCACTAGATTCTTCAGCGCACCCGTTTAGAAATCTCAACTTTTGTTTTGTTTTACACACTAATATGATCTAAATTAAAACACCAAACGGTTCAGTGATTCTTACCAATGCTTTGACTTCACCTAAATGTGGTCGATGGGTTGGTACCAGCGGACACTCTCTAACGCTAACGGCTATAGGGAAAATACATGAGACTGCCACCGGAGTCCTTCAAATCATACCGGAGTAGCCACGTTGGTAAGTGGTTGATAGCTTATTTATATGTCCACGGCTTGCCCGCTACCAGGAATCTTACGAGGTGCGGCTTTAATAACAAAGACAGCACTCTCCATCCGTGCAGACCAGGCAGTGCCCGTCCCGCGCTTCTTTCTCTGCCCGGTCTAAGCATGTTCCAGCTCCTCTCATGAATAAATGCTGCCCGTGCTTCCTTTGCTCAGAGTGGCTTTTCTTGTTACCACACTGGAGGACGGCCCTGAAAATTTCATGACCGCTAAATTATTCACACAACGTTAAGATGACAAAAAACAGCAACATTCTGAAAAAATATAATCTATTAGAAAAAGAGGACGATAAGTGGATTATCGGCGCTAGACAAAAGAATATGAAAATGTCAGAATTAGCATAATTTGTTCGGTGGCCCAAGTGTTGGAGGACTGAGCAGTAATTGGCTTTTATACAGAAGCTCGGGAGAATACGTGCTTACAATGCGCTGATTGCTTCCTGCGACGTCATCAGTGCTATAGCCTACACTCTCCGAGAGCTGAAGCTACAGGGAATTTAAGGAAAGCTGCGTTGTTCCAGCAACAGTTTGAAGATTTTATGGACACATTTTCATAGATTCAACAAAATATGCTGGCATAATGGTCCAGATGCGAACAGAAAGAATATGTACAGTGGTTGATTTATATGACAAGCATAGATTGAACACATTGCATCTTCAGAATAAATACTTGATGAACTGTGCAGACAAGAATATCATTTTTTCACTCAAAAGAATTACAAGGGAAGATAAATTATGAAGAACACAATACCAGACGAGTTCCAATGTCCCTTTTTGTTTGCATTTCATTCACATCCATTTAAGAGAAGGGTTTAGAAGATTTATTTAACCTGACCAGGCAAGAGCAAACATTTTGAAAATACTTTACAATGACGTTTTGAACTGGAACCACATCCTGTTACCTCAATCTTTGCTCTAGCTTTTCTTGTGAGTGTGTCAGTCTGTCTGTCAGTCAGCCCCAGGGCAGCTGCAGCAACAGCCAAGTGAATGAAGAACATGATGTTGTTTTTTTCATCAGGGTGTGCCCACGTACAAAAGTCTGTCCTTAGGTATGAATTAAACTGGTTACACTGAGGTTTGTAAAGCCACCTTTTTCTCGTAATTAGTACATTTTGTTTTCCTTCCTTCCTTAGAAAGTGTATCGTAAAAGAAGAACTTTGTGAAAAAAAATGCTGTCTTCAGGGCGGCGGTAGCTCAGTTGGCAGAGTGGTCATCTTCTGATCCAAAGAGCAGCAGTTCAAATCCAGCTCTTGACATAAACTTGGTTGAATGGTCAGATAGGTTGTGCTTCCAGGTCAATCAGGTGGATACTGTTGTTGTGTCCTTGGGCAAGATAAGTAACCTGCCTCATCCCCAGCATCTGCGCACTCTGGTGTGTGAATGGGTGAGTGGTTCCTTGACGTAAAATGCTTTGAGTGCCTTGAAGGTGGAAAAGCACTATATAAAATTTTTATCATTCATCTAATAACTAAACATTTTAACATTTCCACATAAAGTCTATATGACAGGCTCTCAAAATGTTCTAATTATGACTAAGTTTGATGTAAATTATTTATTTATTATAGTTTTACATCTGTGAAGTTGCAGTTTGTGAAGAATTTAGGTAAAATTAAGGTTTAAAATTACAGGAAGTCAGGCTGGGAACAGAATCCCCCTATGTCGTCAAAAAGCGTCCCATTGAAAATACAGAGACACTTTACACACAACTGAGAGGTTAAGTCATTAGTCATTCAACAAAATAAAGCTGTTGTCAGGTATTATTTTTATTGTGAAATTATATCAATTGTGTAAATGATGTGGATTTTAGTTTTCAAAATGGCTGTTGTGGACTTCATATTTGCTGCCCGTGTCCGACCAGGAAGTAACATTATAAACATTACAAAAACTGTCAGACCGGGGGTAAATAGGTAAAATGTTTAGTAAAAATCATGTTCGCTTCGTTTTAGTGACATGTGTAGTCTAACCTGTCATATAAACTTAAACTCTATAATACCCCTGCTTTGCATTTGTGTTTGAAAAAACTGTTACACGGCTGTGGTAGTGGCCCAAAAATCCTTGCATGGGAAAAATAGTGATGCGCCAAAGGATTGATGGGAGCTAGCGATGAGTTTGAAAAGTTGAAATACTTTCTTTCTTTTTTCTCTGTTTGAAAATTACATACCGCAGCTTCACCATCCCATGTTTATGTTTCCCTTTCATTTGCATAATGTTAATTAACACGGCTTTCTCTAAACAGTATGTGCCCACACGTCGTCATTACCGAGCCTTCCCACTCGGCTCCTCTGCGCGGTTCACTTCACAGTCGATACATTACTAAACACTGATATCCATCACATATGAGGTGGCTGACACGTCTCAGACCAGATTGAATCAAAAGCTAATATTGGCATCAGTTATCAATGCAAAACAGGTTCACATACACCCAGGGACAGTGTGAACGCTCCAGTGCAGAGCTGCCCTGCCTGTTAGCCCAACTGTGGGAGGAATAATCGAGTTTCAGCATTAGCCTGAGCAATAGTATGCAGTGTAATCTGGAACTGGCTCAAGATGGAAGAGAGGAGCTTTTTTTAACTGCAAAAAGTAATATTGACAACCAGGGTTATTGAATTTAAAATATAAAATTGAATGTGCTTCGTTTGGCCTACCGGGTTTATTAGGTCTAAATCCTTGACTATGGACATTAAACTTTTTTTTTTCAAAAACTATGCTCTTGAGTGAGTGTTTTTATGATAAATGTGAGTTAAGTTACAGTAATTGTGTTTAGACTGCAGAAATGCTCAGTCTAGTTTTGATTTAAAGGTTTAAAACAGCAGAAAATTATTTGAGCGATTGAGGGAGTTCAGCAGGAAGTGTTTTTGACAGTCGGAGGGAGAGGATTTTCTTCAAATAGACCAATATTGACCATATGAAAAGTTAATGAATGAGAATCATAAGCGCGCAACCACTAGAGATAGACAATTTTATCCAATCAGAGACGTTGGAAGAGAACCATCGTATATGGAAACAAGTTCCTGTGACCCAACAGTTGCTTCTCTGCTTGGTTCAATGTCAGAGTGAAGGAAGATGGTGGGGATAATTGTGATACACGTTCTCCCCTCATGGGTCAAAAGGAGTACAGACATGTCAAAATATTTTCCCAAGGCAGACAATTAAGCATTATCTTATCTTAAATGGACAATTCTGGTGCGTTCACACTTGGTCTTACATGGTAGTAATTTGAGCTCAGATTCATCCCGATGTGGAGTTGGTTTGGCCCTTTTCCAGTCCTTGTTTAGTTCCGTCTTGTAAAGGTTTAGTTTCAGGTTTAGTTTTGATTTCGTCCCAGTGTTTATGTGGTATATTTGTAGACGCACAATGACCAATCAAAATTGTGTCTAGACTTGGATTAAACCAATTCTAGAACAGGTCAACATTTGGACTTTGGACCAAAATAGCACTAGCCTAAACCAGGACTAGCACAGGATTCAAGTCTACTTCTCAGGACAAAACTAACATTAAACCAGCAGCAAAACAGGACAAGTGAGAATGCAATGATTGTGAAAGTCATTTTATTGTACGTTCCTTTTTTGCAGTGTAACTGGGTTGCAAACTAATTGAGTTTAACCATTTGCCTGAGCAATGGCACACAGTCTAATATCTAACAGGCTGAAGATGAAGGAGAGGAGCTTGGTTTTACCCCAGGCTGCTTCTCCACACTGCAGACGCCATTTTGATGAAATTAAGGCTCCACTTCACCCGTCCTGCCCTCCGCCCGCAGCCTTTCTGTCCAAACCCGATTAGGCCACTTGTGGACCATTATTCAGATTGTTTATCACTCTCTCAGCCAATCGAAATGAAGTGGAGTCCGCCGCACTGGGCCTTCAGCTCTGATCCCCATCGTGCTTTTTCACTGCCTCAAACTGCCTGCTGTCTCGCTGTTATTAGCTTCTAACTTCTAACTTTTTAATGATTCATCCATGCCGCCGCAGACTCCAAATAGGACTTTATTACTTCTTTTATGTGATTTTATAAAACTGTACAAAGTGAGTTGAATTTCACTTTGATGTCTAGATGCAAGACAATGAAGTAGGGTTGTGGTTGACAAATGAAATTCTTGGTTGGCTAAAGACAATTAATCAGCTAAAAGGGGGGAGGCGTGGGGCTGGCAAAAGCTTTCAAAAATATTATTAAGATAGTATGCAAAAACTAATAGGTATACAGAGAAGTACATTAAGCTCTTAGTCACTCCCAAACTCCAACAAATACTCCATGCTTCCTCTTCTCTGCTGTAGTTCACAGAAATGCTTCAAATCCCCATAAATAACCAGATGTTTAATAGAAGATTTGGTAGACTATAGGTGTGTTCAAACTTAAAAAAAAATTGCACCAAATTTGGAAGTTAACTGAAACAAATGCTTCAGTTCAATTTGTTTTTGTAAAGCCCACTATTTTTGTAAAGCTTTAGCAAATCAAACAATGTCAGTCATTGATCAATAATAGAGAAGCAAATTAACCAACGTTCAAGAATGGAAGCAAATGGCTAGCCAAGTAGACACCTCTAGGAGAATCACAGTGAATGAGAGATCGTATTTCCACGGACAAGTTGCAGATGGTCCAGAACTGATCCAGGACTAAACCAGGACTGAACCAGGACAGACAGGCTGCAGACGGTCCAGAACTGATCCAGGACTAAACCAGGACTGAACCAGGACAGACAGGCTGCAGACGGTCCAGAACTGATCCAGGACTAAACCAGGACTGAACCAGGACAGACAGGCTGCAGACGGTCCAGAACTGATCCAGGACTAAACAAGGACTGAACCAGGACAGACAGGCTGCAGATGGTCTAGAACTGATCCAGGACTAAACCAGGACTGAACCAGGACAGACAGGCTGCAGATGGTCTAGAACTGATCCAGGACTAAACCAGGACTGAACCAGGACAGACAGGCTGCAGATGGTCAAGGACTGCACATCCATTTGCAGATTGTGGAGCCAGAACCACTCGAGACGGATAGAGAGGGTGGCTTTTCTAGTATAGAGAGAGTCATCAGGCAGGTGGAGCTAGAATCCTGGAACTAGACCTGGACTAGAACAGGACCGAACCAAGACTACATCAGGAATAAACTCAGCTCAAACCAAGACCAAAGAAGTGTGAACGCACTCGGAGACAACCGATCAACTAAACTGAAGGACAACAGCCCCAGTTGCAAGTTTCATAGTGGTGGTAAAATAAAATGTAAAGTTGTAAATAATGTTGTCCTTTATAACATTCTAATTTAAGTTATGAACCTTTGGATTGATTATGTATTTGTTAACTTAAAACACTGAAAGACAATAACAAACTAATAAAACAGCCATACATTTTGTTCTTTTACAAGCTTGAAAAAACGGTTACTGTGACTCCTGACGTACTCAGTAAGCAACACATTTCCCTGCTCTGATGGGAGCTGCCAATCCCCCCCATAGGCCCCTCTGACCACCAAAGTGTCGTCCACGTACACAACGACACAAAATGATCCGGGCGGGTTTGAACAATCCGTCTTTGAGTTGGCGCTTGAGTGCTCTTAACACCAAGCCATACAAAGCCATGTTGTCTATTGTGACCATATATTCCACCATAATCACAATTAAATAATATAGTTATGATTAAATATAGTGTTCGTTGGATAACTCCCCTTGTGCAACAGGCCACATTCTAAAGCAGGAAGTGTGGATGAAGTGTCTTGCCCAGGGGCACTTTAACACTGACATAAAACAGAAATAAAACCACCTGCTGCTTTATGAATGTTTTAACCTCTGTGTTAGCCTGGATTTGGAAAAATGTACATCTAGACTCAATGAAAGACCCATAATAATAGCATTTATATTTAATGATTACTTTACAAAATTACACTGTGAAAACACACAATTGAAGTGACTGATCTGAACCTTCCACCTGTGTCTCTGTGTTAGATCGACATCAACACTTTCAGGCACAAAGACCGTAAAATCACAACACAAAACGCCTCCCTGAGTCGCTGATCGCAACGGGAGATACTCATGCCGTTTATGCAGATTAGTTTGGTCCCATCTTTGTTAATGAGCGGAGAGCAGGGAGAAGCCTGATTATCAAATGGGTTTAGTGCGTTTAGCCGGGACTAATCCAGGGCTTTTCTTGTTTGTGGATGTGACGAGGAAGACAGCGGTGAGTCAGCTGCTGCAGAGGTGCCGCAACAACTGGCTGCACTGTACGGGCTGGAGATGAATGGACTAAACACGAGCAGAAATGTTCATCGAGGCTTCAACAATATTTATAAAACCAGAAAGATTACACATAGCGCACCTGTAAATGACATGGGTCAGGTATTCTTTATATTTTGCGTCCATCCTGATCACTTTTTGGATTGTCCACACATAGAAAAAGCATTATCACTAAATGTCAAAAAAGAAAACAACTTAAATATATTCATCGTTCATATTATTCATCCAGTTTGTTTGATCTGTTTCAGTTAAGTGTTTAGTTAAGTTCATGCTTGCATTCTGCCTGCTTTATGTGATTGCACACTCAGTAAATACATTTTCAAACCACGTTTTAGCCTGTCTTGCAAAAAAGTTTTGTTTTTTCTTTCCTTAATTGTCCATGCAAATTTAGATACATTTTAATAATTACGTTCAGATACACTTTGATACATATTATTATATTTAAGTAATAGTTAACATTCATTTCTATATTTGAAAAAGTTTCATAATCATCTGGTCAATGTTTCAAAATCAAGACATTTTGACTTCCATCCGAAAGTAATTTTCAATCTAAAGGGGCCGGTCTGAGAAACTACATTTTGACTTTTTTGGATGAACTTTTTTTGATAAATCCAGGGCGAATGAGGGATTACACAGACTCACTTCTACATTTGGTATAATGTAAATATAATATAATGAATTCCTTGCAAAGGCAGTGACTAAAAAGCTGAATGTGATGCATCTGGGTTTCCATGTCCTTTTACATTATACCTCGCCTGGCTTTTATATTAAAACTGCATGTGTTGCTTGATGCTGAATCCAATTGACACCTCTAAGCGCCTGTCCGCACCTGTCCTGTGTGCGCCGGTGTCCCGCGGTGACAGCGCAGATGGACCACAGCGAGGACCATGTGGCTCTACAGTATGGAGCAGCGCTCAGCCATGTTTGTCATGAGTATTTTTAGATGCACTTTTTTCCATCTGGTGCTGCTGATGTCTTGATGTCTCCACGTCGATGTTGGGCATGTGATTGGCTGATTTGCTGGGAGTGATGGACAGCTATGTTCTGAGCAGATGGTACCTCATGGGCAATGTATGTTCTTTAAGTGGGTGGTTAAAGCACATGTGAAATATGTTCTATGCACTTCTACATACATATACTGTATATGTAGTTTCAGCTCTGGTGCTAAAACTCTGAAGGGCAATAAAGATTATAGAGATAAGATCATATCATTCTGAATTTTAGCCCTGAGTGGCAAAACACATGAGAGTCAATGGTGAGTAATGATATTTGTCATGTGAAAGATCAAAATACACCTACATTTGGAGCCGCTGAAGTCTAATAACACATTTAAAGATCTACAACCCTCTCTGACATCTAAAAAACAAACAAACAAATAAACATAGATATGAATCATAAACAGGTCAACACATTTGCCAATTAAACAGTCATTTCTACCATGGAATTCTGACATGCCCTTCAGCTCAATTCTAGATTGTTGTTGTGAACGTAATCTATTGTTGCATAAGGTTAGTGTTTATGCCCCTAATGCAAATGTGCAGTGAGTAAACTGTTGGATTATTACTGTGTGCAGCTAGATCAATTCCTGCTTTATTTGAGAATCTATCTTGGATCTCTCCTGTGTTTGCTTTTGGGCTCAAACCACTGAATGACTAGACCAATCAGGGGCCAATCTGTTTGAAGTATTTGTCTGAATGTTCTGTCTTTTTCCAGTCACATTTAACAGACACCAACAGGACTTTAAAGCCCTCACAGAAAAGCCCACTCAAGCAAACGTCTTGCCTTGAGGAATGAAACAATGGTAACCAGCCATCCTGTTTTGTGAAGGTTAACTCTCCTGTATTAAAAAAACAAGTGCCGAAGTTAAATACCTTAAGCAGGTCTTTTTGTAGGAGTTTGCATTTGCTCATTGTTTTTTGATTGTTTTATTTTTGCTCCCGAAATAGACGAAGTAGCCGGTCAAAGTTAACGAACATTTGAGAGTCAAACAACAGTATTGTTTTGCTTCAACGTGTGCAGCTGATCCTTTAGATCTCTCTTATTTACTTTGTCTTAAACAGATAACAAGCACAAAAGTGTCACAAAGAATCAGACTTTGTTAGATATTTGCTGGACAGTTTTTGTAAATACTGGGTCCAAAAAATATGTTGCAGGTTCCATGGTGAAAGAATAAAAGAGTGAATACTGCTCCTGCTCCTTCAGGTCATATGCTAACACGACTCAGACACATGTGAGTGACATCAGAGCTGCTTTAAACACATTTATGATTGTATTTTACATTATGTTTTGGAAATTATGATAAACGTTTGATGAAGAAACAATCCAGGTTTATGGGTTTTACTGGACAAAAGCTCACAGAAATGTTGAGCCCGCAATCATTTTTCATTTTGTCTTAAGATATATTAGATAATATACCACAAATTAGATTATTTTGAAGCTGAAATCTAATTTTAAGGCTAGAACATTTTATATTGTCCATTGTTTGTTATAGAAAAGCAAACTAACTGACCTTTCTACCCTGGAAATTCCAATGGGCTGCTTTTTTTCACAAAACAAACACTTAAAACCGCTAGAATTTAGATCTAATGTGAGCCAATCATTGAAACATTTACAGTCAACTTCATTTTGCCTCCAGTCACCTCCATTCCTGAATGACGTCACATTTTAAAGGGTCTATAGCAGGGGTGTCCAAACTTTTTCCATCGAGGGCCGCATATTGAAATACAGACCAATTGGAGGGCCATAAATCAATCGTGAAACGTTAAAAAAGCTGCATTTATCTGATGTTTTAAGCACCACCGCATCTACTTTCAGTCTCATTGCCTTAATATCAGGTCTGTGCTGCACCAAAATGTTAGTTATTTCCGTTAAAATAGTAGAAAATGTTAAATTTGCTGTAAAAAGTACTTCTCAGGATAATGTAGGCCAATCACCAGGAAGCCTGAGGGCCAAGAAAAATTGGTCTGAGGGCCGCATTTGGCCCCCGGGCCTTAGTTTGGACATGCCTGGTCTATAGACTCAAAAACACATGTCAAAAGGCCTTTTGTAACAAAGGTCGTGACTCTAGAAGCCTTCAGTCCCATATTTCAACCTTTATTTGGCTGAAATTTCAATTAAATTTACTATTTAAATAATTGTTTAACTAATCAACTAATCGAAAAAATAATTGCTGACTCGTCGACTACTACAATAATCGTCAGTAACAGCCCTAGTTAGCTCCTCCCTTCAGGCAGATATTTAGCAGTGACCCTCCATTTCTCTGTCAGATGAATTGAAGCTGCTCGAATACAAACTTTCCAGTCTGAAAACCTTTGTCCAGTTGACAGAATTTAATTTTCTTTTGCCTCTAGTCCATACAGCACAATACAGACTTTTGAAATTTCTGTGCCTCCAAATGTCAAGACCTGCCTCAATAACTCGGCCTCAGTCCTTCTTGTACTAACACACAATGGTGACAAAGCAGCTCTGTCTAAAGCCAAAACAAGCCTGTGTTATGAGCCTCTAACACAGTGAGATAGCGCTTTCTTTTCCCTTTTTTTAAGCGCCTCCTCGAACTCAACTCAGAGCAGATAATAGCTTTCTGGGGACAAGTACGAGGAACAGGGGACGCTAATGAATTCCTGTATCGCATCTGGCGTTAGGGAGGAGAAGAGAGAGGAAAGAGGGATGCAGAGAGGAGAGCGATCAAGAGATGGGAATGAAAACAGAGAGAGATGGGGGAGAAAGAGATGGAAAGATAGAGAGATGCAGAGAGAAGAGAAAGAGATGGAGGATAGAAAAGAGAGGCAGAGAAAGAAGAAGCAAAATAAAGGATGAAGAGAAAGGGAGAGTGAGAAAGAGAACAAAGAGGGGTGGAGAGGGAAGAGCAATCAAGAGATGGGAGGAGAAATAGAGAGAGAGAGAAATGGCAGAGAAAGAGATGGAAAGGGAGAAGAGCAGGAGAGAAGAAAGAGAAGCGAGGAAGAGAAAGAGGGGGACGGGATAGTGAGAGAGTGAATGCTAGAGAGACGAAAGGGAAAGATGAAGAGAAAGCGAGAGATAAGAAAGAGAGGTGTATAGAGACAGAGTGAGAAGTGGTGGAAAGTGAAAAGGGAGAGAGTGAAAAGGGAACGAGAGGAGAAGGATAGAGAAGAGAGAGGGATGCAGGGAGAGAATGGGCCAATATGGAAAAAAAATGTGGGGGAAAATGGAGGGAAACTACTGGAGAGAGGGAGCATAACAGGGAAAGAGAGAAGAATGTAGCAGAGAAGGGGGAAAGATGGGCAAAAGTGAGCCAGATGACAGAGAAGGGAGAGAGAGAGGGAGCACGATAAAGGATGAAGAGAAAGAGATAAGAGGGATGGATAAAAATAGAGTGAGAAGAAAGTGACGAGGGAGAGAGTGAAAGGGAAAGAGAGAAGAAAGATAGAGCAGAGAGAGAAGGGGCAATATGTGGAAAAGGAGGGAAACAACGAGAGAGAGAGGAATCAAAATAGAGGGAGAGAAAAACAGAGGAACATAGGAGAGAAAAAGGGGGAAGATGGGTAAAAGGGTGGGAGAGATGAAAGAGAAGATAAGGTGATGGGAGAGATGGAAGGAGCAAGATAGGGGGTGAAGAGAAAGAGAGAAGAAAGAGGGTTGAGGGAGAGGGGGAAAAAGGAAAGGAAGAATAAAGATAAAGAAGAGAGAGGGATGCAAGGAGAAGGTAGGAAAGAAAGGGAGGAAAGGTGGACAAAAGCGAGAGATGGCGTGGAGAAGAGAGAGAGAGAGATAGGAAGAGATGGGATGATGAGAGTGAATACTACAAAGAGAAGAGAAGAGAGGGAACGGGAGAGAGGGATGGATAAAGACAGAGAAAGGGAAAGCAAGAAGGGAGATTGAGAAGAGAGAGAGAGATGCAGAGAGAGAAGGCCCAGTATGTGGAAAAGGAGAGAGACAGGTGGAGAGAAAGGGAGCCAAACAAAAGGAGAGAAAGACAGAGAGAGAGAGAGAGAGAGAGCAAGAGATGGGTTGGTGACAGTGAATTCTACGAAGGGGAGTGAGGAGAGTAGGAGAGAGGGATGGATAGATAGAGAGAGAGAGAGAGAGTGTGTGTGTGTGTGAGAGAGAGAGGGGAGATAATTGTTGGCGCTGGCAGGTGTGGCCCACCTGCTGTAACAGGCTCTGGATGCTTTGGTGGAGATGGTCCTGGGAGGCTGCTCTGAGCTCTGGAGTCTATCACACACTCATGCTCCCTCTGTTGTTAATGTCTTCTTTGATGCATCTTGTTTCTGCCACAAGAGGAACATGTTTATAGCTTTTTATGAATGATTCAAAACAATACAATTGCTGTCTGTGTAATAATGTTGGCGGTGTAATGATTCAGAAATCTCCCGATTCAGCTTGATGCACGACCTAATGATTAATTTACAATGCCTAAAATGACTAGCATTTTCATATAATTATTCCCACTTTAGTTTTTGCCACCAAAGCGGGAATAAGTATATCATGAAAATGTTGGTTATTTTAGGTGTGAACATGTACAAGTAAACTGCATAACTGAAGGGCTTAAAGTGCCGATAACAGATAGGACTACTCAACTCAACTAAAATATGGGTAAGATAAATATATTTAAAGTTTTGCTAATATGTATATATATATATATATATATATATATATATATATATATATATATATATATATATATATTTTTTTTTTTATAACGATTTAGCAATTTTTTTTAGTTTTGTAATGTCCTTCCTGGCTGTAAATGATGATGATCTAACCCATCACACATTACTTTGTACACTGGGCTAAAACTCACAGATGTCCCAGATTTCTTAATCTCACAAACCTAAATATATGTGAACACCTTTTATTTAGTTGAATTATTTTTTTAAGGGTTAAAAAAAATCTATATATTTTGGGTAAATTACATAACCTTTGGATGGAATAAGTCTCCCTAGTCATCCCCAGTCTGATGTCATCAGTTTTTTACTTCCTGTAATTTTCAACAGATTTTTCAACTTTTCTCCACAACTATTACTTAGTGTAAAACTAGATTTTTTCATGTGCAATCGGTATTAATACAACAAATAAAATCAAAATTATAAAATCGCCATAACCTGTCAGATGCATTTAAATAAACAGTAAACAGTTTTTTGTGCGTTCTTTACAGAATTACAGAGAAATGTTTTGACCGTGTTACTATTGCTAACACGCTGCTGACCACTGTCTACTTTGTGCCTGCGCTCTGGCCCGGTGTATTTCCCCGTCTCTTTCTCCATGTTACCAGCAAGAATATATGAAGTATAGATGCATGACATCAGCAAATAATCGAGGACCCACTGTAAACACCATGAAAAAAATTACAAAGGGGAGCACTGTAAACGTAGCTTCAGCCGCTGCAGGTAAAGACACCAGACCATCACGCACAGGTCAGGAAAGTATTCCTCAGGTCCTAGACACTGAAAGCACCGAGAGAATGCAATGTCTGTCACCAAAGCATGAGTGTATAAAGAGACTTATTGAGCAAAATCAATTTTGAGATTTTAAGTTCCCCCTTATTATCAAGCCGCCCAAAACTGTGTGTGTTTAGAGAGATTTGTGCATGTTTGACTCATCTTTATTGTCCTGCCTTCAAGAAACCATTGCTCTAAAAATTACAGCTTTCCATCAACCCACTGCTCTGTACTTGTTGATGGGTTCTAAGCGTTTTGATTTTCTTTTTTTTTTTTGTCTTTTTCTTTTTGTCTTGAATGTGTCACTATACTATGAATCGTTCTACAAACTTTTAAATCCCATAATTAACAAAATATTAAATCTATTCAATCATCTGCATATAATTCTTGTCCAGAGCAGAGTGTCCTGTCTCTAACCAGTCATTTATCTAAACGGGTTCACCCTGATGTCATTAAGATAAGGCAGCAGACAGTTCTGAGTATTCCCACAGTTGCTCAGTCACTCGAACACACCATTAGCCTCTATTATGTCTCTGTGATCTGCTCCCAAATGAGCAGCAGAGAAAGACCGCTGAATATGACAATGCAGGGTGATTAGGACGTGACTCAACTGTGGCTGACCCAGAGCTGTCAAGAAGATTTAGTGCAAAATGGAAATTAGGGAAAAGGACAAGATTAAAAAAGAAATAGGAATGATTTTGGATTTGGTTTAGAACAAAGGTGGACATATGCATTCATTAGATTCAACTTGGGCAGCTGTAACGGTGCCAACAAGTATTATACTACACTTTGATCATGTTTTAATTTTGCTTCCCAAAATATAACTGTGTTAGATTTTAATCATACATGTGAGTTCAAGTAATCTGTCACCTTTCTAGGCCTGAGAATGCTTAATGACATCACCTTATGACGTCACACATCTTCAGCTAACGACTCATTGAAGCTTTTCAATTTTCTAATAAGATGCACCTCAACTTCTAAGACAGTTTTCTTTAATGGTTGTTCTTTTTAAATACAATCTTGCTCATTCTCATTTTACCTAAACTTTGGAAAATCATTTCTCATCAAATTGTATTACACAAAACAATTGAACAATTCAATACTTAATTGTTTCTTCTAATTGCAATAACCACTGTGCCTGTATTGTAATGATTTTAAGGCTGTAAGTGACTAAAGAAATGCCTTGTGCAGTTTGATTTAAATATTTATCTGTACCTAAAGTGTACCAACCCACAGTGCACCAATAAGACTACGAGGCAAGAAGAGGAGTTAATCATGCAATTAGACACATTTAGCAAACAGTATATTTATAAGGAAAAAGGTTCATTCACACCACGCCATCCCAACTCTACTTTTAAAGTATTTTAATGGACAAATATGCTAAATTGACTTTTTTGAGCTTTTAACCATGTTCTCACATGGTTCCATCATCAAAAACATACCTGAAGTTGCATTTAGCTTAATTAAAGCTAATTTGATGAATCCTGGTAAGAATGTCCTCTCCTCTCTGAGCGTCAAAAACACTCTCTTTTGACTTTTCCTGATGTGTGACGTATTCTCGATGTGTGACGTTTTCTCCATGTGTGACAAATCCATCAATCATCGCCAATCTCTGAGCATTTCTGCCATCAAATGAATTCATTGCAACTGCTCGGAAACATTAGCCTGTTTCCCTTCCTCCGATATTTCTTTATCTCAAATATGTAATTCCCTCTGCTGCCAGTAGATGGAGCCCCTTGCTCAGTTCCTTGCATGGGTAAAGCAAGAAACATTGAAAGTAATTTGCTTTTGCTTACTCAAGAGCATGTGTAATAATACAAATGAATGCATAATATGTGTGCATTAAACTCTCAAGTCGACCAAAGTGCTGTACACAAACAAGCAATGACAAAGAATATTTTTACAGAACGCAACAGAAAATCTAAGAAACATTTTGCTCATGGTGTGTTTTAGAAGTGATTTAAATTCACACCAAAATCTCAAGATATTTTACTGCACGCCCTCTCCTTTTGCTGATTCCCCCATAATAAATTACTTGACGAATATAAATTTTCATCCATCAAGACACCACCGACTGATTTATCAAGTAATGGACTTAAGGTCTACAGCCCTAAAGGTTATATTGCCAGTCGTACTCAAGATAAACTTTTACTCCATCTCAGATTTATTTACTTCTACTTCATAGTCCCCAAAATGTGCAACATGACAACTCTGACTGAAGTACAAATCTGCATTACTTTTTGCTTTAGATGCACATTTGTTCTGACGGACGTGACAAATACATCACTTTTACTGCAGCTTATAAACAGTCAGATACAGCCGTACGTTTATGCTAATCTCCCTTCTATAGTATATGGCGTATTATTCCACATTAGCTTTTCATTGTCATACGGTGGAAGAGCCAGAGGAGTTTTATGAGGAGGCCAGGCTGAAAGCATTACTCACGCTGAGATGGCAGGGCACATTGGTTTGCAAATGACTGTACTGTGACTTTAAGTGAGTCACTCCACACACGGGCGGAGGAAGAGGAGGAGCAGAGCGGAGGCACAACTAAACAAGCCCAGGCCTTAGGGGGGATGAGCCAAAATACGAAATACATGCCAGGAGTGCAGTGATAGTCAGTGTATGTGTTCCCGTAAAATGATTACTAGATTACTTTCATTTAGAAAGACGGGGGATTGACATGTTGAGGAGGTCCAAGAACTTTCTCTGGATTCTGTGGAAAACTTTGGTGATTTGCTAAATATTCTGGATGATTTTCCAAGTTAAGGCAACATTTTTACCTTATTAAATGTCTTTGTATTAGTTCTATAATATCTTTTTATTTCAATAAAAAGAAAGCAAGTGTATTTTCATAAGAGAGCTGCAGGGAGAGACACTTGGTTCTGCTTTACAACCATCCCAAATCAAGATTGAAGCTGTTTAAAAGTCTTTGCCTTGGTAATAAATTGATCTTGGAACTGATAAAACAGATATTAGATATCTGGACTCATTAAAGCCTCAGTATGTAACTTTTTAAACACAAAATGAACTATGATAATGTCTTTATTTCTGTTTATTACACTGAGAAATGTGCATCTTTACTGTGACCAGACCACAAACCTGACTCGTGGCCTTCTTCTGCTTGTTTCCATGGAAGTGTTCCTTTGGCTATTCACTTTATTCCGCCCCGCCCACTTTTGCCTCCTTTTATGTCTATGACTTGCACTCTTGTAATGTGCAAATAGTGATCGAGGGAGTCTTTCACTAAAACATTATATAAAGTAGACTGATTTGTCTAAAATGTTTAAAGTGCATGTGCAAAAACAATCATCATGAAATTGCTTAGAATTTTAAAGTGGTTGAACAAATAAAATGAAATACTTGATTGCATCAGGGAATTAACTTATTTCCAAATGAGCACAGATGTGGTGATATTGGAAGGGACGTGAAGTGCGTGAGGTTTGGTCCTGCTCCCAAACTTAACAATTATAATTTATCTTCACTAATTTATGTGCCACACCAATTACAGAATGATATTTCCAGAACCACGAAAGGAAAAAACGAAGAAAAATGCTAAAATGTAAAAAAAAAAAGTTTTAAAAAAAGGATTTAGGTATCACACAAGCTAAAAATGTAAACCTTATTCTTGGTTTTCTCTCATTACAGCTTTGAAGAGCAGAGACTTGGAGAACTGATGAAGAAAATCTTATCATCGAGCAGAAGAAACAGAAAGTTTATGATACTTTACAACAATTGACAAACTTTGGTTTAAAATAGTTTCTTGCCATTTTTGTACTACATCGCAACCTCTTCTTGCACATGCAGAAATAGTCCTCTGGGTATAACTGTTTTCCCTATATGTTCCATTACAGAGATTACAAAAAGTTAAAATCAACTTTTACAGTTTCAGAAAGACAACTCTGACCAATTCCTATCCCAAAAAGTTGTTCAAAAAGGTTAGCCACTTTCGGATTCACACTTTCTTGGTTAGTAGTTTAGCAAAATGCCAGTGACCTCTATATCACAGCGCTGCAGTAGCTCCTGACACCACTTCAAGGGCCAATCCAGCTCTGTTTTCTATCCACAATGGACAAGAGAATAGAAGGACGTCTTTAGCTTCAGAAATGTACAGAGCTCATGAGAGACACTGCTGAACAAAACAAACCATGATGGGGTGTGATGGCCATGCCAAACATTTAATAAAGAACTGACTCAGCCCTGGCAAGACCTCTTTAAGGACTAAGAAGGTGTGGCAAGGGGTGGAGCTGGATGGGAGAAAGGCAATGGACCACACCATCATGGAGAGGGAGGGCCAAGGGGTAGAGGGCTTTGTTTGACTTTGGGTTTGAACTAATTTCCCCCCATGTATTTGGTTGATATTATTTGGTTTAGCCCCTGTATTATATAAGTTTCCTTGTGTCTTATTTAGGGAGGTCAGATTATTTCTGTTAGTTATCATTATTTTGACATTATATTTTGGTGACATTATATTTAGTTGACCTCTTTTATAGGCCTTTTTGTCGATGGCCAATAAAACTTTTGGACTTTTGAGCCTTTGTCTTGTTGCCTTACTGTTTGGTCCCTAACAGTTGTGTCAAAAACAACAGTATTCATCATGGGAACTCTTTATCTGTCAATGCTCTTTTAACATGTTAAGACCCATGCTCTGAACAATTGTTGCCAACATATGTATTTTACAAAGTTATCAACAGCATATTACTTGAAGGACGCGTCTGTTAATGACCTTTAAACATGCTCTTCAGTACCTTTGCTTTTGGCATCCCATGTCTTAGAAATGTTTTTAAAATGCCAACAAT
This sequence comes from Rhinogobius similis, assembly GCA_019453435.1. Taxonomy (NCBI): domain Eukaryota; kingdom Metazoa; phylum Chordata; class Actinopteri; order Gobiiformes; family Gobiidae; genus Rhinogobius; species Rhinogobius similis. Next base: position 32,833,288 of record CM033626.1, read on the forward strand.
CCATTGAAGCAACGTGCTCAGGGACTTCTAATAACCACACATTTGAAATGAACATGATTTGACGTCAGAAATGCTCAGAAGGAGTCTGTCAATGATTAATGGACATAAAAACTGTGCAGGAGACATGTGGAGTTCTATGACGCAAGAATCCAGGGGGAAGGAGCTAAAAAGCCCCTTCTCTAACGTGTCAGGGATATTTTAATGACCTGAAAGAAGAATTTTTAAAAATTGAATATCACCAAGACAAAGGACATGTCTATTGACTTTAGGAGTCAGACTGTGCCACCCAGAGCCACGCTGAGTAAAGGTTAGGAAGTAGAACTTGTGGAAAATAATAAGTACCTTGGAACTCTGATCGATCACAAGCAAAACTTTAATGACAGTACAGGTATGCTGCAGAAGAGGTCAGCAGCATCTGTTCTGCCGTGGAAAACCCTCCCATTTCCTGGTGAACACGACTTTAATGACCTTGTTTAAGAAGTCCTGTCTGGAATGTGCTCGTACTTTTCTGTGATTTACGGGTGACTCGTGAATGTGAGTGAGAAGATCTTGAGAGCCTTGCAGACAGCTCTCTCTGAGATTTCTCTAAACAAGTGTAAACGAAGGCTCTGAGCATCTTGTCCAGTGATGCTCATCCTCTTCACAACGGGTTCTGTTTCCTTCCTTCAGGCACTAGGTTCAGGTTTCCCACAGTAAAGAGTAACAGATACAAGAACTCTTTTATTTCCGCGGCTATTTCTAATTTTAAATGCTGATCAGGGTAGAAATCTACTCCCTTTTCAAACTGGCCACTATGTTCAACTTCCCTGTTATCAGTAGATATGCACTAGGTGATTGTAAATGTGTATTGTTTTGATTCTCTTTGCTGTAAAACGAATTGCCCCATTGGGAACACAAATAAAGTGATGTTGAAGTTTCGCCATGGTCAAGGTTAGTCCTATATTTAGTCCAAAATTGGATGCACTATGTATGCTAGAGTGCACAGGGCCTAAACTTCTAGTCTTTTAAAAAAATCCACTGTGTAATAGTCTACAATCTTTATCTATCCTTTATACTCCAGCGCATTCGGAATTTATGTGTAGTTTGTTCTCTTATGATTCACACTCCTCCAGCATTTCGTCTGCTCTGCTCTTAAATCTCGGCAGCTCCCTCATGGTCCTCAGCGGGGCGGGCAGCTGTTCGCTCCGCTTTGTGCGTGGTCTGAAAGAAACTGCATTAAAATGTGCTAAAGCTGTGTCCCTTTAGGCCCACCAGCTAATGCCTCATATCAGTGACAAGCAGCCAATTTACAGCGAGCACCTCCAGCATCAATGACAGGAAATCTATACATGACAGCGCAGATAGCAGCGAGTTCGCCAGTGTGAGTTCAGGGATTTGCCAAAGTGGAGTGCCCTGCAACAGTTCGCAAATCAAACAAAATTATGAGAATCATTTCGCAGTGGTGTTTGCCGTAAGGTTTTGGTGACATATTTTCGTACAATAGTTTACAGGTCTGTTAACAGTTGTCACATCTGCGTCATCTGCTGGGGGCATATGGACAGTTGTTGTTATTATTGTTATTATTTGAGGTGTATATAGATGTTTTTGATGTTGCTAGTTGATATTTTGTCCTCAGTGTTGACATAAAAACTCAGAACCTTAACAGGACCAGGTTTGATAGAAGAGCGTGAGCTGAGGCTGCATGTTTCTCCTTGAGTCTGGGTTTCACTCAAAATGGGTCGAATGCAGAGGAAATAATTCTCTGCAGGGACAATGAAGTACCTTAACCTGTGAGATGGTTGGCTCCACTGGCATCTCCAAAACGGCAGCTCTTGTGGGGTGTTTTTCATTTTCAGTAGTCATCAGAGTTGCTTTGGAGTGCCATTCTAATCAGAGGTGCTTCAGACCTGGTTTAGTTTTGGGTTAGACCAGCTCTTGCACTACTATCGAAATGCTGTAGTTAAAAAGCCTGTACAAAGCTGGACGAACTTATCGTGGATAAATCTGTCTTACCTGGATAGACTAACCCCTGCATGAGAGTCTCCAGAGATGCCAGACAATGAAGCGGTTGTTAACCCTGGATATTCTGAACGAAGCTGTGCGTTTTCACAAAACAGAGAGCAGAGTCAGCGCCAGCCGATCAAGAAGAGAAGAGGTGTATTCTTCACACAGGATTCTCGTCTCTGATTGGTCTTATTCGGGAACTTAACCGGTTCTGGAGTAGGTTATGAGTTCAGGGCCTGTTACCATAGAGATTTAGAAAGTGATCCAGCTTTGTAGTACTGCTATTCCAGGATTAGGTTAACTCACATCTTTATACAGGTCTCTGGTTTATTATTAGTCGTTTTATTTCAAACCTGCATGCAGTTTACAACACAAATTCACATCATTCACAATTGCCTGGTTTGAAAGGAGGATGGTGGAAGCTTTCGCTTTTTAGAAATCCGACCCCCCACTCAACTCCACTTACATATCATTACAACAATAGTATTGTATAATAGATACAACATGCAACATACAACATATATTATACATCAAAACAACATACAACATATAACATACAACAGTACAACACACAACAACACAAGGACAGGCCCAGACACTCACTAACCTCCACCTCACCCCTCCTCATCTACACACCCACTGCTGAAGGCATCACTCACTCTCTTCCTGATACTTTTCTATTGCCTCTTTTTTAAACATTTGTTTAAACTGAACAATATTTAAACAATTTTTCATTTCCTCCGCTAACCCATTCCACAAAATAACCCCCTGCACTGAAATACACATTGATTTTAAAGTAGTTGATAAAATTTATCGCTACCTCTAAGATTAAATTTGTGATGAGCAGCTCGTCCTGAAAATACATTTTGAACACTGACTGGAAGAGGGGATTTTGATGCCTTAAACATAATTTGAGCTGTTTTGTATCATGTAATTTTAATTCACAATTTTTAAGAAAAAATCGATTAGTATGACCATTGTAGGGGACTCTGTAGACAATTATAATAGCTTTTTTTTTGGAGAATAATCAGAGGCAACAGATTTGTCTTATAACAGTTTCCCCAAACTTCTAGACAATAATTCAGATATGACATTATGAGTGATTGATACACTAAAAGTAACACATTTTGACTGAGTACATAACTACATCTATTCATGACACCTACACATTTAGCAACTTTGGAACGTAAATAACTTATGTGAGGTTTCCATGAAACCTTCTCATCTAAAACTACACCCAAGAACACATTTTGTGGAACTCTTTCAATAATTGAGCCATCAATGTTTAATTGCACTGGTATTTCAGTTTTACGGTTTCCAAATAGCATAGCAAGTTTTGTCTTCTTCAAATTTAGTGATAATTTATTTACATTGAACCAGTTTTGTAGTTTTTTAAACTCATGACTTATTAGTTCCAAAAGTTGTTCCAGATTCTCCCCTGAAGTAATTATATTTGTGTCATCTGCAAAGAGTACAAACTTCATAATTTTGGACATTCTGCATAATTCATTTATATACATTATAAAAAGTGTGTGTGTTTAGTCCTGGTTCAAATCTAGTTTTTGCAGGTTTTCTCGGTGTACTGTCGCACTGGTTTTGTCTGTACATTTATCATGTAATTTAAGCGGCTGTTCATTATTATACATACATAGCATTTTGTAATAAATCAAAAAAGAGCAGAGGAACAGCCCTGTGTTCTCACATTGGATGTCTTCAAACCAAACCATCACCTTAACTATAACTTTAGCAGGTTTTAACTGTTTAAAAGTTCTAACTATATTGTGAGTGGGGCTGCATAATTATGTTATGCCTGACTGATGATCTATTCCAGCATGTAACATGTAGCCAAAGCATCTTCTGCTAAGTTTCGCCTTTTGCACAGTGTTGGCACTGCATGCAAAGTACAATCCCCACAGCTCCTGTTGGTCCAGTATATATGTGACTTCAATGCATTTTCAAACATAAAAACAGTTGCTTCATCGTTTGTGCCGCAAACATCTCCATAGGGAAACTGTTTTATTACATTTACATTGCCAGTGTAGTGTGCTCTGTGTGTAGAGAAACCTTTGACGTGTTTGAATGGGCTTTTACAGTGTTTTTGTGTAACTGTGTGTCAGCGGGCCCATATGTAATTACTAATACCACCGGGCTTCACTGTCTACTGCAGGGAAAATACCATTAACCTTTGTAGCCGACTTCACAGGCCCAGAGGAAAACAAGGGAGAAGAGAGAGAGAGAAAGAGAGAGAGCGAAAGTGAGGCAGAGGAGAGACAGAAAGAGAGAGAGGTGCAGTGACGGAGCGGTGGGATTGAACTCTAGAGTGGACATTCACAGTGACCAACAGTGAGCAGTCTTTGTTTTATGGCTGGTGTCCACTGTACTTTCTTTTTCTTCGTTTTATGATTTATGGATGTCACACTACATGATGTGAGGAATTTTAATCGTAACATTTGTCCAGCGCAATGGTTCACACGATCATTCGAAGATAAGACCAGCGTCTGTCTGAGTGAATATCAGGCTCTAGGCTCTGTCTGGAAGTCACTGACATTATTGAGGCTAGCACTGCAGGCTAACGGTGTTTCTGCCTTTATAAGAGGCGGTAAAATAAAGACACATGGGGAGAGGGTCCCGGTTCACAGCTGAACTCTTCTGCTGTTTACTCTTGGTCACATGTTTGATAGAGATTGACGGTAGACGTAGTGGAGGGCTCAGTATGTGACAGAGATTCAAAAATATCAGACACGCTTGACATCAGCTGCAGCTTGTCTTTGTCCTATGATGGTAAGTTTAATTTTTGTCATACGAAATACATTTTTGAGCTACCTACGCAAGATTTTCAAAAGTTATTTTTCATCGCAGACTGCCAAATACAGTCACCTGGCTTTAGGCAAATGTACCTTTTCTCATTAGATTTCCTGTCATATTTATGTCATAATCAGACAATGTGTGTGTCTCTTTTGCCTATAAATACTGTTATTATGGTAATTGTGGTGGGAGGGACCATTAGCACAGACTGGCAGTGATGGTCCACTGGGCAGCAGGGACGACCGATTTTGGCAGGTTAGAGAAAGATCTACAATAATGTGATGGTTATTTTGGAGATGACAAAAAAGTTAGGTGAATACAGCAATCCCTTACGTTATAATTAGTCACTGCCTAACACCTATAATGTGATATTTCTTGTCTTGCGTGATGAATTTTACGGTCCATTAATATTTTCTACAAGCACCATTATATTTTCTGAACACCGTAATCTGGAAACACCACTTCAATATTATGTTACACTTGTGCCAGATTATCATTCTTTCAAACATTTATTCCAGTTTGTGTCACTTCTCTGTTGTAATTTAGTTGATTCTACCGCCTCACGATGGGGTCTGAATTAGTCGCAGTGGGAGTTATGACCACTCTAGCGTCTTACTTTCTCCTCCGGGATTAGCTCTTCTCCATGGGACCTGCCCTCTGCATAACCACATTATGTCCCGCTGCAGCACAGAGGCCGCACATACGCAGGGAGCCGTGGAGGCTGTGGCGTGGACATTGTCTGGGGAACGCTTCACCTCCGAACAACATCAGCTCCATCAGAGGCAGAGAGTGTTGTGCTATTTTAGGAACATAATTAAATGGCCCGTGGTTTTGTGGGTCCCTCTCCAGCTCTTTCAGCAGAGAGTGATAGGTCCTGCCTGAGCTGTACGCCATCAAGTTACCAAGTTTGCTGTTTAATTTGGTACAATAAGAACATTTCAACAGCTTGTACTTGCCTATACATGTGTCTGGACTGTAAAATGCTTTCGGAAATTGGAAGGCATTAGTTTGACAAAAGTGGTTTTGTTTTATCCATTTCAACAAATCCCACTTCTAATTAGTGACTTTAGAAAATGGCAGTCACAGTCGGATTGGGTCACATTGTAAAGGTGCACTATGTTATGCAGATGTCAATGGTGAATGAGGACGTTTTCTCTTGTAAAAGCTCAAAACACAACTAAAATGTAGTAAGGCTTCTACAGTCTGACAGTCTAACAACAAATGGAAAGGTCAACAACTCTGCTAGATATTTAGTTTGTACCTGACATCTAAAAAGAAACTCCAGTAAACAATTAAACAACAGAAACACTGCAATTACGCTCACATTTATCACTGAGATTTTGTGTTGAAAATTACCTTTCTCTCCTAAAATAACATGTTTTTGATTCTGTGCCTTGAGGAAATAATTGTTGTGTAAATTTGTTGTGCAAAATAAATACTCTATTGGTATTAAACTTTCATTTATTCAACAGGTGTTTTTTTTTATTTTTTATTTTGTATCACTATTGTCACCTGCTTATCTCCTTGTACAATCTATGACATATACAGTATGACACCCATTGATATATATATATATATATATATATATATATATATATATATATATATATATATATATTTTTTACAATTTGGACATTTTGCGTTGCAACATTGTAAAAAAGAAAGACAAAAAAAAAGGATTCGGGGTAAAAATTATTGATTTCCACTTGCCACTTTTCGATGCATTGCAGATCATTATTTCTCATTTGGGCTAAAATAAATCATATATGCATATTACCATTACCATTACCATTGTCCATGTTTAAAATGTAAAAATTGCAGAACAACGTAAGTACAGAACAGTGGGTGTGTTTTGGGGGTCAGTGAAAGCTTTTTTTGTTTTGTTTTGTTTTGAGAATTGATGTCATGATTGCAGGAAAATAAAAACAACTCAAACACACATGAATCCCTCTAAATTCCCACTCTGAGAGGGTAAATGAGAAAGGGAAATGATTATCACAATTAAAACTTCTAAAAGCTGATTTTGCGTAATATGGTATAATACACTGATTTTAATTAGACACTCTAAGTTGGTCCATATTAATCCTTCACTTCCTTTGACAGCTGCCAGTCAGCGCCATCGTCCTTATTAAGGACCACCAATCAATCATCACACAATACATTCATATTCAGGAGAGGTTGGTGAAGTGTCATGTCCAAGGACACAACGGCAGCACTAAATGGAGTCGGGCTCTAACAACTAAACTAGCCCTGTGGTCCCTGGTGTTTTGTCATCTATTGTCTATCTTGTCTATTTTGTTGCTTCTGCACCTGGTTAAAATCAATGGGATCCAATGTTAACCTCTGCATCAGTTTGTGGGCGCAAGTCATTTTTTGCTCTCAATTTCAGGTTGTGACATTCTTCCATTTGGCTCTTACCAGACACATCCACTCAAATGAATGGGCAAAGGACAAGAATGAATAGTATTTTCGAACATGACCAAAATGACCCGGGTGATGGCAGGAGGCGGTTTTTCACTCTCTTCCTCCGCTGCTGCTGCTCTGAACAGGATATTACTGTCTGCTGCTTAGGCCGGTACATTTCCTCTTTCTGCAGATCCACAGGTGCAGCAGTTGTTATCGGTGATGGATTGAACCAGATACGGGTTCATGTGCACTGTACAGTCTCTGCATAACCCCTCACATGTACAGCTGATCCTTTACTTCTGTTCAGAGTTCACATATCGTGCCATATTTGTATTGTTATTGCTTTTAAAAAATCCTTAAAGATTTGTTTTGGCATGTTCAAATGAAAAATATGGTTTATCCAAAACCACACAATACTTTCTATTTGTCAGGTAATCTTGCATCAAGATTTGGTGTTAGCGTCACATCTACTGGCAGGGATTTACCACAGGGAAATAAACAAAAGCTGGCTTGCCTCGACGTTTTAATGAAAGCTATTTGGCAACAGATATGCTCAGAATAAGTCTGGTAATGATTAATGGACATAAGCAACGCAAGAAACTTTTCTCCCGAATTTCTTCCATTGATGTCACAAATGTGGGAAATTGTGAGTGTTTTCTGAGGTTCAGAGGGAGAAGATAAAACGATGATGATTAAAAGCACAAGAATGTAAATTTTGCATATTTTGTGTCCTAACCCTTACCCTGTGTTAGGTAAAGTGCAAGGGTTAAATATGATAACAAATGTGTTTCGACGTTTCAATTTCCATCAGAAAGTCATTCTTAATCTATTTTGAAACATCTTGAGTCTCAAAACAGTGTCCAGAGGATTACCTTTTCTACGATGGAACACTCCTGGACTAATGAGGGATTACACGCACTTACACACTTTGATATGTAATTGACCAACCTGGCTGGACCTTCTTATCACCAAATACATCTTAAATGTGGTGCACCATGAACAAACTTAAAGACAAAACTGGAACAAATACATTTTATTGTCAAGCCGTCACCAGTTTTGCGACATAAAGTTCTACAGTGACTGTGCACAGGCTCCTCTTCCTGGAGAACAGCAGGAGCTTGACTTAATTTATTTGAAGTTTTTCAGTCAGGGTTCCGTGCATACCACAGCACTGAAACTGCACTAGTTAAAGTCACAAATGATCTGTTATTAGCTGCTGATGATGGACAGGTCTCAATCCTGGTTCTGTTGGACCTCAGCGCAGCGTTTGATACCATCGACCACAACATTCTACTGCAGAGGTTAGAATGTGATATAGGTGTCAGTGGAACCGCCCTTAGCTGGTTTAAATCCTATCTATCTGATAGGTACCAGTTTGTTAGTGTAAACCAGAGATCTTCCCCATGTTCTAAAGTAACCTACGGTGTGCCGCAGGGTTCAGTACTCGGTCCAGTTCTGTTCACACTTTATATGCTGCCCTTAGGTATGATCATCAGAAAGCATGGCATTAACTTCCACTGCTATGCAGATGACACTCAGCTTTATTTATCAATGAAACCTGATCAGACCCATCAAGTAGACAGACTTAGTGCCTGCGTGAAAGACATAAAAACTTGGATGACTCTTAATTATCTGCTCCTTAACCCTGAAAAAACCGAGGTCATTCTGCTGGGCCCTCAGCACCTGCGAGACTCTTTATCTGACCAGATAGTTTCTCTGGACAATATCACTGTAGCCCCCAGCTCTACTGTAAGAAACCTTGGGGTCCTATTTGACCAAGATCTCTCGTTCAAAGCACATATAAATCAAGCCTGTAAAACAGCCTACTTTCATTTGCGTAACATAACCAAAATTAGAAAAATCCTGCCCAGAGATGATGCCGAAAAACTCAACCATGCATTTGTCACATCCAGATTAGACTATTGTAACGCCCTGCTTATAGCGTGTCCTAAAAGCTCTATAAGAAGCTTTCAACTGGTTCAAAATGCAGCAGCAAGATTATTAACAGGTACTAGAAAAAGAGATCATATTTCACCAGTGTTAGAGTCTCTTCACTGGCTTCCTGTTGAGTTTAGAATCAAATTTAAAATCCTCCTCCTGACTTATAAAGCTTTAAACAATATGGCCCCATCCTACCTCAAAGATGCAATAGTAGCGTACCATCCAAACAGAGCTCTTCGTTCTCAAAATGCTGGACTATTGTTAGTCCCCAGAGTCTCTAAAAGCACAGTAGGAGGTCGAGCATTTAGCTACCAAGCTCCTGTGTTATGGAACCAGCTCCCTGTTCATGTAAAAGAGATTTAAGACCAGGCTCAAAACGTTCCTCTTTGAAATAGCTTATGGTCAGGCCAGTTAGGAACAGAAATAAAAACCTACAGTTTTAGCTACGCTGCCCTTGGAGCAATTCTGCTGGGGGAAGTATGGCAGCTTGAACACTATCCTCTGGTTCTTCCTACTTTACCTATCAACAATATTTAATATTACTTCAACTGTAGTCTGTTCATTGCTGTTCACATGTTTCTCTTTCTCTCCACTTCCCCCGGGGAGTGGAGACTGTTTCAGGCACTGCGGCGGCTGCTCCAGTGACGACCCCCACACCCCCATCTGTCTGGAGGATCGATCTCTACACTGGACGATCTATGCGCCACCCGCCTGGAGGAACTCCCTCAACCCTGGATTAGCCACACCTCGTCTGCCTGGACGAACTCCATCTACTTAGATGAACTGTTCCTCATCTCCTGCTGGAGGATCTCTCTACACTGGTGGACTGCTCCTCGTCCACCTGGAGGAACTCTTTAAAGCCACCTTCCTCTTGAGTGGTTCTGGCTCCACAGTCCAAGTGGATGCGTCAGTCCTAGTTCATCTGCAGCCTGTCCGTCCGTGGGAGTAGGATCTCTCCTTCACTGTGGTTCTCCCCGAGGTTTCTACTTTTTCCCATGGGGTTTTTTGTAGTTTTTCCTCGCCGCGAAGGAGGGTCAAAGGACAGGGGCATTCTGGGACAGTTATCTGAACTGCTTTTACCTGTGGCCCATCGAGGCAACTGTTGTTGTGATTTTGGGCATTATAAAAATAAATTGATTTGATTTGATTTGATTTGACTTCAGATCTCACATAGACTTACACAGAGTATGATCTAAAGACTCTGTTTTAATCACCTGTTGTGTGGTTCCGACCAAATGACACGACAAACAAACTGCCTACGTCCTGCCGCTGTTGACATTGACTCTGATGGAGGTGAGCTCTTTGCTGTCCATCTTGGTTTTACTTCACTGTAAAGCCCACGTAAAGTGAAGGATGTTGTTTAGACGCTATGAGAAGATCAGACAATAAGCAGTTGATCAGCTCCCGCTTTGTGTTTGTCATATTTGATCCAGTCAAACACTTCGCATTGTTTTATTCAAATTCAGTCCTAGTTAATTTTTCCCCCTCATTTAACCCATCCCTCAACACCACAGCAGCCTGACAGGAGCAGTGAGTCACCGCTGCAGAGCGGCCTGGAATCTCATCTTCTGATCAAAGTTAGAATCTTGGTCAAGGCGACTTAACTGGAGGATCAGTCGTTATATATTTTGTGGTTCCTTGAGTACCTTGACTGAGTATTGCCCTTTTGTATGTTACTGGCTGATGGGAAAAAAACAAAATGAAACCACACTCAAACATGGAGAGAACAAGTAAACACAACTTAAAATGTCTGAAGTCAATTCCGCTGAAGGGCCAGAGTGCTGATCATTGTGCTAAAATATTGTTTAACTATTCTTTGTAACTTTTAACAAAGAGAACACGAAAATAAGCAGTGTGGCAAATGTGATGAGTAAAGCTCTGTAGAAATCTGAAATGATTTGTCAGTTCTCCATGGTTAAAGAGAAAATCTATTCTGTTTAGGTGTTGCGCAGACAAAAGAGGTGACTGACAATATGCTAATGACACGTTTAAACAATAAGCACAATCATTTTCATTGTTTAGTGAGAAAATGTATGAAAACCACTTGCTTAAGTTTAGGAACAACTCTCAAACTCTCAGAACGCTGACCAGGCAAAACATTTCAGCAAATTAAATAACCGCTTATTGATTAAGGCTGCAAACGGCAAAGCATTTATACATTTTCTATATCCTGACTTTTGTTTACGAGGCCGCTTTGCTTGGCCAATTTAAACACTACACAAATGCAATTAGGCACCGCTCTGTCCAGACAATACAGCTGTAGGTGTGACTGTCCCCATACAAAAGACCATAAGCCGCACATACATAGGCCTTTGCACTAAACCCAAAAGCACTGCTGGACTCCAGGCTTAATCCAAGCGCTGCCATCACCGCTCTGCCAGCCTGAAAATAATTACATTTTAAATGGCTGTGCAAACAACAGCTCCAGCGCATTAGTGTGTTAATTTGGGCCAATCACTTCGACTAAAGCGGAGGAAAAAATGCACCAAACCGGAGGAGCGTAATCTGACTTGCTCCGCCTGATAAACGCTCGGTACACTTCCCTGCCCCGGGTGACCATTTATAAGCCGGCATTATTTATTTATTTACCTCCAAATCTGCATAATCATTCTGGCTATAGGTCATATGCGAACAAGACAGAGGACGCGATCCATTATTCATGAATTTGCAGGATACAGTGGAAGCGCGAGAGGTTTACAAGATCGGTGTGAGAGATTTCCTAAATTCGTCCACCCTCTTTTGCTTTATCGCAGACAATAGCGGCCCGCGACTGGAGGAGACCTGGGGCGGGAGATAGGGCACCGAGTGTGTAATGAAGAAAATGGTAAAAAGATGCGGTAACCCAGATAAATGGCGTCGCAGTGGGCTAAACGTGCGGTGGAAGTGGGAGCAGTGGAGGCTCTCGGTGCTGGGTGAGCTGCTTGCTACAGTGATGAATGGTGCTAGATAATGGCGTAATAACAAACTGCTATCTATCTATGTATGTTCACAGAGAAATAAAAATGCAAACCATATTGAAAGTCAGCTGCTTGAACATCTGTTTTGCACGATTACCAAACGCAGTAAGTAAGGCACAGTTTACCTTTTTAGTGTTTGCTTAGTTAGTATCTTTGTATTTCTGAATAATGCACTCTTTTTAAAGCTAGAAAAGAATGCTTCAAGAACTGTTGCAGCAGGAAACCGATTATTGACAGTGGCTCCGTGGTTAAAACGCACATCAAACATCTGTTGTATGCATTGCCTGTTGTTTTATTTTTCTGCATTTTAACTTTTTGAAGTACTTTCGTGACTTTGTTGTCTGGGAAAGGTGCTATACAAATAAACACTTAACTTACTTACTTTCAAACCAAAGTGTATTCACCTTATTCCGGAAGTTGCCGTACGCGCCGCCGTCTTGTTTCCGTTGTAGTTTACATGGAGCAGACGAGCTCAACAGAAAATAAGTTCTTCATGGACTAAAAAGCCGTTTTCAGACCGCCTAGGAAATCAGTGCTCGTGTTCATTAAACATTTTACACAAATCAATCTACTTTATGTAACATTTTAGCGGCGAGACATTTTCCCTCGTTCGTCATTAGCTTTAACAGAGTTCTCGTCAAACGGAAGTGCATTTACAACAAAAGTGCGTATCTGTGGCAAAAAACTGCAAAAGGGGGCGGGCAGAATAAGGTCAATACTGTTGTTGTGTCCTTGGGCAAGACACTTCACCCACCTTGACGATATGAATGTTGACATGGTGGTCGGTTGCACACTTTATGAAGAGTGAGAGGGTCGCTCTGTCCTCAGTTATTCTTCGAATCAATTTCAAACCGTACCGTACCGTTATTTCCACAACACGTGAAAGTGAATTGGTCATCTATCCATTTTGAACAAAAGCAAACTTTTTTCACCTCATGTTAATAGTTTTATGCTTTGATTCCACAGAAAACCGCAGTGCCTTTCTTTCTTTGTGATATGTTTTGGCTTCACTTTTTTTCCACGTAAGCAGCCATGTTTGTTGCGATTGCCTCATCATAATCCGCCTGTCAATCATCTGAATTTGCGGACATTACTGTTTGACCAAACTGATGCTACTGACAGATACTATTTTGGATTTTTTTAGACAAGGTGGTTGAAGGGGTCAAGAACGCGCCTCGCTTCTGTCAGTCTACCTCGGGACACCTATGGATGTACAAAAGTATAGAAACTAGTAGTGTAGCGTGAATAATAAACATGCATTGTAAAGTAAAATAAAAACACTAAACTCTCCAAATTAGGGATCAAATGCATCAATCCAGAAAAAAATAAAAATAAATAATAAATGGATTGAGTATTGGTTCCAAAATATCGCTATATACTGTTATAAATTGGTGTAATGAGACTAATGTTGGCACAAAATATCTCATACAGTTTGAAATTTTATTTACAAAGCTTTTTCGTTGAATAACAGTGACTCAACATAACTACAGCATATTTGTTCTAAGTTACTGCATTTTGACAAAAGACACGTTTTTCAGTCTCTGCTCTGGTATCGGTTGATATCGGATATCGGCAAAAAGCCAACATTTTGATATCAGAACTGAAAAATGTGGATATGTGCATCACTAAATCATTAAGTGCTTTAATACAAACAGGGTGGCGAACATAGACGATGAATTTGGACATAAATGCATTAAGTATATTTGGTCTAAGTGTGCTTTCTTAACACAGAGTAAATAGTAATAATAATAATAATAAGAGTAAATAATTATGATAATAATAATAAATGAAAACATTAACATATCATTTTGGTTCCCAGTTTGTTTGTAACTGTTTTTAGGGAACAAATTCTTGATGACTAATTATGACTAATCTGTGCTGCTGTCTTGGCCAGGACTCCTGTGAAAAGAGATTATCAACCTAAATGGGACGGGTTAAATAAAGGTTAAAGATATATACATTTTAAAAAGCATTACCTAAGTAAACTTTCCTTTTCTTGACATGTGAAAGTATTGACTCAGCATGTTTTATTTATAGTTGCCTTATAATCTTTTTATTTGTTTTATTTAACCTTTATGTTTTCAGGTTGAAGCATTTAGAACCAATTGGTATTCACACTGTTGACCTGGGTGTCTGGAATTTAAAAAAGATCTGTAAAACAATTCAAATCCCACAGCAACGACTATCAAGCATTTCTTTTATTTTAATCAACTGTGGAACATACAGAGCCGGAACTACATAAGACACTGTAAATTCACGCTCTGTTGTTGTTGTCTTATTTTGTATTTGTGCATAAAAGTGGTGCTACTTTGCTGGCAACACGTCACAGAAGTTATAGACCATTTCTACGTTCACCAGAGAAGTTCAAATTGGGTAAAACCACTGATGAATATGGAAAGATGACCATGCAGACGTCCAACACTTTGAATACCACCTTGCCTTGTCACAAATTCTAAGCAGAGGACAGACGACCGCCGCTGGAGTGTGTGTGTGTGTGTGTGTGTGTGTGTGTGCGTGTGTGTGTGTGCATGTGTGTGTGTGTGTGTGCGTGCGTGTGTGTGTGTGCCTGTGTGTGGATGGATGAGTGGAGTGATCCCAGAACCGCCGATCAGAGATAAATGACTTCATTAAAGTCTGAGTTTCCTAAAGCCCAAATGAGAGCCCGCTCCCCCTGCGCTGTCCCCTCTCACTCCCCCTCTGTGCCACTGCAGATTATCAACTCCATAAATCAATACATTTGAGAGAAAAAAGAGGATGATGTCCGCTTCTCCTCCATTATCCAGTCTTTGTAGGCGACCGGGCAAAAAAAGCAGTGCATTGAATGGGCTTTTAGGATGTGGCAGCTTGAAATGAGGGGACTGGTATCTGTCTGTCTAAAATCTATTGTTAAAAGCATTAGTTACTCTAGTTATTTTTGATGTCTTGTCTTATGATGTTGATTTTTATGTCAATGCAGATTTTATATTCACAGAAAAAAGAAAACTGAGCTATTAACATGTATGTATACCGCACCACTAACTCATTTCCACTAACTTGTTAAGTTGCCTCCTCACTCCCCTGGGAAACACAACGCGTTTACTTTTTACTGAGCTACTTTGTCAAAAAAAGAAGCGTGTTAGATACTCAGGCGCCACCATTAATTATTCATGGTTCATATTACAGCTATTGGCGATGCTTTTTGTGACGATGAAGGCTCATTTTAATAAGCCGAACAGGAGCAGGAGACTCAGCGAGGTAAGAGGAGGATGCTGTGCAGGTCCCACACCATGAGGGCAGAGAATGCCGTGTGCGAGGAAAATCTTGCAGAATGGGTTCAGAGGATGGTCTGTGCAAGGAAAGAAGGTACATCACGGACTCTAGGGAGCAGGACGACCCCTGACCAGCTGGGTCTTAAGGTGAGACACTACAGGTGAATAGGAAAAATCTTCAATTTAAAGATACCAATTTGAAACATCTCCTGTAGTTTACTCACAGAAATGTCAGAAAAAGTTTTTCATCATGTTTCATGTAGAAATAAGGCATTTTATCTGTAAAAATTGCCAAAAATATACATATGACATAAACATATGTAACAAATAACATATAAAACTGAAAAATGGACAGAACCAGGTTTAAATTTCTTGGTTCATTTTGTACACATTAGTTACAAAACATTTTACAGAGGAAATTTTGGATATCTTCTTTAGTTTTTTAAGTAAACTAGAGTGGACTGAAACTTGTCCTAAAAATTCCAATTTCGCCTCATTTTTTAAAATTAAAACTTCAATAAATCCATTTTAGAATTAGATATTTAAAAATCCCTCAGTACAGTTTGTCAAAAAAGATTGTTAAGTTTGGTGTGTGTGGGATCTACTTTAAGTGGTGATCCTTATGTCCCAAGTGGAGAAAAATGCATTTTAAGAAAACGGCCTTTGACTTTACAATGTCCCATAGAAACCTATGGATGAAGTGGATTAAATGAAAGAATAAAACATCTTTAAGAGCAGATTGGACACGTTTGTTGTTTCCACATCAAAGCCGATATGGTGAGAGAACAAACTGACCAAAAAAAACAAAAACAAATTTTGCATGTAGTGTCTGGCCTTAACTAAAACAAACTGGTTACTGATTTGATTCAGTTACCCGGGAAAACAAAACTAACACGTTAAGTTACTTGCTTATCAGAAAAAAGTAATTTGAGTAACGCATTGCCAGTTACCACGCTACTACCCCACCACTAAGACTCTGGGAGTATCAATCCACGTCTACTCTCACTCAGCACCCATTTGGGTATTGGTATATGCTGTTATGTAAAAGATAAAAAATATGAATAGCACAGTTTAACATTTATTAAAGGCCATTTATTAAAGGCACTGTACCCGATTATTTCTGTTTTGAAACTTTTTAAGTGTTAAGTGAATTTCAAAGTCTTTACATCAGTCTTATGTATCACTCACTTTCCTAATGCAGTCCCAGCATCCTAAATATTCACCGAGAGCGAGTTTTTCTATCACGGTAAACTTAACAAACATCCCCTGCTTCTCGTTGAATAAAACGCTCTATAACTAGATGTAGAGAAAGCGCTGGAGTCTCATTTTCAGTCGAGTAGTTGCTTTTACAATATATCTGTACTGGAGCAAAACTGATTTTACAACAAAAATTGGGTACAAGAACTAGTTTTTCACATTTCAAAACAGTAAAAATCAGTTACAGCGCCTTGAAACGTTTTCTGTCAAAGTGCCTTCACCACACCTTCATTTTCCTGGCCTTAGGGACAATTCAAAGACATAAGTGGATTGAATAAAAGCTGTGATGTGGGACCATGTAAAGAACAGTGTTGAAAGTGTTACGTGACAACCTGAAAACGCACGCCAACCTATTTTCCCTCACTTTACGTACAAGTGGTGTCCTGACATGGCAATAACTCGGCACACGCCTTCACAGCTGCCTGCTCTCCTCATGCAGTCCCTCCAGAGTCGATACGTTGTCATGACAAATAATCATTTCGTGGAGCATGAATGTCGGACTCACACCAGCAGCAATGGTGCGTTTCAGCTCTGTTTCTCGGTAATGGAGTTTAGATGTTGTGGTTCTATGTTTTTTTTTGTGGTGGGACATCAGCGTCAGTGCATTGAAGCGAGGGCGTGATTGGGAGTGAAAACAATTGCGTGTTGTATTACAGTTTGATTGAGCACAGTAAATGGAGGTTTGAGATTGTGATAAGAATTATTCGACATAAGGCTGGATCAACAGGGATTAAGTATTGGTGTTTGGTGTTTATTGACAAAGGGGTTTGACTCCACACTCTACACATTTATAGAGAAGTATTATTTTTCAGAAGAAGCAAATGCAGGAATTGTTACTTTAAATTTTGTCATGAGATGCTGTTGATAATGTACTTTCATTTTTTTTTTAAGACTTTATGAGGACCCACTGTAAATAGTGAAAATATATGGGATTTTGACCTATTTGTTTGGACGAATAATGTCAAAAATGCATAACAAATATTGCATGTGATGGAATTTGATTATACATTTTGGAATTGTATTTTCTACACAATTGAGGGCGTGTTCATATTGATACACATATAAACCACATCAAAATAGGGTCTAAATTGGGACTAAACCCAAAACTTAACCCCGAAGGAATTAAATTAGGACTAACGGGATCAAGCCAAGCCACCAGGTCTTCATCAGAACCGAACTGTACTCAAACCAGGAACAGATCATCAGACAACCACAGTTATGAACACACACAATGCAAGCAAAATGTTAAACGCTGCTGTTGCAAACCTTATGTAGCGCTGAAAAAGTCTATCAATCCCATCCTTTGTAGAAACCTGTTCCAACATGAGGCCCAAATTCAATGAATATTTTCTGGACGATAACAAACCCTGGAGACTTGTTGAAGACTACCAGCCTCACGGCTCTGGCACCAGGATCCTAAAGCTCTGCTGGACAAACACTTAAATCCACAGTGACTTTTACAGGCTGCCTTTATGTCCCATGACACAAGGCCAGCTGTCTCGTGCGAGTCCAGAACCAAACAATATATTTTATTGTCACAACTCCACAAACGGGACCACTGAGTCCCTGCTTCTCTGCAGTGTGGGCATCCAGCAGGTTTTAAAAGGGGTTTAACGAGAAATGCAGAAAGTGAAGGAATGTAATCGACTTTTTCAATTTACCCAATGTGCAGACCAAAAGTATAGATCATTTCCATGTCAAATTCATTCAAAATTAGGTTAATTGAGTTTATAGCTGTAAACAGGACACCCATATTTACAAATATTTTGCAGTGGATTGTGGGGAAAAAGTTGTGGTCAGGAAGAGTGCTAACCATTAAAAATTGCTTTGATTATTACATTAATTTTCTCAAGAATAAATATTAAGCTATGCTTCCACTAGCCCAGGTCCCTCAGACCTGTTCACTTTGCAGCCTCTCGTGTTGCTTTTGTTAATGGCGGTCAGTGTTTGCGTGCAGAGGTCCAGGCTCTTAATGAATAAAATCGAAATCATACCTGAGCAATACATTTTGTTCACGTGGTCGATTTCACCTATTCACAAAAAGAAGTGTAGTTATTTCCATGTTTGTGGCAGACAGACCCCTCAAACTTATGACAGTGGAGTCACTCTCGAACCGCCCCGATCCACTCATACCTGCGCGTCTGCCCTAAGGTCAGAATGCAAGTAGAAAAGAACCACCACTTAAAGTCTTCCATCTATCTATTGCAAAAGATATGGCTGTTTTTGACGGATGCTGCAGCAGTATGAATGAAGTCGAACTGGCTGTATATAGCCAAACAAAACGGCACTTAACTGTACCAAGATGGAACTTTTCATTTTCCTGGCAGCTCGTAAAAACAGAGTCAGAGACATCACTGCTAGAGCCAAATTACCAACCCAAATTATGTGTAATTATAATTTACAGTCGCCAAAAATGAGGCATTAGAGTGTTTGAAGGATGTTTCAAGTAATCTCTCTTTTATTTAGCCGTTCGGGGTCATAAGGCACGGTGTTTGATAAGAAGCTTGGATGACTTCAGTTGCTTCAGTTGTGCATCTGACTGACGATACGCCCTAAATCCAGGTGAAAATGATCCAGACTTGTTGTATTGTTGCCTCAGGAGAATAAACAATTCTGTGCGCCATAGTCTAAGTGATGGTAAACGTGCCTTTTCAGCATAAGGTCAGTGCAACGATTAAAGCCAAGACAAATCTAGTGTCTGTGTGAATGGATTATCTTAAGGGGTGGTCTAGAGCTCAACTCTGAGAAACAACCCACAGCCGCAGCAGCAGCAGCAGAAGGCACACCTGACCTCCGCTGTCAGCGTTTATCTCCTTGCCCTTGTTCTCTGTCTCTCTCCACTGCGGATTTGAATAAAACAACAACAACAATGCCCTCCAGAAATATTAAAATGCAATTTACTTTGTCATACCAAAAGGTGAATTGAAGGTGGTCGGGAATGCCAACATATTTTTAAAAGAAAAACAAATAACATATGGCAAAGCAAAGTCTGGGAGTTTTTGATCGTTTTGGGCATCTGGACATCTGGACATTACGGTTAAATGAGTTTACTGTGGCAAAGATTTAGAAAGGCTAATAGGTTTGCACAAGTCGGTATGGGAAGTGACAGGGAGGTCTAAGTGGAGCTGCCACCTTGACGCTAATGATCAGTGCGGACGGATTATTCCAACTCGCTGTGACACTGTCCTTCTTTGGGAGCCCAATTGGATCAAACATATGCAGTGGAAGCATCAGATTAAGTCAAATCAATTATGAGAGCGGCTGTACGGAAAGAGCTGCAAATGAAATATGACACGGGAGACTTTAGTGGATAGTAGTTTTATGGTCTGAGAAGTCATGGGGATTTTGTTGGATTGGTCATACAGTTCAGTGAAAAGTTTGTCACATGAAATATTTGAATAAAGTTGCTATAATCAATGTGTTTCCAGTGTACACTTGTTTTGTAAAATATGGGTACATAGTTTTTTGGTAATGGAGGCTGTGTTCTTTTTAGTCTTTATTTGAAGGGACAATATAATGAGACATTAAGCTCATAAAAAACAGAGACAATTATAGCGATTCTAGATGGTATAGTATATAGTATATATATAGTATTCTAGATGGCACACCAAATTTACAGAACCACTCCGACACCAGGACTTGAGCTACAGTTAGAGCGCGCTGATCCCGGGTTGGAACAGCTTGAGTATATTTACTGAAAACGTCGGTCATGACGAGGACATTTTCAACACCATTCTGTGATGGTTCGAGCAAGGTGAAATCAAGCGCCAGCGGATTTCGCTTTGGCCGCTGATGCCAGGAGGTGACCCATAAAGCGCGAGCAGGGGTGCAGTCTGGCAACCTGGCAGCGCTGACACTGTCGGCACCACTGCGCCACTTCCCTGGACATGCCAGGCCAGTAGCACCTGGCACGCAGCAGACTCAGGGTCCTTTCCACACCCTGATGGCCATGTTCTTGATGTACCTGGTTTAGCACTTCTTTCGTCAACTCCGCTGGGAGTAACAGTTGGAATAGGCCTCGCCACCATCTGGGCGAAATACCTTTCGATAAACCAACCCATCCTGTTCTACGAGGCGGTCCCATTGCTGGAGCAAGACACCCGCAGATGGAGATAGGCTGCTCGCTCCTCAGCAATGGGACGTGGCCTTGCCTCCAAAAGGCATTACCTCCTGAATGACAGGGTCTGATGCCTGAAGAGCATGCAGATCCCCAGGAGTACGTCCAGGCAGAGCTGCCACCACTGCCTGACAGGCCTCAATCCTTGACAGAGCACTCAATCCCTGCAGAGAGTGTGGGATGAGGGTCCCCGGAGTCGCTTTCTGCATGTTCCTGCGAGGTAAGACATTGCTGGCGGGACAGTGCATCGGCATTTTGATTACTCTTACCAGATCTGTACCTCAGTTCAAAGTCAAATGACGCGAGCTGTGCAGCCCAACGCTGCTCAACTGCACCAAGCTTTGCTGTCGCCCAGTGGCTCACCTGGTTGTTGTCGGTATAAACGACACACTTATGACCAAGCAAAAACTCTCTGAATTTGTCAGCCATGGCCCACTTAAGGGCTAACAACTCTAGCTTCATTGAGCTGTAATTTGACATGTTGCGTTCTGGAGGTCTCAAGCCACGACTTGCTGTACGGTGGATGAAAAGATGATGATATCATCCAAGTACAACAGCAATGACTGACCCTGCTGGTCGCCAAAAATACGCTGCATGAGGCGTTGGAAAGTTCCTGGGGCATTACAAAGCCCAAAGTGGCATCCGTTCCATTCGAACAACCCAAATGGAGTACAGAATGCAGTCTTGGGTCGGTCCTTTTCGCAACTGGTACTTGATTGTACCACTAGCGAGGTCCATTGTCTAAAAACCAACACGCACCGGTCATGGCATCCAACGACTCTCAATCGGCGGGAGAGGGAAAGCGCCCTTGCGAGTCTTTTGAGTTTAACTGGCGATAGTCCACGCGATAACCGAGAGTTCCATCCTTCTTACTTAACTAGTACAATAGGCGAGGCATAGGGGCTCGAGCTCTCCCTAATGACCCAGCCTGGAGCAGCTGGTTAATATGCTCTTTCACTACCTCGTATTCTGACGGAGGAATCCGGCGGTGACGCGTTACCTCAACAGGCACATCGTCCAGAAGGGGTATCTCATGTGATATGAGATTTGTGCACCTAAATCTTGATCATGTGCAGCAAAGACCGACAGATGTTTTCTTAACAATGATCTAGCCGCTGCACGCCTGCCTGGTGGCAGGAGGGACAGATCTATCCCCTCAATCTGATCTGGGATGGATGCAACGTGAGAGGCTACCTGGGCAGAGACAGATGACACTCCGCAACACCTGAAGGTAAACTGACAACTCTTACCTGATCCAAGGTGCCAATGACTGTGCGGGAGTAGAGCGACACGTCCGACTCACCAACATTCACCACGGATGTAAAACAGTGCCTCAATGACGCGGACCAAGGCAGGTGATGCCAAGAGGCCCGCTGGTAAGCCAGACTCAGGTGGCTCAAACAATACAGCGCCATCCGAGAATTGTTCAACAGGTGGCAGTGACCATCTTCATCGAACCACCTGGTATACAGGCCTTTCCCCCGCACCAACTCTACCTGGCTGTTGGGGAACAGGTTTTACACTAGCAACGCGGACATTTTTGCATAGCATCCATAAGGGGGTCGAAGGCCACCAGCAGCTTTCTAAATAGGTTAGAGCCGCATTGACCAAAAGCTCTTTGTAACATTTGCTAATGATGTTCATCCCAAGGACACCTGGGACCTTGGATGGCATGCGACCAGGTGGGTCTCTTACCACCAGGACTCCACAGTGAGACATCGACTTCCCACAAAGGACAACCTCTAATTCAAGTGGTAGCCAATATAAGGAATGGCCAAAGCCATTGGCAAGCTTTGAGCTCCAACCAATGACAGGCTTTAAGACGTTCTTCACCCCAGGGTTCAAAATTATTCCGAAAAAACTTTCTGTAATAGTGGAAACCATTGACCCTGTATCCACCAGACATGGCACAGTGGCGCCACCCATGCCAACATCAATGTGTGGACACGCCGAAATTAACTTTGGAACATCCTTCAACCCTGCCCAAGAATCTCCAGAGCCAGTAGATGCCCCACCCGAAGTTGTGGCCTGGCAACGCCAGTGGGCTTTAGTTTTCCGGACGGCTGCCTTGGCTGGAAGCGTTGCCAGCGTGCAGCCGACTGTTGACGAGGTGTAACACGTGGCCCATCGCACTCTCTGGCGATGTGGCCAGGCTGTTGACAGCGACATTACAAATGATAGGACCTGGGCGAGAGAACGTGCCACGCTGGTGAGTGGTATGTAGCCGAGCAACGCTCTGCGTCAACTTATCAAGTTGTTCCTGTTGTTGCCGCAAAGCTCCTTCATCTCACTCACTCGATGGAGGGTTGTGTGCCGACTGCTGATAGCCACCTTGCACCACATACTGAGTGCCAAAGCGAGGGGACAGAATTGCTTCGCCCCGCAAGATACCCGCCGCAGTCCCTCGCTGTTCCCACCTAATGGCCTCACCTCTGACGCCAAGCAGGGTCGCCGGGGAGCTCCTCACATATTGTTTGTTCTCGCCTTCGCCGCCATCCAGTACCTGTTCATCGAACTGATCATGCAGAACAAAATTTCAAAGTTTACCATATTATTTGGAGCACGCAGTTTTACCTTCTCCATTAATCCACATAAGCTACAAGAGAGTATTCTAGTAAAGTTTCTCCCTCCCGTTGTTTCCACTTTGAGAGAAAACGCCTCCTGTAATGCTACGTATGATTCAGAACATCCATACAGGTCCTGCAAATGGCTAGGACTTTGGTTGGATCACTGCTCCTCTGCAGAACGGTACTTTACTTCTTCGCGAGCCTCCCCTTCTAAATGATCAAACAGAAAAAAATGCTTTGGTCAACAAATGACAGATGTCGAGCACGAATGCACGCCTGGGCCCTCTCCAACCACTCGCCAAGCTAATGCCCGCCCTACCACGAAACATTGGGCATTTTCGGTCACGAGGAACAAAGACCAGCCGGTCAGTGCCTGGATTACTGGGCGCACCGAGGTTGCTGTAGGTTCAGCGGAGGAGGTGGATATCTAGCGGCAGCATTTGAAACCGAGTGAGATCGCTTCTTGACGCAGTCGCCATTGTCAGCCTTTAGTTGGGCTACTAGCTCCTGCAATTCAAGATCTGTTCTTCCATCTTTTGGGGGGGGGGGGAGAAACAAACAAAAACAAAAATATGAAAGATTAGGTGAAAAAATGCTGCTGTGGTATTGCTCACAATACTTACACACAAACCCAAGACTAGTGGCACGGTTAGAGTGCAATTTTAGTACAAATGGCAGAATGCTATTAGAATAGAACAGTACTTACTGGTGCAATAGTTCAAGGTACCAGAAATTAGCAATAAAAATACATGCAATTCAGTAGAAAACTGGAGCAAATCAAAACATGCACATCAAAGTAAACAAAACAAAACCTGCAAAACACACAATAACCTTTAAACAATATGCAGAAAGCACCTGTAACTATATCTATGCATTTACCAAACACACATTGTACGCACTTAAAAACCTCCAAAATTACCAAACGTGACCAAATTCTATGTCTCTGTCCACTTCAATTGAATCCTGCCGACAGCGCCAGTCTGTCGTGGCACAGGGGCTGAATGTTTTAGAATGGAACAGACTATACTCAATCAGCCCAATTATGTAATTGTTAAAGTTGACCAACAACGCCACCCCGAAGGGAAAGTACAGTAATACAATAAGGCTAACACAGGTAAGTATTGAGTGACAGAGACATTGAATAGAGAAAGTATACAATTTTATTAAGTTACTTTTGGGTTTGATGTACAAAATACTTTTCTTTAAAATACTGATTTAAAATGCTTTCACTCACGCACTCTCACACAATAAATTATACCTGAAATTCAATAATGACCATAAGTTAGTTACATCCACAATGCGCTGACATTATCAACTTCAATACCCACAGCAGCTTTAACGAGGCATAAAACGTCCTTTAAGTTCGGTGCTCTGACTGAGGTGGAAGAGGACCAAAAAGGGAGAGGCGAGGTGTAGAAGGGCGTAGAAGAAGGGGCGTAGAAGAAAAGGGACGTAGAAGAAAAGGGACGTAGAAGAAAAGGGGAGGCTCGCTCAGTCTCCAAACCTAAAAAGTTACAATTTGGAATTTAGAATCAATATTCTGAATCACACGCAGCGAAACAGAGGCAACGAGAGAGAGTATACGTACCCAAAATCACACAGATGCGCCACGCGCACAGAGAAGGACCCAGCGCTGAAAGGGTGCCTGGTCTGGACGCCCCACGCTAAGAACAGCGCTGGATTAACAATTTCAATGAAACAGGGATAATAAAGGAAGCGAACTTTCTACCGGAGCGTTTATGAATGAAAGCGCAGCACGAGCCGGGAGGCGGCGCGTGCACGGAGGAAATGCCCTGGACGCCACGCACTGCACAAACAGCGCCAGATAAAAGAACTTTTTCCTCACGAATAATTATTTGAAAAGCACAAAATAAACTTTACCGGAGCAATGAATAGAACGCAACGCAACACACGCACGAGCCGGTGAGGAACGTGTCCCGAGTCGACCCTCGCACGCCGCTGCCGGAGGTCTACAAACACAAATGTTTGTTTGGATACATCGATTAAATGAATGAACTACTGACTGAATCGGGAACGCATCATACTCACTGGTGGAACACGCAACCTAAGGCACAATCACCAGGCTTTTTAGGCGAACGAAAACGATGTTAAAAGGTGATTTTGAGCGGTATGTTGGCTTGATCCGGCGTTCGTGCTGCTACACTGCTCCCAGACGGCGGGTGACGTCAGAGGCGACCAAGAGCTCGAGCAGGTGAGGGACCCTCCCTCTTAAAGGATCAGGTCACACGCAATAGGCTGCCGACAGGCACACGGGGCATACTACCACACTAAATAGCTAATTTCCATCTGCAGTCCCTGACAGTCCCTACTAAAACAAATATCAAAATTGGGACCAAACGAGGATTAAACCTGAAGTTCAGTCTACAAGGGCCTAATAAGACCTCGGCAGAAATCAAACCAGTTAAATGCTAAGGAGAGACTTGAAACTGTCAGACTTGCAAACAAGGGCAGGGCAGGTTTCAGGTATAACTCCTTCCTTTGGGTAGAACCTATTTGAGCTCAGGAGAGCATAAATGCTGCTGCTCAAACTAGAGTTACAGGGTGTTACGGTTAGCACAGAGGTTAATGCTCTCGCTTCACAGAAAGAAAGTCCTGGGTCCGACTCCAGGGCGGCGCGGGGCTTTCTGTGAAGAGTTCTCCCCCTGTCTGCATAGGTTTCCTCCGGGTGCACCACTAAAATCAACAGGTGTGTGAATGAGAGTGTGTTTGTGACAACAAATGCAGGACAACGGACGAAAACTAACTAATGGCTAATTCCGGCGTTGCATGTTAATTAACATGTATCCTGACCAAATAAGTTATTTTTTTATTAAATTAAGATGAATCGAAATCACAATAATAATGAACTCATTTACTGAATCGCAAAGACTGCAGTAATTAAGTGGCATATATTATTGTGAAAACAACAAATTATTATTCTGTTTAAAAGCTGAAAACCCTGTAGTTTAGACCTCTACAAACATGTTCTGAAATTCAAAGAATTCTTTGATTAATTTAGCAGTTCAAATTTTAGTCTTTTTCAGATGTTTATGTTCCTTGACATGTTTAAAGTGTGAACATTGAAGAGAACTCTACAATGAAAACATGAATTGCAAATGTAATCGCAACGCTTGTCTGAAATTCTGAAATTTGGCAATTTGATATTCTGCCAAAATTGTTTAGCTCTAGCTCAAACAATTTTCATCAAATTGAAAATTACTTTTTGAAAATGTACACATTTAATAGACTTTGGACCTATTGGGATGCGGTTACTACATGTTTACGACTTTGTAAATAAATCTGAACTAAACCAGAACAAGAACACAACCAAACCTAGTCTAGATTAAACTGGGATCAAGCCAGTACATTACATCAACTCTGGTGCTGATAGAGACTGAAATACCACATATTCATACACATTTTGAACTGGCATGTTATTTGGAACACCACACATCATCAGTGTTGGACTTTTTGAAGATCATAAGTAAACACATATTCAAATTGGTGCAAGCCATTTATTCACATCAGTCTTTTCTGTACAAGCCTGTTCATGTCGTCACATAAATCCAAGAAAGCGCCCTGTTTCATGTCCAAGAACATACTACTGGCATCATGCTGCATCTAATTATTTGTCTTAATTATAATGATCTTTGTTGGCCCTAAACCATGATTGAACGTGGATGTATCTTAATGGTATATGTAGAAAAAGTAAAATGAGAAAAGAAACATTGACAGCAAAAAGTGTCAAGTGAACTAAAGTGCTTCTTGTGCAGGCGGATCACACCAAAGTGTTACAGAATGAGCTTCATATGCAGACAATTGAAAGATAAATCTATTGTATTGAAATCTAGAGATATTCAACATGATATAAGATTAATATTAGGTATTTAAGTTATCTGTGTGTCTTCTGAACTGACAAGCCTTTAATTCATTATATCTATTGTGTTGGTGAACATATTGCATTGTGTATATTTCACGGAGTTGAATGTTGAACAGACCTCCTGGTGAAGGGGCCCACATCATGCTGAGATGTACGATTTACTGTGTGAAAATAAGTCCCTCCAATAAACCTCCAATAGCAACATTTTAGTATGATAGAGAGCTGATATTTATTTATATACTTAAAATATCTGATAAACGCCTTGGTCTTTGTTTCCCTAAAAAAATTTAAAAAATATATGAACACTTCTGATTTAAAGTGCATATGACAGGTTAGCTGGGATGAGAATCAGCACCTCTAAATCCGAGGCCATGGTTCTCGACTGGATAAAGGTGGCTTGCCCTCTCCGGGTGGGAGGGGAGTCCTTGCCTCAAGTGGAGGAGTTCAAGTATCTCAGGGTCTAGTTCACGAGTGAGGGAAGGATGGAGCGTGAGATTGACAGGCGGATCGGAGGAGCGTCTGCAATAATACGGGCGCTGTATCAGACCGTTGTGGTAAATCCATGTTCCTACCCTCACCTATGATCATGAGCTCAGGGTAATGACCGAAAGGACAAGATTGCGGATACAATGAGCTTTGAATACCTGCAAGCTCTGAAGTTCAATGGTTATGTTAACTTAGATAAAATTAGTATCAAAACTAGATGTTTTGGCCAAATATTTATGCTTGAAATAAATCACATAAAAATATAAACATAAAATTAAATTTGACCTTTCCCGAACAGTTTTCATATGATTGTTGCTTTAGCAGATCTAGATAACATGATATGATACGAGTGCAGAAGAAAGTGCTATTGTTTTGTGTTGAAAATGTCAGCCTACAGTCTAAGATGCCATATTTTGAACAATCTTTCAAAGCATAGAACTGTAATCCAGTAAAAATCTAAATGAGTTTTACAACTTTATTCATCTCCATGTCAACAACTGTTTTTTGGGAGACTCAAACGTCTGGACAAGTCAGAGAAAACATGAAGCCATTTAAGGATATGTGGAATTGTCAGGTTTGTTTAGAAAACATATCCATCCATAAATGACCTATCACTTATTGAATAAGGGCTTTGATCGTCCTGAGTGGATAAATCACAGGTAAGTGCTGGGGTCATGACAGATTTCCCCTTTGTGCTTTTTAACAAGAATTTATGAGCTGCAAGAAAAACAGAGGACAGACTAATGCTTTCGATCATGTGTTTTCCATCAATTTGCGATGTCAACTTGTCTAAATTGACTTAGAGCTAAAAAAAATCAATGATCCAGCCTTGAAAGAAAAAAAAAAAACCTCTCCAGAGATTTAAGTTCAAAGTATAATTCAGCAAAAGCAAATTCATTTACCCACGGCCTCACTCCACCCTTTCAATTCCTCAGAGGGTACAGCGCAGGTCCCCTATCGTTTTTAGACTGCATTGCTTTAGACCCGGGGCACACGGCTCACACTTCACCTGCGCCGCTCCTTTCTGATCGAACACAAACTTGGGTGTAATTGTATAGCGCTCCTCCCGCGACCTTCTCTGTCAGTCGAGAAATAGGCGCCATCATTCATCCTTGCCATTACCAGCCTGCCTGCCGTGAATAATACAATTTGTATCCTCTATGGAGTGCATCCAGAACAACAGGCTCTCCAATAAACAGCAGAGTAAAAATCCACTTAGACTTACGCCTGAATTCCACATCATGCGTCTCCGCTCCGCTCCGCTGCGCCGCAGACCGCCTCCGATTTAGAGCGCAGACCCTCGCCTACTGGATGCAATTTGTCTCCGCCAGTCCGCGCCAGCGGGGCTCTGCGAAGTCCCGAGGCGGGACTCGCGGGACCAGCGGGACCAGCTTGAGAACTTCGCGATCAGCGCTCAAAAGTATCGGAAAGAAAACAAATGCAGATTAACTGAAAGTCTGTCGTTTGTGCAACTGCAATCACTTTTTCACCGTGTCAACACAGCGCATGAATAGAGCATTAATAAAAGTGACAGCCTAAAACTGTATTTAAGACATTTACAACCATTTACATGTTTCGGGTGGTATTGATTGTAAACATTTGCCTTCTGGGTAACAAAAAGTTTAATGCACGTCATTAGGTCTGAGTTAAAAGTTTTTGTTTTGGAAACCCAGATGTAGTTCGTGTTCTCTTTCCTGTTTGGTGCGATCTAAACTGCGTGGCTTGATCCGGTCGGACGCTGGCGCAGAAGAAAATAGCTTTGATCCGCAATTCTGTCGGAGAGCGGCGGAGTGGCGGAGCTGAGGCGCAGAGCTGCGCAGCGCTTACGCGGGATGTGGAACGGGCTTCATTCATTCAGATGGCTGCGTAAGTTCTGCGCAGTGCGTGGCGCAGCGGAGCGGAGCGGAGACGCACGATGTGGAATTTGCCTGTTACAAGCCTGGCAAACACTATAGGCTACTGCTACTGCCGCTGGCATTACGTCCCCATTCAAGTGCTATCATCTCAGGCCGACAGATCCCTGCCTTGTCTGTTTTAGAAGGGGCCTATGATAATGAGGTGGCCCGCTTGGCTCTACAAAGGCGAGATCACAAACAGACTGTAAACTCTAGTGTTACAGGCAGGAGCACAAGTGGAAATGTATCATCAGTGTCAAAGAAGTCAAGAGGATGTAGAGGAATGAGACGGCATCACTCAACCAGATTCCTCTGTGGACAACAGTCAGACATATTGTAATACTTTACTGTTATTGCAGACTGTGGTTATATTAATATAACAATAGAATGTATCAAATTCAATTCACTTCTCACCTTTGCGAGTGGTCTCATTCTTCCACGGTATGGTAAGACACGCTTTGCAAGGATATTTGTACTCCACATTTCACCCATCCAACTGCTGTTGGAGCCGGTCAGGAGGAGAGATCACCACAGCAGCGCCTGGAGACTCTCCAGAGCTTGAGCTTGGCTTGATCAGGACCTCTAAGAAGGAGGATTTTATCTGCCGTGCATGTTTTGAGCTGATGGGGGAAACCGGAGCCCAGAGGAAACAAACAAGAGACAAAGAGAAACATGCAAAGTCCACACGGAAAGGCCAGTGCTATAGTCACTCAGTCACTGTGCTGCCAAGCAAGCTCAGATCTTCTAGAACTGGAAGTTACTGCCCTGAGTTCTCCGATGACCCCAGGCACCACTGGTGCCCTCACCTTCTAAGCCTTCTCCAGCTTTTCACTGAGCTCTTAGTATTTCTACAGTTCCTTATGTTGCTTATTCCTAATGTTTTAAAAGTTCAAATAAAGGATTGTTCTCTCATATTTCAAATGTCAATTTTTAATTTAATTTAATGTTATCACATAAAAAAATCTCAGTGTGCAATGCTGTATTTGAATTGTTAATGCATCTGCACGTCAAGCCTTTTTGCTCTCCGTTAATCTTTGTCCGCTGTCCTTCTTCATGACCGTTGCCATCACTTGGTTTTGCCACTTCAACCATAACGGCTTTCCTCTGCTCTTTATCCACCATCACAGTGTCTGGTTGTTTCCCATTACCATTCTGTCAGTCTGTATCTGAGTCCCACACAGTCTTGGCTCGGTCATGCTCACCTTTGGAGGTGTTTCCTCTTTGACCTTGAGGTTTCCAGTGCATTCTCCGCACAGAGGCTCACTGCTGCACACTTTGCCAGCAGTTTGACAATGGCGTTCCATGCACGCTTTCCCTGCCAGCTTCTTACACCCTGCAGTTATGTGCTGGATTGTCTCAGGGGCCATTTTGTACTGCCTGCACCTGGGGTCTTGTCTGGTGTGTAGATCTGGTACTGTTTGTCTGTTTAGCCGTTGTTATTACTGCTAGGTTTCTAGTTTAAAAAAAAAAAAAAAAGTATAAGTGCTTGATGTTAGTGTTTCTAAAACAATAAAAAAAACAATAGATAAGTAAAAAGTGTTGATACTTGCACAAAAAAAACACATTAAAGACTAAACTATACGACTAAACATGGAATTTAACATGGACAGGGCTAAACCTGGACTAAAACAGGACCAGATTAAGTTTACATCAGAATTAAACTTGGCTAAAACTAAGACCAAACAAGTACATATCTGAACGCACCCTTAAATATAGTTTTATTTTTTACCCCTTAATTTTTAGTTTAATCAAATATTATACATCATTCAGGCTGTTGATTTTGGACAGCGATGATGTTTTCAGATACAGCATATAAACAGTATAAAACTTAACCCTTTAAGCGCCACAGTTTTATATTTCTACTTTAAGCCTCAATTGGGATTTAGAGGAAAAAACAACCCCTCCCCTCCAAAAAAAAAAAAAAAAAAAAAATAAAGAAAGAAAACATGCTAAATCAGCTCGAATAATGCACTGCTGTCTGGGGTAGAATTTGTGCCAATACTGGGTCCAACAGAGCTCCAGAGACCCCCCACTGATCCCCTCTACTTTAGCCCACTCTAACTTGCCTGTTCCTGGGCAAGTGTCAGGAGTGCCGCTGGGGGTCTGGGGGTTAGGGTCAGGGCTAGCCCCAACCAGGGTGCAAGGTGTGAAGTGTGTGACCCAGGATCAGTGTCTGGTCCTGGGTAGTGATTTGTGAGCAGTGGTGTTGGAGCTGGAGTTCTCCAACTTGGGCCTCTGGGGGAGAGCTGAGTCCCAGGAGCAGTACCTGTTCCTGGGTAAAGATGCTCTCATTCTGAGTCAAACCCAGAGTACCCCATGTCACCGATGGATTATAACAAAGTCCCAATAGAGTACCATATCCAGAGTACCATATGCCGTCCATCGACTTAGTCATTTTTCTGAGTTTGTGCAGACAAGGTTCAGCCCGGGAGTCCCTTACGCTGCTCCCACGCGAACTTTGACATTTTGCGTTGTTCCAAGGGATAGTCGGGCAGTTTTGGGAAACGACGTTTTTTGCGATTGACATTTGCACAAATCCTGGTTCTATGCATGCCTGGCACTGAGCTCTGTCTGTGGGCATGAGAGATCCGTTTTCCTGGGCCTTTTTTCTGGTTCTATTGGCCCTGAATGTCCCAATAATGTGTCCAACTTTGAAGCACTGTCTCTGGGGTATAAAAAAAAAAAAAAGGAGCAGAATGCCAATGGAATGAGACCCTGGTGCAATGTGCCTGGGTAACGCTGCTCTCATTATGAGTCGTGCCCAGGGTACAGTGAGTGGCTGGGACGGGGCCAGCCCCATCCAGGGTGCATGGTGTGAAGTGTGTGACCCAGGAGCAGTGTCTGGTCCTGGGTAGTGATTTGTGAGCAGTGGTGTTGGAGCTGGAGTTCTCCACATTGGGCCTCTGGGGGAGATCTGAGTCCCAGGATCAGTTAGGGTTAGGGTTAGGGTCAGGGCTAGCCCCAACCAGGGTGCAAGGTGTGAAGTGTGTGACCCAGGAGCAGTGTCTGGTCCTGGGTAGTGATTTGTGAGCAGTGGTGTTGGAGCTGGAGTTCTCCACATTGGGCCTCTGGGGGAGATCTGAGTCCCAGGATCAGTTAGGGTTAGGGTTAGGGTCAGGGCTAGCCCCAACCAGGGTGCAAGGTGTGAAGTGTGTGACCCAGGAGCAGTGTCTGGTCCTGGGTAGTGATTTGTGAGCAGTGGTGTTGGAGCTGGAGTTCTCCAACTTGGGCCTCTGGGGGAGAGCTGAGTCCCAGGAGCAGTACCTGTTCCTGGGTAAAGATGCTCTCATTCTGAGTCAAACCCAGAGTACCCCATGTCACCGATGGATTATAACAAAGTCCCAATAGAGTACCATATCCAGAGTACCATATCCAGAGTACCATATGCCGCCCATCGACTTAGTCATTTTTCTGAGTTTGTGCAGACAAGGTTCAGCCCGGGAGTCCCGGGCTGATTAACGCTGCTCAGGCGAAAATCCTTACGCTCCTCCCACGCGAACGTTGACATTTTGCGTTGTTCCAAGGGATAGTCGGGCAGTTTTGGGAAACGACGTTTTTTGCGATTGACATTTGCACAAATCCTGGTTCTATGCATGCCTGGCACTGAGCTCTGTCTGTGGGCATGAGAGATCCGTTTTCCTGGGCCTTTTTTCTGGTTCTATTGGCCCTGAATGTCCCAATAATGTGTCCAGCTTTGAAGCACTGTCTCTGGGGTAAAAAAAAAAAAAAAAAAAAAAAGGAGCAGAATGCCAATGGAATGGGACCCTGGTGCAATGTGCCTGGGTAACGCTGCTCTCATTATGAGTCATGCCCAGGGTACCGTGAATGGCTGGGACGGGGCCAGCCCCATCCAGGGTGCAAGGTGTGAAGTGTGTGACCCAGGAGCAGTGTCTGGTCCTGGGTAGTGATTTGTGAGCAGTGGTGGAGCTGGAGTTCTCCACCTTGGGCCTTGGTGGGACTACTGTCTGGTTGATGTGCAAATGTGGCCCACCATCGCAGGGCCTCTGTCTTGTTTTATCTTTACAGATGGTTCCTGTGCACTGTGGGTCTAGTTTTATGTGGGAATGGGAGTCCTAATTTTTCCTACTTAGCCCTCCTGGCCTCCCTATGGGGAAACCGGGTCCCTGCAGCAGTTCCCTGCTGGAGTTCATTGGTCTGGTTGTCTTACCCCTGTGGTGGCGCCAGACCTTTGTCTGTGGCATCTGCTCAGGTTGGCTGTGCTTAACGTTTGGCACCTTTGCTCCTCTGTAGCAGGACCTCTGCAGATCATTGGGCTGGTTGTCTTACCCCTTTGGGGTGGCACCAGACCTTTATTTGCGTTGTCTGTGGGTCTACACAGGTAAGCTGGAGGTATCTGCGTTTGCCGTTGGATGTTTGGCATCCTGGGCTCCTCTGTAGCAGGACCTCTGCAGTTCATTGGGCTGGTTGTCTTACTCCTTTGGGGTGGCACCAGACCTTGATTTGCGATGTCCGTCGGTCTACACAGGTAGGCTTGGGATAACTGCGTCTTGGAGAAATTATGTGCTTTTCAGAACCACAGTCCTGTTGGAAGCGAGACCAAGCTGCCCAGTCTGCCTAGCGGTCCGACATAAACAATGTTTCTCAAACCCTTACTAAGAGCAGCCTAGCCTGGGGCGCTCGGACACCTGCCAATGGGCAGGTCACATTGGTGTGAACACCCTAGGCCTGCCTCTGGGTGTCTGCCATGTCTTGGCAACAAATCCCCCCTATGCCTTGTTGCTTACAGGCTTTCTGGATGATCCAATGGTAAGTCTGGTGCTCATGTCGAGTGTCAAAATCTGAAGTGCTGCAAACAAGAGTCGCGGGACTCTTTCTCAAACCTCCATATCTTGATACTTATCCAGCAGGGATGGTGACCCCTATGGGGAATACAGACCTGATTCTCCACAGTTGGAATGGGAAATATTTGAATGGCTAACATCCAAGGAAGAGTTATGGATGCAAAAGAATGGCATAATAAGAGTCGCGGGACTCTTTCTCAAACCTCCATATCTTGATACTTGTCCAGCAGGGATGGTGACCCCTATGGGGAATACGGACCTGATTCTCCACAGTTGGGATGGGAAATATTTGAATGGCTAACATCCAAGGAAGAGTTATGGATGCAAAAGAATGGCAAATCATCCAAGGAAGGTAGAAATGTCTGTGGCCACTTCCTAAACCACGTGCATCCCGTGGTTTTTGAGGTGTGTGTTACATTACAGAGTACCAGGGTCGCTGGGCTCCAGGCGCGCGGTCCAAGGGTGTGTAGCCCGGGGAGGGGTGCTTAAGGGTGGGTACCCGGGTTCAAGTGGTGCACCTGGTTGTCTGGAGTCTCCGGACAAGGCACCTGATACTCCGCTCCACACTTTGAAATATATCGATCAGGACCCCGCGACCCTGGTACTCCGCTCTTCTGGACACCGTCTGGAGACTCCAGACAAGTGGTGCACCTGGTTCCAAGGGCCATTAGGTCAAGTGTGGGACCCGGGAGAAGTAAACCCGTCCTGGGCCAGGGTGAGTGGGGATTTTCACGGGGGCTGCTGGAGGTCCTGGGGGCCATTAGGTCAAGTGTGGGACCCGGGAGAAGTAAACCCGTCCTGGGCCAGTGTGAGTGGGGATTTTCACGGGGGCTGCTGGAGGTCCTGGGGGCCATTAGGTCAAGTGTGGGACCCGGGAGAAGTAAACCCGTCCTGGGCCAGAGATTTGAGAGATGCCAGGCCATTGGATATTTTATCACTCTTTCTGACAGATGAGTTTTGGAAACCTGAAATAGAGGATTATTGGGCAACATTTTGTCTTACACAAACGCCTGGTTTTGGGAGTGAAGTGTCTAGAAGTAAACCCGTCCTGAGCCAGGGTGAGTGGGGATTTTCACGGGGGCTGCTGGAGGTCCTGGGGGCCATTAGGTCAAGTGTGGGACCCGGGAGAAGTAAACCCGTCCTGGGCCAGGGTGAGTGGGGATTTTCACGGGGGCTGCTGGAGGTCCTGGGGGCCATTATCTCAAATATCACATATCTAAATGACACAGTTTATAGTTTTTGACAGTATGGTATCTCTCATTGCAGGGTACAGCACAAAGACCGACACCACACTGACGGCACCTGTACTTTGTCTGGCGCCTGCCTTTTACACGAGAAATGGTCTGAGCAGACAACACAGTCTGGACGGCCCTCTGCTTCACAAAGCCAGTGACGTTCTGTGAGCCTTTGTGGTATTACCCTCCCTGCTCTTGAAGGCCGGCCACCTTTGCTACCCTCCTTTTGGTGTAACCAGCCAACAATGCATCAACAACGTCCTGGATGTAGGCCTTCAGGGCTTTGTGTGGGCCCGGGGTGCATTTAGTGTAAATAATGTGTGAGTTGACAACAGAAATACTGAGGATGGCGTTAAAGATGCGGTGATACCACTTCCTGGACCGGTGGGGAAACAGATAGGTTTTCATCCTCTGGTCTGATGTGTCTACACCCCCCATGTACATATTGTACTGGTTGACACACAGTGGTCTGTTTATTGCGCGAAAGCCAGTTGCATTTGTCTTGGACCTGATTATTTTCTGAACACATGCATTGCCATGCAGTGTAGAGAGCATAGTGACACGTTTAGTGTCTTGCCAAGCACAAGCCAGAAGTTTACCTTTCCGCATAAAAACAGGGTCATCTCCCTTTTTTAGATGCAAGATGGGTTTCCCCAGGCTTTTAGGCATACCTTTCCTTGAACTTCTCACTGTACCACATAGTCCGGTTTCCAAATCAGCTAATTCATTTGCAATTGCTGGTGAGGTATAGTAACTGTCCATGTAAATTTCGTGGCCTTTTCCAGTGTAAGGATCTACAAGTTCACGAACAACAGCATGAGTTGCACTGATGTTGCTGACATTATCTGTGTACTGCCCTGTGTGCAAGGACCAACGTAAAACATACCCTGAACTGCTCTCACTCAAAACATACACTCTATAGCCATATTTATCTGGTTTATTGGGACTGTAACATTTGAGTGTTGACCTCCCCTTGAATGCTATTGTCATCTCATCTAAAGAAAGCTCCTTGCGTGGACTGTAGACTGCTGCAAATTTGGGAATAATCAACTGTATTATTGGACGGACTTTGAAAAGCTTATCATGCCCTGGTTCACCTTGTCTCACATAATTGTTATTGTTGACCAAATGAAAGCATGAAAGAATAATTTCGAATCTATTTCTAGACATTACGCTCCCAAAACCAGGCGTCTGTGTAAGCCAAAATGTTGCCCAATAATCCTCTATTTCAGGTTTATCTACAAGGCCCATAGACAAATGCAATGCAATGAAAGCTTTCATTTCAGAAATGGATACATCATACCACTCTAAAAATCTGGAATGTGGCTTCATCTCCATTGCTGATGTGACCTGGGCTGCATATCTGTTTGTTTCATCAGCGATCAGTTTCCAAAACTCATCTGTCAGAAAGAGTGATAAAATATCTATTGGCCTGGCATCTCTCAAATCTCTGTCTCCTGTGTAGCCAACAGACATATCAAATGGTTTGATCCACCCTTGAAAATCCGCAACTTCTCTCAGCTGCTCCCAGCCCTCATCCCCACTAGTGTCATGGGGCTGGCCACCACCTCTGCCTCGGCCTCTGCCTCTGCCTCGGCCTCTCCCTCTCCCTCTCCGTCCCCTGCCTCTTAGACGACCACTCTGGGTGTCTTCTTCACTTGAGCAATCATTGTCAGTCTCAGGAAAATAATTTCCCTCCGAATCTGAGTCTGCTGTGTAGTGAACAAGAGAATAGTGCGTACTTCTTCCAGCCATGTTTTTTTTTTTTTTTTTCTGTTTTTTGTTTTTTCTCGGCCGTTATTTATAGGTTTTCAAACGGATGTGACATGTGTAATAAAACTATGAAAGCTTGTTATCGATGATTGAAATGTTTTGTGGTTTATAATTTATTCATAATTTTCCTTGCACTTGAAAAAAGTAAGTCGCATTACTGCGACGAGGGCGCTTAAAGGGTTAAATATTTACCTTTGTCCATACTGTTAGCCAATGGAGGACATGAGTGATGCTTTTAGTTCAACTGTTTTGAAAGCATCTAGTCAGCAACAGACGATAACAAATGTCAACATCCTAGACATAAAATCCAGAGACTTGCATTTGAGCCCTATACGAGACATTCAAAAGAATTCAAGTCTGATTCAATACCCAAGACCTTTTCAAACAATCTTACCCTAAAACCTTGTGTATTCCATCTCTCCCTGTCGTCCTCGCGCTCCCCAGGCCTCGCTGCCTCTCCGTGCCTGCCCGGGAGCTGAGATTTGTGGGTCTGAACGTGGAGCTAAAGGGCACGTTTTGACCTTTCCCGGCTGGAACATGAGCGAGTCGGAGCTGAAGTGGATCCGTCAGTGGATGGCATTATAAAGTGACATTACGAGGGCTGTGATGGGGCCTGATGGACTATTACAGGGATCAGAGGCATGTGACGCACCTGATCATTAACACTGTAATTACCACATTTTAGTGTCTGATCAGAGATGAAACATGCAAATGGTTTCTGACGAGAGTAGAATTATGCAGATGAGATCGTGTGCTGCTGGTGGTAGATATTTTCTCCTGTTTACTCAATGCCAGCTGTCATCGTTGCTCTTTTCATTTAGCTGGTTAAACGTTCAGTAAAATACAAACCGCTTAAATCGCTGTTTTAATTTACATTCCATCTCTTGTTATGTTTGTCCTGGAGCACGCATACACCATGCAAGCTTGTTCCAATGGTTTGCAAAATCACCACATCAACTGAACTGGGACCAAACCTGGAACTAAATCAGGACTAGATCAGGACTAAAGGTGAGTTCACACATTTACTTGTTTGAGCCCAGTTTAATTCTGATGTAGACTAAAACAGGATTTGGTCCTTTGTGACAAAAATCACAGCTAGACTAGGCCTCACACTGGGTCCATACCAGGTGTAAAAAGAAAAAAGTGCACGCACGAATGTGACTTTGAATGTTAAGGTTGAGATCACACACTTCCCCCATGGATAAACTTGCAATTCAACTTAATAAAACAATATGTATATATCATTTATTTTTGTAACACCCAAAATCTCAACAGCAGTTTCCTCAGTGGACAACAATAAAACAGTCATTTATCAATAAAAAGAAAAGCTGATTAAATAAACAATGTTCAGAGGAATTTAGCAAATGGATAACTGTCCCAAAGCGTCACCTGTCTCCCTTGACTCTCCTTAAAAATACTTTAAAAACCCTCTAGGAATCTCAGTGAAGGAAAGATCCTACTCCCATGGACGGACAGACTGATAACTTCAGTCGCCTTCCCTCTCAACTTTTCTCAAAGAAAGGACCAACTAAAACCTATGGTGCCTATTTAGCGATCTTTTAATACTTCATGAGGAGGAGTCTTATGCAGCAACATATAGTACCAATCATATTGTTTAATTAGTACAATTGTATTGCTTTTAGAGTCCCAAGTAGAGTTTGCTTTCATTCTTTAAAAAAAAGCTGTGATCCTATCTTAAAAACTAAGAAGATCTTTTTCTGTGACAAACATTACTTTCCCACCCTCTTGAATATGTAAACTCAAGTATTTCTGTGGACTTGCCCGGAGCCTCGCAGGACTGCAGACAGACAGCGCTGCGTGCCTCAACCGGGACAGGAGGTGGAAGTAAAGGCATTATTTCTTCTCCATTGGGCACAACATGATAGCTCTTGAAGCGAGCCAAAGCACCAGCCTCAGAGGACAGGACCCAATCGCAGTGCAGTATTTTAAATTCACATCACCACTCCATAGCTTAGGGCATGCTGGCATTTCGTCAGCTGCTTATCTGATTGATTTTGCCCATAGTGGACTCAAATAAATCTTGTGTGGCTCTGTGTATGTATGCAGCAGCTTGCACCTTGCATTCCCAATGTATTTGCCACTTTTCCCTGTCTAACTGAAGTGGCTTTGAGCTAAATGACATGGGCACTCTATCCTGAACTATACGTGTGTCCATTTATTTCCAAAGGGACACTCGTGCATAGTAGATCTGAAAATATTTCGGGAAACGTGACACGTGCCTGGATTGCACAGAGCCAAAGGGATCTTCAAATGGCACAGATTTGCAAGGTACTTTTTAAATATTTATTATGTTTCGCACACATCATTGTCTGTTTGCAAGCTATGTGCATTTATCACATGAGAAAACACAACCTCCAAGAAGTTCACATCCATTATTTATTATCTATTTGTGTTCCCGCAGAACTGGAAATTACAAATAAGTATTTCTTCTTTTTTTTTCACCATTGTTAACCACTGCACAGATGGGTCAAATGTCGAGGACATAAAGGCAATAACACGTTAATCAACTTCTCATCTTGTTTTTGTTTTGTTGTTTTTTTCCTCTTTTTGAAATCATATTCTGAACACTTATTAATTTTGATTTGCTAAAGTGATAAAATAATATTTTTATTGCACTGAAATATAATTGCAGCTTTTGCTTGACAAGGAGTAAATTGTAACCTTTTCACATTTTCGGTTTTCAAATAGCACTTATTTGTTTTTGCAAATTAACTTTTTCACAACAAAATAGTGATTAAACTGAAATATCAACTAAAAGTGCCCTTCAAAGCTTTATCAAATCTTTGAAAAACGGTCCGGTCCAAAGTCACACACAGTAAAGGGCAGTGTGAGCTGAGCTGGTCAATAGCAGCGACTGAATTACAAAACTGTTAACATGTTTTGGATGAAGACTAGACAGTTTTACAATACTTTAAAGGTCCCATAACATGCAAAATCGACTTTTCAGAGGTTTTAACCTTCCTACAGTGCTATTTGGGCCTCGTATGTTGTGCCCAAAGTGGTTTTTTGATTGATTCCCGCATCTTTTCCGTCCCCCTCGGGTGAGCAGGCAGACGGGGGCTCATCCCATGGATGACGCGGCTTCACTAGGATGACGCGGTGTTTAAGCCACGCCTCCGGGAAGCGCGCAGCCGCAGAATAAAAACAGCTAATGCTAATGCTACACAGTAATTACACGATGGATTCGACAGATCGAAGAGTTAGCTTGTTATTTACCAAACGGCAGCATCCGTCGTTGAGGTACTGGAGCACGTCAAACTCCAGGTCAGATCCAGGACGTAGGACTCAGCACGACGCACCGTCAGGAGGATAAAATGTTTATTCCCGTGTTTGTGTATCGCTGTTTACCGGAGCACACGGCGCATGCGCAACATCTCCGCTCTAGGCTTTGGCACGGGTTGGGCGGGGGAGGCGCGCGGGTTGGGCGGGGGAGGCAGACTGCTCTCTGTTCGGGGGGGTTGGATCTCAGAGTGAGCCGTTTGCTTTTGCAAGGAGGGGGGCCAGTCCAAGAAATGGGTGTTTTTTGGAAACTGTTATGTTATGGATATTGCACAACGCAAAAATGTATCAACAAAGCCCTTAGAATAGACTGTGTAAAGGGAAAAATAGCAGAATACGGGACCTTTAACAAAGCAGAACATCTGAAACTGCATCCTGACTCCATAACCTCTGAAGGCCGCTTTTGACAGTCGTATTAACAAATCAGAGTGTTGTGGAATGAACTGAAGTAGCCCGAGAGTTGAAAGAAGAGGAATCGGGCTGGAGTTCTAAAGCAGAAGTTTATTTCCATCAATACAGGACATGAACCGTCAAGACATTGTGATTGTGTGGATTCCGTTTAGTCCAGTCCAGTCTGCTTCTGCTGTAGGGAGTCACCTCTAATGTAAGATAACAAGAGCTGAGCTGGCAGTGTTTGACAGGCACAGGGCAGAAATACAGTTCTACTTCTCCCACATAGAGAAACGCTCGCTCCGTATTTAAATAAACATAGCGGCTTATGAGTAAAAAAAGAAAATATCAGGTAAAAAGGGAGTTATAGATTTTGTTCTGAATGTTGTAACAATGTTTAAAAGGAAATGTCTTATGCATCCGAGAGTGCTATAGTCAAATTGTATGATATTTTATTCTGTATTTTAGAAATGATGAATGTTGGTAGACTGAATAACAACTAAAATAGGTTGTCTAATCACAGCATGTGCTAAGATGAAAAGAAATGACCAAAAAACAGTTAATATTTTGACCTTGTCCTGTTTCCATTGGTTGTATCTGGTTTGAGTGAATATGTGCGTTCCACCTTGCTCCTTTAAATAGATGTGTTACTTGTTTTATAATGAATTGTTTTATGTATCACCACATATCAAAGGAATTCTCCACATCCTGAAATGAACAGAGCTGTGATTGTACATTCTATTGCTGTCAGTAGATTTTTAGTGGATCAAAACAAGTCAAGTATCAAAGACATTTTAATTTGTTATCAGTCTATGAAAACTACTTAACAGTGCCAGCCATTGCTTTCTGAATATTTAAACTGACAAATCAAAACAATGACTTCACATTTTAAAAGCTGTCATAACTGTAACTCCAGAGCAGTTGTGTTTTTTTGGACAGGATGGAGGTTGGACAGTGCCAGGAGGATCGAGCATCCATCTGCTGAGGTGAAGACTGACTAAATCTGAGGTGAATCATTTATGTGTGATTATTATTTCATGTTATTGTGTTATTGTTTCCTTGCAACATAAAATGAGATACAAAGAACTGAAAAATCAACATAATACAACAATTAGATCAATCTCTACACTTGTCGCTGTCAAGATTTAGGTTGATAAATGCAGTTTTATGTTTTTGTGTAATGAGCTGTGTTCTTGAGGTAGATCAAGCCCGGAGCTCTGCAGTGCTGTTGCGTTTACAGGCGAGACCACGCGCGCACGCAATAACTAGTCATTAATATAGGGAGTTCTGGCGTCCAGCGAAAATTCAAATCGGAAAAAATCCGCGGCACCTCCACCGGCACCACCGTACGGTACTGCACCGCTTGCGGTCAGAGCTCCTCTCATTTTATATTATACAGAATGCCTGTGAAAATTGCACCAGAGCTGCACTGTGTACAGTATGAACCCGGGCTAACCAGGTGGTAGCGTG
Source organism: Rhinogobius similis (assembly GCA_019453435.1). NCBI lineage: Eukaryota > Metazoa > Chordata > Actinopteri > Gobiiformes > Gobiidae > Rhinogobius > Rhinogobius similis. The sequence goes on from CM033626.1 coordinate 32,875,800, forward strand.
GTGGTTATCACCAGTTGTAACCAGAAAGTTAGTCACAGTTCAGACTAGTGCATGCTTTAATATTTTGATGGTTCAAAGGATTAATTGTTGTATGTGACCAGAGCAAACATCAAGGTCTAGGTTTAGCGTGGTAAAGTACCAGTCAGCTCTCGGTGTAGTGTGCTTTTAAGTCAAGCAATTAAGAGAAATGGCCATATGTGGTCCCCTTCACAGCCGAGCTCTTCTGCTGTGCGCTTGTATTTACTGTTGATCACATGTGTGACAGAGATTGATCCCAGTAAGTGGAGGGCTCACTCTGTGACCAGGATTCCACTATATTAGACACTGTTTGATAAAAAGTACAGCTCCTCTTTGGTCATACATTTTTAAAATGTATTTGTTCACACACTCCACACAGAAAGGCCCCACGTAGGAGCCAAACCCAGGACCATCTTACTGTGAAGCAAGAGCACTAATCGCTGCGCGGATCTACAACCCACCAGGCCCCAGCCTACAGGGGGGAAAAAGTACTTTGCAAGCTCATTTTTAAACCCCTAATTTGAGGCAGGTTAAATAATGACACTTAATGAAGGAGAATTGTATTTGCAGTCCTTTGAAACTTGGATGCACTCCCAGTCAGTTTGGTCTGAGCCGCTGCGATTCCTATTTTTGTGTCGCAAAACAACATTTTCTCCACAATCAGATTTCTTTCAACACAGATGGCCAAAATCATGCTGTTGACACTCGGCTTAAGGAGAGAACATTTAAGCTCTTTTGGTACCTTAAAAGTCACTGTTGAAATCCAAGGCAATCCGTGTAAAATGAGTAAAAAGTCAAAGCAACTATCAAGAAAGATAAAACAAAATGTTGACATAAAATATGTATATATATATATGGATTTAAATATATGAATGTCATTTAATATATTGTAGTATACTATATTTCTGATCTTCCTCATACATCCAATGATACAGACATATACCAAACATTTCTGCCAATGTACCTTTAAGAACATTGCGTTGAAGCCATTTAATTCCAATCGTAAGCTCCTTTGTTATTTGTCATCTCGGGAGACAGTTCTTTCATTTATCTCCAGACTCAGCAGACCATAATAACGCTCCAGCCCACAAACACTCGCCTTCCCTCTTCTTGAATATTTTACAGACTTTCCGTTTGCCGCCGTCTCGTGATATTTTGTATATACCGAGCCATTTGCTTATAATAATTGCGTGCTGTCAACCATAGCCTCTCCAATCAATCCACGGGACAGACTTCATCATTTAGGGACTATTTTTTTTGCTCCTATTCCTGCCTTTTCCATAGAAATCGCACCCACCTCCACAAGATTTTGGCCTTCAATCCAATCCTCTGCCAGGTCAATTCAAAGAGCACATATCCCCTTATCACACATCACACATGCCGTTTGCCTACCTGGATTTTCAGGGGTTTTTTTCCCTACAATTTTCAATTTTCCTTTGCCCTCTGTTCAGTATTTTATTATTTCTCGTGACCCGCCTCAATCTGACTGTGTGGCCAAACTCAGCCTGGTCTTGTGTGTGTAAACGCCAGCCCCCAACAACTCATCAATGGCGCCATCGCTGTGAGTGTAAGTCATTGTAGAGGTGTGTGGTGCGGAGAGATAGGAGGAGATGGTTTCTGGACGTCATTGCTATCTCCTGGGACCAGGCGCAGAGCTTTGGGTCCCATCATAAAATTTTCTCTCAGCAGCACCTTGTATAGTCTAAAAGGGAAAGGGAAATCCAGGGATTTTCTTTGAAATTTCATAGCGGGCTTCTGTGGTCAGATGTTGGGTTTTTAGAGTCAGATTCAAACAGGAATTGCGGGAGGGAAGTGGCAGAAGCAAAGGTTTTAGTCAGTAATACAAAAATTAAAATAGATGTTTCAAATTATAGGACGTTTGTATGGCACTGTTTACCTAAAGCTCTATGAAATGGAAAGACTTAAGCGAGAAGTTTTTATTTTATTTTTATTTAAGGCTATTTACTCATACTGATGCGTTATGTTTTTTACATTCTTACAATGGCTGGAAAATCCACAATATCTTAATGTATTTTCATACAGTTGGGTCTAAGTCTGGTCACTGCTTCAATCTTTAAGATCAGATGGCTGTGGTTGATTAGCTAATCAGGGACATGCATTGTCTGTCTGTATCGAAACAAAAATGGTTGTTTACAAGAAGAAAATAAAGAAAAAACATATATCTATATATAAAACTGAATTTCTGCAGAAATAAAGCCCTAAACTCTGAAAAAATGTGATATGTGGACCTCAAGCATAAACCAAGCTATACTCGAGTGTTATTTTTGGCTGTCCATCTCACACTCACATTTCAATCCAAAAGGTATGAAAACTACACTATTTTGATCATTCTGATTCTGATTTCAAAATGTGTTTTATAAACTATAAAAACTCTCTGTCTGTCTGAGACATTATAATAGGACCATTCTCAAACCAGCACTTGGGCTGAGACATCTGATTATTTTACGTAACCACTTTTCCAGCCTCTATTGAACACCACTGTCATCCTTCTCTGTCTGTACATTTGTCTCCATAAATCAACATGAGAGCCAACATCTAAAAGGATTTCAATTTAAAAGCACTGTCTTCTTTGATACAAGTTCAGAAACTTTTCTACAAGCCTTGTTTCCTTAGAGCCTGAAAAACTAATTTGTGTGCCATCAGTGGATCAGATAAATGAAACACTTTTGAGGAGTCTTCTGTTGGAGAATAATCAAAGGAAAAGCCTGCAGGTCTCTCCTACTCAAACTTTTATCTGAGCATTGCTCTGTGTGAGAAGGAGCTGCTGTTTTAGATGGTTCGCTGTCTAGTAATATTAATAAGGAAAAAGGGGGAACAATGCATATTAATGAACATTTAACAAATGTAAATATGCCAGATTATAGCCCAAGGCTAATTTCCACCTGCAGACCCCCTGGCAGGTTAACAGAAAAATAAGAACATACGTACAGTTCACGTCAGTTAAACAGAGACAGGAAAACAAGGTTTTGTCATGTTAGTGCCAGTGTCATGTTAGATAGTAAGCAGACGAAACTAGACAATTAATGAACAAAAGACACCAAATATTAATTTGTGGAACATATGTGGCATTCACAACCTCAAACAGGGCAAGATTAGAGAATGTACGTATCTCCTGCCCTTGTGTGAGTAGGTAACAGCTGGTCGTGTTTCCCTCCATCTTTACACTCAACTGGACCCCATTTTTGCTAAGTTGGGCCCAATTTACTGTCTCCTGAATGCAGAGGAACTGCATTTTCCCGTTTCAGATAGCCCTGTTTATGGATATGATCAGCAGTAATTTAAACTCTGATACACATCCACAAATGGACTCGTAATAACTTGATATGAGATTGCGTCCCTTTCTGATCACTGTATAGTAAACATAAGCTCTGAACAATATTTTATGTTTACATGTTCATTGCTGAGGCAGACGTCTCATTTTTTAAAATATGCTTCTCGAAGATATGACAGCACAAATGTATGAACAGGTATCTAAGAATTGAAGATCACAGATGCATTTCCATTATGTTCTATCAGAAAACCATTTCATCCAAATACTGTGTATGGAAATCTTATTTGGCAGATGTGGACTATAATGGGAGTTTTCAAAGTTTTGAAACAGTAAAATATGTTATGTAATATGGGGTGCATACATGTTTGAGTTTGAGTGAATGAGCCAAGATCTGTAGCGTGCCCGTGCCCGTGCAGCTCAGTGACCCTGAGCAGTCGAGCTCTTCCCCTGTGAGGAGAACGAGCCGGTGTGACCGCGCTCACCCATCGCGGCTAGAGCAAGCCGGAACTAAAGATTAAAAAGCTGTTTGGCATAAACTTTATTATTTTTTATTTGTGATGACTAATCATAATTATCTAATGTAATCTGTTTGTCTAACTGGATAAAAAATAATGTATCCAGTAAGACAAACTGTAAGCCTAATATGCAAAGCCAACCATGAGGATCTGTAGCAGGAGGCTCTTTAAGGCATTTCCCAGCAGCAGCTTTAATAACCTGTGTATTCATTTAAAACATGGCTTTATCTGAGTTCTGATCAGGTTTAATATCGCCCAGTCCAGTAATATCCACACAGACTCTATCTCTCCATCACTGATCACAGCGGATAACTCTTCTGTCACACAAAACAACTGCACTTCTATCAGCACTTTACCCTCTGGGGCAATGAGGAGCGTTTGATGTGTTTTCATGTTTCATTACTGTTATTGTACCAAGCAGAACAGCATTATTATTTACAATGTTGGCAGGTAATTTATGTTGTTGCAATGCAAAATGTTCATACTTAAACTAAAAAGGGCCCGGTACTGGGTTTGAGACCCCAATGAATGAGTAATGCACTGTAAAGCGCTTTGGGCGTCATGAGAAGTGTGATGTAACACCCCGTGGTTACTGACAAGACAGCATTATGGTCTGGGCGGAAAACAAAGGTGAAGAGCCCAAAGAATTGATTAAAAAACATGGTAACGCCGATAGACCTAACTAAACCCATCCATCCATCCATCCATCTTCTTCCGCTTATCCGGGGCCGGGTCGCGGGGGCAGCAGTCTAAGCAGGGACTCCCAGACTTCCTTCACCCCAGACACTTCCTCCAGCTCCTCCGGGGGGATCCCGAGGCGTTCACAGGCCAGCCGAGAGACATAGTCCCTCCAGCGTGTCCTGGGTCTACCCCGGGGCCGCCTCCCGGTGGGATATGCCCAGAACACCTCCCGAGGGAGGCGTCCAGGAGGCATCCGGAACAGATGCCCGAGCCACCTCAGCTATTTAAATAAAATAGGGTTTAGTTAGGTAGACTTAACTAACTAAACCCAATTAAAATCGACCTAACTAAACCCTAGTTAGGTCTATCGGCATTACTATGTTTTTTAATCAATTCTTTGGGTGTTTCACCTTTGTTTTCCGCCCAAACCATATATTTTCTTTTCTGTGCTTAATCCACAGTTAATAAGCTTTGTCCATCAGCTATTCATCTATACATTCTGCCTTTTCCCGATCATTTTCAGCTAGAGCCTTTCCAGATGGATAAAGATGTAGGACTCAGCGCTGCACATATCAATCTGGTGTCTGTGTGTCATTTTTTCAGTATCAAAACTTAAATGAGTGTCTTGTTTTAATATTAGTTTTGGTGTATCAAACTCACAGGTGGAGGAAGTAGTTAATTTTGTTACTCAAATAAAAGTTCAAAGTAAGTAAAAACTAAGTAAAAGTATCACAATAAAATGTACTGAAGTATACATGTTGAAGGACCTGTTTGAAAATGTACCTTAAGAGTAAAAAGTAAAAGTATTTCATGCAGATTATGACACCATGTGAACTAATTTTGGGGAAAAAATGTGCTTAATTTTGGTCAACGAAGGTCTATTCAAATTAATTTCTTTAATTTTATGTGTCAACATGCGAAGAATAACCCCTTAAACAAAACGAAAAGTACTTTCTGCTTTTCAGTCTAGTTAAATGTAGTGGAGTAAAAAGTACTCATACTTGGTCTCAAGTAGTGAAGTGAAGTAAAAGTATCCACTGTAAAAACGACCTAAATAAAAAAATGTTACTTAGCTACAGTACTTTTACTTTTCTACTTTTTTACTTTCCACTTCTCATCAAACGTTTCTAAAATAATATTACAAACCTAAAATCAGTGGCAGCTAAGCTAAGAGGCTAAGAAAAAAAAAGTATTTTTGAAACAGTTATGTTCATTCAAAATGGGTTCATTGCCATTATCCTGATAAATCCAATGTGTCTTTCCATTTCCAGAGCATAGCTATTGTTCTTTGTGCATTCTATTTATTTATTTATTTTTCTGTTTGGGGTAGTGGGTGGCTGGTTCTTCGTCCATCATTAACGTGTGACAAATATAACAATATTAATAAAGCAAAAACATTGTGAGAGACAACTTTCTAACTTTTGTCTAAATTGATCAATTCATTACACAATTTTCCACATTTCTCTAGTTTTGCGACCTCTGCTGCACCTTTTGCTATGAGGTCAAAGTTCACCATCGTCACAAACATGCATTTAGCAAGGCTCGGACATGAACACACACCTAACAGCCAGTGTAGCATGCCATTAAAACGCTAGACTTGCTCCATAATTAAGGATAGGGTTGCACTGGGAGCGTGGGACGGGATAACGCAGGATTGGAAGTGACACGGACATTTTCCTCTGCACATTTCTACACACTGTGGCTTGTTAAAAATGCATCTGCTTGTGTACCAACAGAGGAGCTAGAGACCTCCTCATCAGGGCGTTTAATGGGGAGTAAGGGACACACAAGAGACATTGGGTCAGCCTACATTAGCTTTAACAGCCAATAATACACCTCACATCCACAGAGCAAGATGGTGGTGGTGCGAGGATTACGGCAGCGCGCAGCAGGATTGTAAACGGTGGACATGGGGTTTACAAGGAAGTCAGATGAGGTGAAGTAGTTTTGTGTTGTTAGAGCTCTTTCAAATTGCACTGAGAATTGTTGATGGCAAAAGAAGTTTCTGATGTGTGATTTAACGTATGGGGCTGTGCAATTATTCACGATTTTATTGATCTGAGATCCAATAGTTTCTCTTGGGGCTCTTTGATTGAGCGGTCTACAGCCGAGCTTCTGTCTTCAGAGGTTGAAGGCAAAAAGAGAATTGTTAAAATGCAATTATTAAAAGTCTGTGTTGTTTATTGATGTTGAATCGATACTACTGGTTTAGCAGGACGGGGTGTGCACACTATGGTGTCACTGAATACTAAAAATGTCCTTTCCGCACCCCATTTCGTTGCAGCTGGTAGTGGGCAAGTCATGAATTAGTGGCTCGTTGTGGGTGCAAAGAGTAGCAGTATGATCTTCTGTCACCTGGCGAACCTAAATTAAAATCTAACCCAGTCGCTCCACTGTCCCGACTCCCACTCTGCTCTGAGTCAGTCTTTTAGCAGCTCCTCACTGGACCTGCTTACTGCAGCTCTATGCATTGGGTTTAATGAGGAAATAAAACCCACAGAAATGTATATATTATTTTTCATTCATTCATTCATTGATTCATTTTCTACCGCTTATTCCCGTTAGGGGTCGCGGGTGACTGGAGCCTGTCCCAGTGACTTTGGGCCTTAAGCGGGGTACACCCTGGACAGTGGCCAACGTCACAGGGCTGACACAGAGAGACAGACAAGGACAGACAACCATTCACTCTCACATTCATTCACTATGGACAATTTAGAGTTCTCAATTAACCTACACAGTCATGTCTTTGGACGGTGGGAGGAAGCCGGAGAACCCGGAGAGAACCCACGGTAACACGGGGAGGACATGCAGACTCCACCCAGAGAGATCGTGTGATGTTAGGGTGGTTCGGAATTCAAATCCATGATGTTGGCATGGTGGCAGAGCGGCTAGAGCTTCTGCCTCTCAATAAGGAGATCGTGGGACCAAATCCCAGACCACCCAAACATCATGGTATATATTATTTATTAAACTAAATTGTATAATGTAACTTTTTTATCACCAGTTGACCCAGTTCTTGTATAATACCATCTGTTGGTTTGAATATTGACAAACTATTGCTTTCCATTTCTTCGAAATATTGAGATCTGGGAATTGTGAGCATTAGATACAATGTTGGCTGAGAAGCATTGTTCATCAAGAAGGTACTCTGGGCTTTTACCCTTAAACCCAAAACATGCACATTACAGGCTAATCCTCCAGTTTGGAAATCCTGTCCAAGAGCTTGGCTCAAGATCAGTCTCCAGGCGCTGCACTCAGGTGGCCCACAGCTCCAGTGGACGCCCCTGATGACAATGGCTCACTTGTCTGTGCAGAGGCAGAAGTGTTTTGCTGACAGAAAAATGTTGATCCAATTTGCCACGTCAGATGCAGGATACAAACGACTGCTCTGCAGCACCCATTCATGCAAATATATTGGACCATGCACTTTAGAGATCAATTTCAATTTTTTTTTTCTTTCTGCCGCTTTCACACTCCACTCCACTTCGAGACCACCTTTTTTAAGCGCTCTGGAGCAGGCATTTAATGCACTCCAGACTGCGGCTACCACGGTCACACTGGGACAATCGCACCACTCTACATCAACCTACCTGCCTCTAGGGCGGTGTGAAAAGGACCTAAAATGCAACAACATTTCTGACTGGATAAAAATTCAATAATTATAAACAGCGCTGCACTGTTGAACCCGCTGCACTGGCAGGTCGCCCCAGTGGCGTTGAAGGATGGTTAAATGCAGAGGACGACAATAAAGTGTGCATTTAACCATAACCTCAGCTTTTAAATTGTAGGCAACATCATTCAGTCAAATAGCTGCTTTTATGACATGCTGTTTGGAGTACAAAATACAGTCTTGGTTGAAACAAGAGTTGGAAGCATCTATTTCCTTGCCTTTGGTGATTCACTAAAATTCTAAAATGAAACACTTATATTTGCTGTGCCACATCATTTTAATTTCTTCTCTTCATTTGGAATCATAATCTCTCTCGCCTGGAGTCAACAGTTTAGGTCATAGCAGTGTGTTGTGGGTTTGTAGGTCATGCTTTGATTATCGCCCCTGACAACCGTCATAATGAGAAGGCCTAAAGGGAGTCTCATTAAGCAGCGAGAACATAAGCATGCAGCTACAGCCACAGTCCCACGGGCCTATGTTTTACAATGCAAATTCATCTATTAGTTTAAGTGAGTTTCAATGAACAATTTTGTAATTTTCTCTGCATTGCCTATATCATATTAGTTATTGTGTAACTTAGGGCAACACAGGAATGAGCAATTGTAATTAGAAGACATCGCATTACTTTTAAACACTGTCTGATTATACAGTTTTTGACAACACACAGTGCTTTTTGCTTTATGTCTGAATTTTCTTACATTGCCATGACATAAATGTAATCATAATTGCCAATACTTAAGACTAGCTTAATTGAAATGTTGTAATTAGCCATTTTTGTTGTGCTTCCACTAATGTACTTTCACAGTACAAAGGATGCTAGTTTCAGCTTTTATGTTTTGCCAGAAGTAAAAAAAAAAAAGCATTATTCACTGTTCTTGCCCATTGTCAGAGCACAAAGCTTTCAGCCATTTTCAGGGAAATGGTTTTCATTTGAAGCACAAGTACGATCACTCACAAGTTATTGAAATGTTTGTGGTCCCTTTTCGCCTGTTCAGATAAAGCTTGTGTACATTTTGTTTGATTCACTCTGAAAATGCATTCTTCAAAGGCAGTATTAGAGGGAAATGGCGTCAAAGTCTGCCCAACCGTGTACTTTCTTGTGTCCACCTTTCCCAATGTATCTGTGTCATGAAAAGCATCATGAAAATCTGTCAAATCCTGTTTGTGTAGATCCAATGGTCAGAACCAGGGCACATAAAAAAAAGGAAACTCAGCATAGAAAAGCCCCCCCCTCAACTCTAGAAAGGAGGGAACCAGTGGGCGAGGCTACCGCGCTCAAATTGAGCCGCCGACTGTAGGCTGCCATGTTTGCAATCTGCTGCTGACCACTAGGGGCCGCTGCGGAAGTAGAATTATTCAATGCAAGTCAATGGGGAGTTAGACGTTTCAAAACCTACTTTAGAGCCTGGCTCAAAATACGGCTTTGGTCTCAAACGTTAGCTTACGGCTCTGTGACAACGCTGAGGGTGAATTTTTTGAACCAGGCTGGTTTAGCGCTGTGATTTTTAAAGTTGTGGAATATCTTATGAGGAAGGCGGGCTTACTGGCGCCGGAAATGTCACGGCGCAGCCAAACACCTACGAGTGGGCGGTAACTATAGAGGCTACGACGGCAGTACGTCAGCAAAAGGCCGCCCCAAAGTCGGCCTCTCCCCGCCTCCCCACCGAGGGGGGAGTGGTGGGGGCTAACCCGCGACCATTTTGAATTCTCCATGACTGAGCCGCATTTTCATGAATGGGGCGGAGCGACGACAGTCTGTCCATTATTTTTTATGTCTATGGAGGGAACATAGAGTGAGAACCTGGCCTGATTTTAAGACCAAATTGCCTCTCTACAACTTCAAGGAGGCGTGGCCCGAGTAGCAATTCTCATAATAAATTATTTCTCGTAACTTTCCTCATGTCTGAGAAGTCACTGTGACTCTATTACCACTATTTGTGAAATTGTAAGGTTCCAACATGTTACAGAGGAAGCCGATCCAAGCAGCCGAACAGTGCCAGGCTCCGTTGCCTAGTGACAGCTCTTGAAATATAGAAAATAATGCACACAAGCAACACAGAGTTTGTCCAAAGTTTTTCATTTCATCACGGAGTCAGAGTAACCAGCTCCTTACCTCCAGTGATTATTGCTCGTCTCGTCTGCTCTTGCATTTGTTGTCATTACACTCTGTTCGATCACGTGAAAATCCCAAGTGTGTGGTGTCATTGTCCTTCATGCAAGTCGAATACAAATAATCATTGTAACATGCCCTTACATCTGTGGCATTTGTCTGCACTTTTTTGACACGTCTTAAATTCGCAGAACATTTTAAAAAGCCCTAGTGTGCCGTTTCTTTTAACATACAAATATACTATTCACTTACGTACTCTGAATGAGATATATATGGCTGGACATTTTGTTTTGAGACCTTTTTGCTAATTCCACAACCCCTTTTAGTCAAAAACTCAATATCTTAGTCGACCAAGAGTTTGATTATAGCCCTATAGTTCTATTTACAAAACTGAACTATAGCTCTCCAAAATTAATCTATGAAGTCATTATGTGACGTCAAATATAATATAACTCACATTTTTTTCTAACACACACACACTTACTTATTCAAACAAAATCTGAGTTTTAGCACAGGCCTTAAAGATGATGGGTGGCTTTCATTTTCCTAGAGCTGCTTTAATGCAGCCATCAAACCATCGCCCAGAGTGGACATATTTACATGAGTCCATAATTCAGAATGACCTGCGTCGATATCAGTGGAGTCTTATGTATACGAGCCACCTTCACTTCAGCAGCAGCAGCACAAGGCTCTGGGTCAGACTCCATAAAGACGTCATGGTGTGTTTCATCTACTCAAGCACAAATCACTCACGACAAACAAAATGTTATAGAAATGTAGCCTGAAATGTTCTAATGTTTAAAAGAGCTGGACACCTTCACATGTGAAAATGTCCTCACATCTCGGAGATTTTTTTTTTGGCTATTGTTAAACCCATAAAGATTTATTACTGGTGTTCGTTTAAAAGTTTTCTGACCCTATAGAAAGTGATGAATGCATTTACCAGAAGTGACCCAGCAGTTTGCAAGTTGCTCCACGCCACATTTACTTACTTTTTTTGCATTGTTATCGCTAATGTATCTCAGCAGCTGTTCTGCACGCAGAGTCACAAATGGTATGTTTTTGGAGTACGATCCTGAGCTCTGTCAACATTATTTGACTTCCCTTCCAAGACACTATAGACACTTCCAGCAGTGACTCAAGAACCAGAATGCGCACACAGCCTGCTGCTTGTGTTCACATTCTATTAATTCATTTTAACAGAGCAACAATTAAAAATAAGTAAATAAAAAACTGTAATCATGTCATTTGCACATGCCTGTTGTTTATATATTCATCACATTTACCAATAAGGGATCTATCAATATCTAACCTCCACTTTCTAAAGTTCACATATTGCTGTACAATTTGGGGTACTTGATGAAACAAAGCATATTTTGTTTGTCGATCTGTTATGTCTGTGACCCTCTATAGTTTTAGTGCATTATTGTCTGATTAGATTTAAGAAATTGTTATTATGAGTAACAATCTACACAAAACACTTCTACACGTGGTAATGTTTTCTATCAAGGCTCTGGTGTTGAGTGCTTTCAGTCGCTAAAACAGTTTCTGGTTTTTCGTAGGTTTGTGATGTTTAGTGGTTAATGCTAACTCCCTCATTGACAATGCGATAGAGCTAAAATATGGCGAACTAGCGTTTCATGTTCAAACACTGAAATGGTCTATAGGTGAGCGCTAAATGCTGTTACTGAATATGTAATAAATGATGTGAACAAGAAAAGTGCCATTAACAAAAAAGAAACAAAACAGAAACAACAACAAAAAGCAAGTCTCAAATCAACCTTATATTGAATCTTTACCAACAGTATTTTTCTTCATCACACCACTTAAACTAGAACTAAGTTATCAGATGTATTTGTTCATCCATGTGGTGGTTTCAAATGCATTTACCGGCCGTTTGAACCCCGGAAAACCAGCCTTGCAACATTTCTTGACGCTGACCTGAAGACAACCTTGGCTGTCTTTTTTATATTTGGCAACATGAAATGTTTTTGTATGTGATTGTACTTCCTTACTTCAATAAAATGGGAAAAAAAGGCTATTGGCGTCTCTTTACTGGCGGTGTATTTTCACAAGAGACCTGCAGGGGGAGCTCTGTCGCTGTAGTTACTTAGTTCTGCTTTAAGACCCTCCCTTCTATCTAAATGCTTGTAAGTAATAAATCTAGAAAAATAAGGTGTTGGCATTCATGGGTCCATTGTGAACACCTTGCAATGTTGCTAATGTCTTTTTGTTAACATAGTTGTGTTATTGCCAGCAGAACATAATCGCGCCTTTACAGACGGCTCAATAAAACCACAAAAATGCTGTTGGATGTTCTTCTCCATCTGGCTTTTTCTGAAAGAGTGCATAGTTTTTCTGCTAGTTTCTATAGAACTGTAGACTTTAACGTGGCAGCCTACATTGACTTTGCTCAACAACACTGAACAAAAGCCATTATTAATCGAAGTTACTCCAAAGATTAAACTGTCTGGCTGCGTTCACCCGGGCACTCGCTTTATAAACCATTCACTCAGCGGAGATACGGCCGGGGCGTAAAAATAATTACAGGGAAAGACCAGTGGCATTGAAGGAGTGCAGTCCCTTGCTGAGGACTTTTCCAATTAATTGACTTTAATGCAGCATAATGTGGTGTTTTCTGCGCCCACTCTTCATAATGGCTGCCACCTGACGGCTGTACAGTCAATTAAAACATAATACAAATGGACTAAAGCTGTGGGCACTCAGAGATTAGCTTTCTTCAAGGCAATTAACCCAACCGAAGCAAGAAAATGGGAGTGCCAGATAAATCGTCTGACATTTTCTCCTGTCATGTCAAAATTCCTTAACTGCGCTTTACAGTGAGTCATTGTGCATTCGTTGATGGATTAGTAGATTAGATTAATGTTTGTTCATTGTATTCAAAACAAAAATTAAGGTATATATTGAACAATACACTGTTTTTAGTCAAATGCTTACTCTGTGTCTGTTTCCATTGGGTTAAATGGTTTCCTCCATAAATACAAAAAGATGTCTCCTGTAGCTCGGTACTACAGACCAAGAGCTTCAGTGTTCTGACTGGTTTCCCCGGCTGTATTTAAGGATGGGTCAAATACATAAGACACATATCCCATATGGACATGATAAAATATATCTTACCTTAACCAATTTACTGTTAATAGATTCTCCAAAGATGTCAGTCTGGTCATGGGTTTGATCTCCCTGGGTTCAGATGATGCTGTTCGACGGGGTGGATCGGGACGTGCATGGGCCGTCAGTATCAAAACAACTATGGATACTTATGAGGAAAAACAGACTGGGGACTGAAAAGCATTACAGATTTCCTGAGAATCAATGAGTGAAGCATGAAAGACTGTTAATCTAAGGTGAGGAATGTTTAATTTTATTCTAAATAATACATGCTTGTGCACGTGTCACTGAAATAAACTTGGTGGCTATCAAGGACTGGATTGAAATAACTTTGAATATTAAAAAAGAAAAAGAAAAACATTTACATTTAACGTAAAATATGGACAAATTTGCCGAACAGTGGGAGGTTGCCTGCCCTATTTGCTTCTTTAGTCTACCCTATTTCCTTCTATTTTGTTTTTCATTCTCGTTCAATTTGTTCTGTTTGCTCTGTTTATTTGTACTTGTAACATATACAAATGAAAAGAACATAGAAAAAAATTATAAAAGTTGATGGCACAGTACTTCTTGAGTTTGAGATTAAGCAGAGGAGTGGATACCAGACAAATACATTTTAGGAAACAGATGCATTTGTCCAACCCCCATTTAGAAGTGGATTGTATACTTTTGCAGAGTAAATTGCATGCATTTTGATATTGCACAGTATTTTGAGAATCAGATGAAGAAGTCTTATTTAATGTGATATAAACACATTAACTTCCTGCAACATAGCTTGACATTATGTTGCGCTGCATCCACAGTAAACACGGCGTGTACTTTGCCCACAGTATATTCCGCGGGGAGGCTGTATCAGCAGAAAGATGGTCCTGTCTGTGTCGCAGCACAACTGATGGCTGTAATAACCCCACGCTCATCTGCTCATTTGCACACAAACCTCTGCTGGAGTTTCCACTGTTTTATCAGTTTGTCAGTGATGGAGCGAGGCAGTTAAGACGCAGACTGAGGCGGACATGCACTGTAAAAATATGTAAAGTCAAAGTCAAATATCGGAAACTGTTCATAGGATTTAACAGTAAAAATAAATGGTGACTTTAATCCACTTTTACTAAGGCTTTGTCCATTCTCTCTGATAGTTTTTGATTAAAGAGGACATAATTGACTGCCATAGTGTTATAATCTATGACATCTGTGGATCATTGCTTTATGTTTTGGGAATTTTAAATTGCAATATTGGTCTAAAAGGACTTAATTAAAAAAAACAAAAACAAGTTTGCTGACCTCTGATTGAAATAATTGTCAGTTCTGGACCATCTGCAGTCTGTCTGGCAGTTGGAGTAGGATCTCTCCATCACTGTGGTTCTCCCAGAGGTTTACACTTTTTCCCCACAGGGTTTTTGGTAGTTATTCCTTGCTGAGAAGGAGAGTCAAGGACAGGGGATGCTCTGGGACAGTTATCCATTTGCTAAATTCTCTTGAAGAATGTATTTAAACTACTTTCTACCTGTGGCAACTGTTGGTGTGATTTTGGGCCTGACAAAAATAAACTGAATTTAAATTAAATTAAATTCTCTCACCCACACAAAGCCACAAAACGAGCACACATTTTTTAAGGGAAACTGTGGTGCTGATTTCTGCCCTTTTCACAAAACCCGCCTGGGTAGTTCCAGTGGCCGCACACATGCGAGGCTTCACTTCCTGCTCCATTTATTTCTTTTGTTTTATTGAATTAATGGAGCAAGATTTGACGATCTGCACTTTTTACGGTAACTGTAACTAGCTGGAGCTAACGTGAAAAGGGTCTACAAAACCCCGCTCTGCCTGCCCATGCTAACCTCCCCGCCTATGGAGAGTTGGTACACACTCACGAGAAGTGGATTTTTGAACTTAATATAATGAGTGGATACATTAGAATGGAACATGGTTAAGGGTTAGCACAATTTTGCACAATATGCTCATTAAACGAGTACATTTACGGTAAAATCCTGACACGCTACACAATGATTTAACCCACTTTATTCATGCCATCTGCTTTAAGGCCAAGATGCTGTGTTAACCACAGCCAACAGTATAACATCAAGTAAATTAACTAGATGCGAGTGACTGCGCAATTGAATTTGTGTGATGTTGGTATGGTCCGGGATTCGAACCCACACCTCCTTATTGGGAGGCAGAAGCTCTAGCCGCTCTGCCACCGTGCTCCCGCCGAAAACAGTTTAAACAGCAACATTTCCTGTAGAGGACCAACAGAAAGGCTCCCACTGTAAAAGATAGGGAAAAACTGCTCGGCAAATTATGAAAAAACTACAAAAGGTACATGTACCAAAAGTAATAGCAGACATTAGAAGGCTAGGAACTATTGAAAAATGCAAAAACAATTAGAAGAATTTAAAAACTGTGGCCTGTGAAACGTGCCGAAAAACCGGAAAATACAAGAACTAGATGCTGTTGCAATAGCTGAAGCTATTGCGAGTGACTGCGCAATCGAATTCGTGTGATGTTGGTATAGTCCGGGATTTGAACCCACGACCTCCTTAATGGGAGGCAGAAGCTCTAGCCGCTCTGCCACCGTGCACCTGCCAAAACCAGTTTAAACACCAAACTTTCCTGTGGAGGACCAACAGAAAGGCTCCCACTGTAAAAGATAGGGAAAAATTGCTCGGCAAATTATAAAAAAACTACAAAAGGTACATGTACCAAAAGTAATAGCAGACATTAGAAGACTAGGAAGTATTGAAAAATGGAAAAAAATTTGAAAGAATTTAAAAACTCTGGCCTGTGAAACGTGCCGAAAAACCGGAAAATACAAGAACAACTAGATGCTGTTGCAATAGCTGAAGCTATTGCGAGTGACTGCGCAATTGAATTCGTGTGATGTTGGTATGGTCTGGGATTCGAACCCACGATCTCCTTATTGGGAGGCAGAAGCTCTAGCCGCTCTGCCACCGTGCACCTGCCAAAAGCAGTTTAAACAGCAAAGTTCCCTGTACTCCTGTAGAGGACCAACAGAAAGGCTCCCACTGTAAAAGATGAGTGACTGCCTATGCATAGGCAGTCACTCAACAAATAGTGACTGCCTATGCATAGGCAGTCACTCAATTACAAAAGAGTTTTATTCAAGCTGCATTGCCCAGAGTTAAAATATTTGTTTGGGTAAAAATCAGATCATTGTGTGCCGTCTGCATTTATTTCCAAAGTGTTTTATCTATCACAAACACGGAGGTAGAGCTTGTGGGCTGTGGGTGGGCTTTTTGTTATCAGTGACATGACAGAAAACTCCACTTTGGTCCCTCAAAATGAATGTTTTTTTGTTTGTTTGTTTTTTTATGCCAGGAGATAAGCAAATTCCAACTGTCATAAATATTAGACACAAGCCTAAATTTGGGCTGCATCTCTGTGGCTCTTTGACACTATCAACACTGCACACAAAACAGCGTTTTTGTACTCATGACAAACCGCCGCTCTTTGAACCATCCAAAGCTCCTTGTATTTCTCATCATCAGACATGTTTTGTACAGTGCTGTGCTGAGCCGCTGCTGCGTGAGGGAGCCGAGGTGATTTCCCCGCTCGCTAACTCTGCCCCTGCCGTTTGTCAGCCTCCGCTCGCACCGCTGGCAGCTATTGTGCCAACAGCAGTCAATCACACAGCCCATGAATGTGATCCGCGGTCGAAGGCCCCGCTCGTGGAGGAGAACGGCGGCGAACGGCTCAGCGTGGGAATCCATTGACACATCTGGCAGTTCCAGCTGGCCACACCGACGCCTCCCGACAGGACGTCCCGCAGCCAGCCTCGGATTAATCGCTTTGGGTTTCTCACCAGAGAGAAGTGATGGCAGTTTGACTAAATGTTTAGCCTCTGCAGGGTCTAAAAAGGCAGGGAGATGATTTTTTAAACCTTATTTGACTTTGGATTACTTTCTATTATGTAAAACCGACTTTTAGAAGGTTTTAACCATAATATGACTGTTTCCCCTTGTCATTTAACCACTTGACGTTCTGTTTAGAGTGACTGAGTGTCAAGATTCCTGTGTTCTCCCCCTCCCATCTGTGTTGTCTGGAGCTGGGCGGAGAATAGACATGCTGCACCACCTTCAACGGCTCCTCCCACTACTCACCTGCAACCCATCTCCAATCAAGCATACACCTCTGCAGTATAAAGACTCGGCTCATTCATCCACACCCTGCCAGATCGTTCAGTCTACATTCGTGGTGAACACCCAGGCCTTTTGTTCTTTGATTTTTCCAGTAATGTTCCCAGTGGATTTTCCTCATCTTGGATTGTCTGTTTTTTCCAGTGCTCCTCGGTCCAGTCTGCTCCACTCCGCCACTCCAGTACTCACCTGTGCTCCTCGGTCCAGTATCCAGCTGTCCTGTTTCCTAAATAAATCCTGTACTCTTTTGAACTATTCAAGTCTGCATTATTTTTGATCCACCAGTCGTTACAACACTGAGTAATCTTTAAGTCCAGGTTTCTCCCTTGATTCCTCCCGGTATATGCCCACTGCTTGTTACTTACTTTACTCTGCAATTTTATTTTCTTAAACAGTGACACACGGAGGATTTAATAGCGTTGTGTACCCATTTTGGCTCAAAGTTCCACTGCACACTACCTTGAACTACAACAACTCCAATGTTGAGGGGCCGGCCAGTTTTTAACACAAAATCAAGCTGACTTGTTTTCTAATGATGTCATTTTAGTTTAATATGGTAATTTAGGATGTCTAAAATATATCTTATGATCCACAAGTGTCATTGTTTACAACTATAAAGAAGAAAAAAGGCAAAAAAAGGTTTTCTTTAAATTAAAACCACACTAAAAAGCAGAGATGGTACTCATGCACATACAACAGTAACGTTACTTTATTTTTACTTAAGTAGAAGTAAAAAGTAGTGATCCAAATAATTACTCCAGTAGAGTAAAATATATTTGGATAAACATAAAGCTGTCGATATAAAGCTTTAGTCACAGATTTGTTTTGTATTGTTACTTCAAACTAAATATTATTAGTAGGAACATGGTGTCTCTGAAATGTTCAGTTTAATGACTTCCCTAATAAGGTTATAGTTGGATTCTTCTTCAAGTACAGTTAGAGTCTAAAAACATGATGCATTATTTTCCAAGAATGACATTTACAAATCATAATATCAACTGAACAAATTGTACACATTACATTTTAGCACAGTATAACTGCCCATTAAATGAAAATAAACATGCTGGAGTCGAACCCAGGACTTCCTTGCTATGAGGCGAGAGTGTTAAAAGCTCTTGGGCGAAATGGTGGCACAGTGATTAACTATTCATTTTTCTACCTCTATGTCAAAAACTACTTGCTGAACCACAACAAACCTCCTAGTAGACATGTTTTGGCTTGTTTCAGATTTCCTTGTGGCAATGACTTTGATGGGTCAAATGCAGAGGACAAATTATGTGGACAATAACGCCGGGTCAGGACGGGTTGCACTTAAAGATGGCCTGTTACACCAACTCCAGCGCTCTGTGGTTCATATTTTACAAACGCCCAAATCAGTGTAACAGGGCGCATAGATTATAATCCCGCTCTGGAGCCAGTGTGCACTGGGCGTCTAGCACAGGGGTTCCCAAACTTTTCTGGCTGGGACCCCCAAAATAGCCATGCAACTGACTCAGGACCCCCAAAGCCAAATAAAAAATAATTTTAAGTGTCAAAGCATGTTAAATCAGGTTTAATATTGATTATTTGAATAGTTTACTGTATTATTAGACCCAATTTCACTTAAATGTACTGGTTTTAAATCATATATATATTCAAATTAGATCTTGAAATCATCTCGCGACCCCCAGCTCAGCCCTCGCGACCCCCCGCAGTGTCCGACCCCCACTTTGGGAACCACTGGTCTAGCATGCTTTACAGGTAATTTGACATGCATGTTCAAATGTTTTATCAGTCCAGATACATTGACTAATAAATATTACATGCCATTTTAGACACTTTTTATGTCGTAGTAATTTATCCACTATACTTTTTCCACAACATTTTACTTCTACTTCAGCATTGTTTTCATGTAACATTGCTCTACAAACTTTGGCTACTCTACCCATCTCTGCCCATAAATAAGGTGTAAACCTATAAAAGTTCTTGTTCCAACTCTGCGTGGACACCGGCCACTTAACCTTCTTGTTTGCGCGCCTCTTGCCTTCGTCAGTCCATTAGCGCTGCAGTTGTTCATTGGGGTTAATGATGTAGAAATTGGGGTGATGCAGAGGGAGAGGTCTGGTCAGATTTAGCCTGTGCCACCTGTTTGCGGGTCCTGTCGTGCTCTCGCTCCTCCCCGCCCGGGCTGTCTCCTCGCTGCAGTGCGTGGAGGTTAAATGGATTCCACCCCACCGCACTCTTATCATAACTGTCTGCTCCTCTGTCATGGTGGACCGCAAATGCAATTCCCTAACCCTGGGGTAGACCCACCACGGCATCTGTTACACATAATAAAGTGCTGACCTAAATTTAACTCTGCTCTCGCTTCATGGGGTCTGCTGGGGCCTGCTGCTTTCCAGACAGAGACGCTGGTGTTGTTTGTAAAAGGCATCAGAAGTTCCTGTACATTTCTCGAGGAAACATGAATTAGAGATAAAGCGTAGTAATAGCTATGAGTTTTGTTTCTCTGGTGAAGCAATATCAAGAAGATATTCTAAACTCTTTAATACTTACTACTATGACGCTCAATATGTCTACGCCAACAAATAGTCAAGGCAAGATTATTTGCAGAGAATACATACACAAAGTCATTTTAAGTTACAGAACAAGAAAAGATGCATCAAAAACAAAACTTATAATATTGTAAATAACTTTTAAAATCAAAGAGTGCAGGTAAAATCCTTTCAGTTGCAGCTAAACATAACAGTTTTTTCTTCAACCTTGAGGGACTTAAATGAAGACGATATGCACTGGAAGATAATGAATGAAATACAAGTGGAATGCATGTATGAGTCTCTCCAAGAATCAGAATGACTTATTCATCCCTAAGGGGAACCAGCAGAAGAAAATAATGTTATCAAATAAAATTAAACTTGTTAAAAATAAGAAACCAAGTTAAATATCATGTAGCATGACTCCAGTGAGTGGCTGTTTTGGATATTATTTTGATAAAGTCTTTGTAAATTGGTTACAGATTATGGACATTGACTGAAATTATTGCATGGTGGGTTGATGTTGGATCAGATTGACACTAGACCCACCGGTGAACGAGGTTGGCACCGCACGCCAACCTCGAATGACAAAAACGCCACAACGCCATCAAATATCACATTACATATAAGGATGAATATATTAGGTTTGGTGTGTAGACCCCGGCAGGGAAAGATGAGCAGGAGTGGTAGAGCAGGATATGATAGGAATCTTCCCCCTGGAGCCGAGACACTGAGGGCGGAAATAAAAACCTGAAAGAAAATGTGTCAGGATCCTCAAGATTGTGCTCCCTCCTGTCTGCCCCCTCCTTCCTGAGTTTCCTGTCTCTCCTCCTCCCTGGGTGTGTCCTTCGGGGTCTGGCAGCAAACACACCTGCATCCACTTACATCATTACCTGCAGCATAAGAAGTCTGGTCCTTCATTCACTCATCGCCAGTTCGTCATATATTCTACTACAGTTAGTACTGCGTTTTTGGCTCCAGAAAACTCAACTCACTTTTGTGCATTTTTGGAATTGTTCTTCACCTTGTCCTGTGTCCAGGTGTCCCTGCTGCCTCCCTCCGGTAACCACCTGCCTGCTCCTGTTTGCCTGCCTACTCCTACCTGCTTGCTCCTGTGTGTGTGCCTGCCTGCCTGCCTGCCTGTTCCTGCCTGCCTCTGCCTACCCTGGACACCCCCCAGCCCTGTAACCACTTACCTGTCGTTGTAAATAAACTGTGTTTCACCTGCCTCCGTTGTACTGCTCTTGGGTCCCAAGTTAAACCCCTGACAAAATGAGGCTCTGTAAATATGATGGTGAGGTGCAGAGGTGGTGGTAGGGTGGAGGAGGGCTGCGCGAGTCGAATTGCTGACAGTAGAGGCGATGTCTGAGTCTGACACACCTGATAGGCTCAGCTCGGCCTATTAGAGCTGAGAAGGTAGTGCAGGTGAGTTAGAAGGGGTATTCTTCCAGGCTGAAACTATTCATGATTTTACTGCAATGAAACTGAAATGCAAAAATTCAAATAGTATTAAGCGTTCTTATTAAGTATTAAAGCACATTTCATAAACAGAAGAGTTTCAAAAGTGCTGCTCCAATAAAGTTTCAAAAGTGCTGCTCAATGAGTCACTGGATAAAACAAAGTCTGTCCATATTTAATAAGAACAAAATAAAGTAAAACAAAACAAGACTTTCGTAGAAAGGGGTTCAGAGGTTGTCATCCGGACGCCGTTTAAAGATCGAGACGTTTCGACTTTTATCCAAAAGTCATTGTCAATCAGAGAGCTGGTATGGGAACCTGGGCCTTATATGCTACTCTAAGTAGTGGGAGTCCAGCCCCCAGGGAGGAGTCACTGCACTCCTGTCTTTGTTATAAGATTGTTTGTTTGTCACCTGGGATTTAATTAATTGGTCTATCTTGTTGATTAATGGTTGGCCTCACCTAGTTTCACCTGTGTCTAAAGGTCTATTGTTATCTTGATAGCTGGCTGTTGCTCCCTCCTCACTACTGATTGCCTCATTAGCATTTGACTGGTCTATTGATCTGGACCAAGGTGTCAGGATGCTGTCATAAATTTTGGCTAAATTAAATCTTAAGCCCCCATTCCTGTTCAGGGAAGGATTTTCTCTTTTTACAAAAATGGCCTCCTTTACTCCTCTTTCAAACCAGTTCTTCTCTCTGCTCAAAATCTTCACCTCACTGTCCTCAAACGAGTGATTTGTAGCTTTTGGATAAAAGTCGAAACGTCTCGATCTTTAAACGGCGTCCGGATGACAACCTCTGAACCCCTTTCTACGATGGACCACACCTGGACGAATGAGGGTTTACATCGACGAAAACAAGACTTTGCAAACGTATTCAACTATTTGGCGAACATTTAATTTCAACCACTTACTTTTTAAAGTGTGATAATACCTCCTGTTCTATTGGATTTTGAAAATATTTTTTTTAAGTATTAATAATAATGATTATCTGTTTTTGTTGTCTACAACTCTGAAATCCTTGTTTCTTTTGTTGTAGAACTATTTGGTTTTTTGCAATCTTCATCTAATATTGGAACAAACTATTGTGGACTATTTATTTTCCTTTTTTTTTATCATGGCTCGAACATGGTAAGACGTACAAAAAAAAGGTTCTAAATGCGTCTCCATGCATTTCAGTGGTACGAGAAGTTGCATTATGGTGACCTTGTGTATCCTGAAAGACGCAAAGCAGCTTTTATTACCCACATCTGAGCCCCTGCTTGATCTGTGAAATAATCTGTGGATATATTGCACATGTAAGCATCGCACGCTCACTAAAAGCTCTCGTCTCGTGCTCTTTAGCCTTGGTGTGATGCCGCTGTCGATGGAGGTGGAGACGGAGTAACAGCAAATCCACGATGAGAAAAAGCGAGGGCAAAGAGCGCCCACTCTCCTGTGCAGATTTACTGATGTGTCATGACTTTTATGTGCGCCAAATGGAAAAGAGAATTGGGCCATGTTTACAGCACTATAAAGCTTTCTTTTAAACCCAAGGACTAGGCCACCCTCAAAGTGTAGCGGACCTCGGGCAAGCACTGTCTTTTAAATCTGATGTAGCGTTTATCGATTCTTTTTAGATCGTGGTTTATTTGCTTCTGCCGTTCGCACCTCTGGGTTAATAGAGGCCAATCAGAGGACAGCGAGAGACGAGGAGGTGTGAAAGGGTTTGCATCTTAAAAGAAAAGAGCGGATAAAAATAGATGGAGATAGAAAGAATCAGAAAAATGTACAGGTGAAAGTGATGGCTTAACTGATTCAAGCTATGTGCATCACTGATATTACAAGCAATGTAGTCCATTGCTACATTTTTGATTTATGCAGCTTTCCCGTCTAGAGTTCACAGTTCTCAGTTCCTATTATGTTGCTGGCTAGAGTTAGCTAGGACAAAACGTAACAGAGCAAATTGTAAACCCTTGGTGACAAAATCAGACATACATATTTGTAAAACATACAGCCAATTGCAAATCAAAAGAGACTGATGTGTCGCTAATATACATTTTGAGATGAGAAAAGCATCTAAAAAAGCTGTCAAAGGATAGAGACAGTATTACAAGTACAATTTCCTTCAAGAAAGTAATTCATTGTAATTATTGTTACCTGATACTTCACTCTTAAAGTAGAACTAAGTCAATTTTTTACCTTATTAAACGTCTTCATAACTCCATGTGGTGGTTGTAAATGTATTTTCAGGCGTTTGAAGCCCCCGTCGCCCCCTGCTGTCTCTACGTGGAAAACCAGCCTTGCAACTTTCCTGACGCCGACCTGAAGACAACTCTCCTGAGAAACCTTAGTTGTGTTTTTTTTTAATATTTGGCTGCATTACGTGTTTTTATATGTGATTAAAATGTCTTATTTCAATAAAAAGGAAGGGGAAATTTAAAAAAAGCTTTTGCCGTCATTTTACTGGGAGTGTACGTTCACGAGAGCCCTGCAGGGGGAGCTCTGTCGCTGAAGTTACTGAGTTCTGCTTTGAGTGCATTAGCCACAAAGTTAAAGAGTGATGAAAGTAACTAATTATCATGAAACAATTCCATTCATTTAAAAATGTAAATGA
This sequence comes from Rhinogobius similis, assembly GCA_019453435.1. NCBI lineage: Eukaryota > Metazoa > Chordata > Actinopteri > Gobiiformes > Gobiidae > Rhinogobius > Rhinogobius similis. Next base: position 32,899,932 of record CM033626.1, read on the forward strand.
ATTCCATAAAAAAAAAAATACAGCCATCGCTGTTTGGCCAAGTAAAAAAAACTAAAAAAATCTTACTTAGCCTTCAGCACGAGCTGCTATATTATACTGTGTGTCCTGCTACACCAATGAAATGCCAGGAATGTCTTTACACCTGCCTCACTTCTGATTGGCTCCAAAGAGATAAAGGAGACTAATCATTGTCTCTCATTCCTTGGTTTGTTTCTATTCACTTACTAAACTTTACAGCTCCTCTGAACAGAATGTGAGAGTGTTGTTATATAAAGATCATAGCTTTAAATACCTATATTTGTCATGATTTGAAAATTAGGTACTCCAGTTTTATTATTGATATATGAATGAAGCTAGCTATAGGTGTGGAGGACAATCGCCTGTGAAGTTATTACTCAATTATTTCACATAATTCCAATTTTTGCTGTAGTTCAATTAATTTGTGTTTCTATTGATTATTATTATATTGTTTTACTGAAAGATCCACGCCTGGTATAGTAAGTGCATGGCAATTAGGAAAAGAAACAGCAAACAAGTAATTTACCATATCACTAACATCTTCATCACCATTGTTTGTTTCTTTGAGATGCCGATGCAGGTGACCAAAGTAAATTACATTTAATCTTTTAATCTACCAATCCATGCGTAGGATATCATCATATCACAGAGATTGAGAACCTTCATTCCCACAGAGGACATGCAGCCTTATGGGGTGAGATTTGTTTCATATTAATTTATTGACGCAAAAAGAAAGATTAATTCAAAATCTCAGATTTTTTCACAATCCCTGACTTGCATTTATGGATTTATGCACGCAAAATTAGATTTGCATATATATATTTGTGAATAAAACATATTTTTGTTTTGTGAATCTGTGTTTTTGCATTCGAGAATCTGATACTGAATTTGAGGATCACCTAAACTGTGCATTCTTCACCTTTGTGAATGTGGATATTTATGAGACAAATGTTACACATTTTGTAAAAAATATCTATGCAGAATTTTGGATTCACGCAAAATCCGGATTTATTCAAAAAGTTAGACTTGCATGCAGAATTTTTTCACACAAATTCTCAATTGTAAAAATTAAGTTACATTTTTTTTTGAAATCTGTAGTTTTGCATGTGAATGTGTGACTTTGCATTTGTGGATCGCTCACCACGCGTATTCATCCCTCTGATCTCGCCGAGGATCTTTTGACACAAACATTCGCGTTTCTGCACTCTCTCAACTCATTCAGAAGACAGCGCTGTTCCTCTGGTAACCACTAGGGGCAGTGTTGGTGTTTTTTTTTTTAGCCTTTCCCGGTTCCGTCACATACAAATGAATGAAGCCAATCCCTTATTAAAGTATATAAAACTTGTTATTTAATGATATTTATGGCATTTATCTGCTATCCTCACCTGTAACATGTAAAAGAGAATGGTTTGTGGTCGCTAGATTCTCACAAGAAGCACAAAGAATTCTCAACTTGAAGTCAGTAAGCCTTTAGCTCACATAACAGTACACGTTATTTATTTAAAATAAAATTCAAAATGGATTATTCATAAACTAGTGTTTTGTGAGCTAATGCTAACAACTATAAGGAAAATATATGAGGTCAGTGTTGCTAAGTGGTCGATAGCATGAGCAGTGAATGCCGTGTCTACTTATTTAAATGTCTACGCTGAAATACTATGCTGCTAGCTAGAACAACGATAAACATATGTTATGTAACGACTGTAGCGACTTCACTCTGGTCTCTCTCCGCCATTTTTGGGTAATAAGCATGGATGTATTAAATGAACATATTGTATTAAATTAAATGATGTATTAAATGAACGTATTAAATGGTTTTATTATAGTTCTATGGTAATAAGGGTCCGTCTACATCCGAGAAATGCCCTTCTATACAGTTAAGTTGGTCAGCACTGCCCTAGTGGTTACCAGAGGAACAGCGCTGTCTTCTGAATGAGTTGAGAGTGCAGAAACGCGGAATGTTTGTGTCAAAAAGATCCTCGGCGAGATCAGAGGATGAATGCACGTGGTGAGCGATCCACAAATGCAAAGTCACACATTCACATGCAAAACTACAGATTTCAAAATAAAATGTAACTTAATTTTTACAATTGAGAATTTGTGTGAAAAAATTCTGCATGCAAGTCTAACTTTTTGAATAAATCCAGTTTTGCGTGAATCCAAAATTCTGCATAGATATTTTTTACAAAATGTGTAACATTTGTCTCATAAATATCCACATTCACAAAGGTGAAGAATGCACAGTTTAGGTGATCCTCAAATTCAGTATCAGATTCTCGAATGCAAAAACACAGATTCACAAAACAAAAATATGTTTTATTCACAAATATATATATGCAAATCTAATTTTGCGTGCATAAATCCATAAATGCAAGTCAGGGATTGTGAAAAAATCTGGGATTTTGAATTAATCTTTCTTTTTGCGTCAATAAATTAATATGAAACAAATCTCACCCCATACAGCCTCCACTGAACGACTGAAAGACAGAGGAGCCGCGCTGCTGATTGAGGTTATTTTCACAGCACATATCAGTGAAAGCAAATCTAAACGACGACTCATCTGGAAAATTGCTGTTAATTTATTTCCAAGAGCTTTGTCTTCAGGGCAAACAAAATGATCTGAAAATGAGGTGTGGAATGGTGAGGTTTACTATTTTCTTTGACGTAATGGATGTATATCCACTGTGAACCTGGTGCTTTCTCTTTCCAGCCAGTGCAGTACGTGTTAAAAGCACACTCCACTTCCATCTCGCTTTCTGACCTTGTGCCCTTCCAGGTCATTCCAACTGCTACTGACTGCATAAAGCGAAAACATGATACAGCTCTGAACCTATCTTCCAAAATTATGGAAAACATTTTATTTCTTGTTATTAGTTTAGTCCTGGTTCAGACCTGGTTCAGTTTTAAGACTTCATCTAGTCCTGGTTTAGTCCTGGTTCAGACCTGGTTCAGTCCTGGTTTTGCCCAGGTTTAGTCCTGGTTTAGTCCTGGTTCAGACCTGGTTTAGATCTTGTTTAGTCCTGGTTTAGTCCTGGTTCAGACCTGGTTTAGATCTTGTTTAGTCCTGGTTTTGTTCTGGTTTTGACCTGGTTTAGTCCAAGTTTAGACCTGGTTTAGTCCTGGTGTTATTTTGGTTTAGACCTGGTTTAGTCCTGGTTTAGACATTTATTTCTTATTTCAAAAACATTGGAACCATTTTCAGCCCAGAGGACAAAACCATCTGAAAATTTTGGTTCTTCGTAAATAAAGCTGAATAGCCCTGCCAGAGAGCTCTGAGTCTCACTCGTTTCCAGACCTGGTCCAGGTTGGGAGTGCTGTGTTGTTTAGTTGTCCCTGCTGCTCAGAGGCTGTTTGTCGGTAGCTCCTGTCGTGGCCGTCCGTCTGCCACTGTCACACCAGCTCCACGAGGCTGATCAGCCTCGCCGTCTTATGCACGTCATATGTGTTAGTGCACCTGTCTAGTCGCCCTCACAACATCAAACACTGAAGGCTTTGCTAACGGAGGTCATTTCAATTGGGATCATTGTGGTGGTGTTGGAGCCGGGGAACTTCGAGCGCCGACTGCTACTTTTCTATTATTGCTTTGTCCTTTGTCTTACTTTGTCCTTGACAGACATTCTGTTTAGTGCAGTCCCGATAAAACATTTAAGACCAGTTGAATAAAAGCAAAAGTCACAGTTTGTATGGTTGGATCTTAACAAGGTTCCAAGAAGAGCTTGAATAAGCAACAAGAAACGGGAGTTCGAGAAAACATTTTATTGAGAATAACAATTAAACTGAAATAGGCTGTTCTGCTGTTCAAAGGTTTAGGACCACATCTCAAAAAACAACCCCAAATCCCCTCTAAACAGAAATATGTCCCAAATATGAACTCAGTAATGAGTAGCACCACTGTTACTGACGAGTGGTAAAGGGGTAAAGACCACGTTCAAAAAGGGAACTTTTTTGCCTTTGCAATTAAATTTTTTTTTTTTGTCTCACTCCCATTTCTTGCTGCATATTGAAGCTTTACTTGGAACCTTTGCTAAAATCCAACCAATACAAAATATGACTTTTGCATTTTATTCAACTATTTATTTATATAATTATCGACTGTATGTTATTAACCTGCCAACTTTGTAATAAACATAGGGAAAGAAAAACTAACAATTCATTATTTATTTAGGTTCATTTCATAGTGTGTTTCATGTTCTTATGTGTCACACTACATCATTTTAGCCGGGACTAATTCTCAATGTCTTTAACAGACAGTTACATACAAAATGACTCATGCTTTTATGTTAATAAACAGTTTTTGTCAAGTCATGTCTCACGTTTAGTTAAGTATTGTAGGTATTTATTTATTTTATTCAGAATTTCATTTGAGACTATAAAGACTATAAAATGAGTTTTCCTTTGTTAAGAAAGATTATTTCTTGAACAAGACGGAAGTAATACATTTGCCAATTGTTAATTTATAAAACCAACAACACAATTACATAAATAAACATTTTCTAATTATGTAAATACTCAAATCTATTTTTTTTAAAAACATGTTTTGTTAAACATTCATTAAGTGCTAAATGGTTACCTGTGTTTTTCTCAGCTGTGCCACTAATATACTAATGGGTATTGCATCCTCTAATGCAACACCAATTTGCAGAGAATGGGTTAAAACAATGGAGCAGGTAAAAAATAGGCATCGAGGGTAGGATAAATGTTAGTGCTAATTGTCAGATAGATAGATAGAGAAAGGAGAGCGCTTGCATGAATTAATTGAGGAGAAAAGTCTGCATGCTTTGATTGATTGATAGGAGCATGTAGCTGGCAGGAGAGAGGAAATGCTGTCTTCTTGGTTAAATTTAGACTTGCGCCTCTACAAAATACAGAAATACATCGTCTTTAAGATAAATGACCCACTTCTTATTGATTGATGGCAGCTGCATTTTTCTATTACATTTCTCTCTTTCTATGATCGAGCGCCTAATGCACCTTAAATTGTCCCCTATTCATTCCCAATGCAAAAAGAAATATAGGCCTGTTGTCAAATGTACTATATTATAAGGGAAGACAGAGAATTAAGTAGTCCATCGTAGAATTCTAAAATAAGTTTTACAGCTCGAGATAATTTACATGGCCGGGTCCTCAAAGCCTCGTTGGCGTTTTATTGTTAGATTTTCACAGACTTATATTTCACGGCGCAGACACTAATCGCAGAGCAGAGCTGGACTCGCGCTGAGATCCAAAGGGCCACTGTTGTTTCCCACTAATAGACTCCATAAGTCATTCTCCTCTGTGTTAATGGCAAAGGCTGTTCATTGTTACACCAGCGCCAACCTAAAAGACTAACTAAATAATAAACAAATACAAAAGTGGGAGAAATATAGATTATGTTTCCGCAAAAGCAGACTAAGGGTTTTTTATTTACACGTAGGACATCATCAGCGTATAGACATTTGTTATGTTATGCAAACAGGTCTTTTTGTTCCTTTAATTGTACATGTAATTGTGCTCTGTTTCTTTAGCTTTGTTTGCAAATCTAGCCTGTGTTGAAAAACTAAATATTATAGCATCATGCGCCAATGAGCACAGGCCATTTAAACCAATACAAAGCCATCGTACGTTCATCTTGCAAATTGTATTTTACTTCCACAGGTTTGGGTTGATGGAAAAGCCACATTACCCACAGACCCGGCCCACTCCAGAAATCAACCTTCTTTATGTGAGGTGTAAGTGCTTCCCACTAAGCCACCTGCCACCCACTGTTTGCACTTGATTGTCGTCATGTTTCTCCCTCCACCGGAGCCTTACCCAGTCTTTACAGTAGCAGGTGAGAGGTTTGATCCTTTTTCCTTAAAATGAGAACATTTACATTTCTGGCTGCAATACGTGACAGAACCAGGTATTTTTATTGCTTCGTACCAAACATCTGACGATGAATATTCAGATGTGCACGGAGCAGAGGCCTCTTATTAACACAGTGTAATGATTTCGATTTGTGAAGTGCGTCAGAGGTGGGTGTGCAGTTGAGGGTTGAGGGTCATTTATGTTTTAAACTCCGGGAAGGACATGGAGGAAAGAGCTCTGTTGTAATAGCCGAAATTGGGGTTTCACTCATTCTACATTGCTAAGGTTAACTTTAACTTTAACTTAGTCGTATCTGGTGTTTGTTCCGCCTGGCCGGAGCCCATCTGACCCAGTTCACTTATTTAGATAAATGTCATCTATGTCATAAGTTAATCTTCCTCCTTGTCTTGATGTAATCTGTTTGTGTTTTTACTATGATGTGATAACTATGTCTCCACCTATGTCTTGTGTATAAAAAGCATGTGTTCTGATTGTTATGTACCTCCGTCGACCAGGGAGAGTCACTATGTCAGGGAAAGGCGTCTATTCACTCTGGTACCAGTGAATAAACAACTCATTGATCAGACTCATTCTCTCTGCATTTTTATTGTTTAACTTGTTTTAAAGAAATCCACAACTGCAATTCTCCCGTAACAGTTGGCGTCAACGAACAGCGGCCTTCGCCCGGTCTGGGTTCTCTCCCGGCGTGAGTCAGCGTCTGGCCACCTGGATCTTCCAGCCTCTAACCTCATCTGCTTTCTGAGACGGAGGGCTGTCTCACGGGGACGAGGACCACCGGCGCAAGGTTTCGAACCAAACATCCTACTTTGTTGTGGTGAGTGAGTCTGCATCTTTAAGTTTTATTAGTTGTATAGGCGTTTAGAGCCTAAAATTGTCCTATCACAATCTAATAAAATTAAAGGAGAAATTTAGTTTGATTTTAAAATTAATTGCAATTTGAAAACTTCTAGGAGTAATACTAAATAGTTACTAAGCATTCCTTCTGTTTGTCTGCCGATTGCTGGAGATAGCTCTGCTAAATATATTTGATTAAATATCTGAAGGGGTAGGAATCCTCCTTGGACCAGACTGGACAGGTAGACCTTCTTGGGGGTCAGGCTGTCGGGAAGTCCAGACGCTGAAAGTGAGTCTGGCTCACTTTTTCCACTTAACTGAGCAAGAAATCTTGATTTAAGAGTGAGCTCTGTTTAAGTTTGTGTCACATCTTAAAGAAAACGAGAGGTTGGGTTAAGAGTATAATCTATTGCAAGAACTTTGACCTTTAAAGGGAAGATAAGTGAGCATAGATCTCTTGAGGAACCTTTAAAAGAGTTTTTAGCCAAAGCAGGCTAAAAATACCTCAGAGTACTTAATTTATTGAATTGAATAAACTAATATTGTTATTAAGTGACACATTAACCTGGGAATTTAAAGAGCCCAGCTTAGGAAAAGTGGAGAAAGCTCTTGGGGAGTTTTCGGAGACGGAGGTAAAGCGTCTTAAAAGATACACGCTACATGAGCGTGCGTAAAGCGGTGAAAGGTGCGCACTACCATTTTTATCTGGGAGATAAGAAATCTGGGAGATATTAAATATCTGGGAGATAAAATATCTGGGAGATAAAATGGGATCAAACCAGTCAGTGGTGGGGGAGGAAGCTCCTACTAGCCCTCTAATTCAAGCCATGACAGACAAACCACGGCAAGGAATGTATTCAATTATTAACTGTGTGGTCCAAGAAATATAGCTTTCCTGAAGAAGGATCACTGAGCACTGATTTCTAAGAAAAATTAAAAGCAAATTAAAGTTAAAAAGACTTATTATAACGTAAACATTGATAACGTTAAAGAAGGAGACCTGAAAAGAGAAAATAATAATAATATATATTATTTATTTATTTTTATTATTATTTTTAATTGAAGGAATAGAAATTAAGCAACAGTAAAGAATTACTCTGCACACATTTGCACTCACACGTCACTCATTATCTTTGTTTTGTTTCTGTTACAACCTCCCTCTGACTGCTTTTTAGCGCCGGGCTCCAAACCACTGCCACGAGGTCAACCACGCTCTGTCCAGCCTTGTGGACCAGACCCTGTGGACCGGACTCTGGAGAAGATCAAGCTTAATAAGACCCACACCATTGCCACACCATTCCTCCACCAACGACCCGGATGCCCTCTTGGGCTACAAGCTGCACTAAGCTGGGCACAAATGAAACGGACTGCCATTATCTCAAGCTGACATCGCCCAAACAAATCATTGCATATTGGACAATAAAGCTAACACGGGTGGATGAGTGCCACCTCAAAGAAGATTTAGTTCAAAGACAATGACTGATGTTGCAAAAGAAAGTTGCTGAAAGTCACATCTGAGAGACATTGTTTACAAAGCCACTATCAGGACCCAAAGAAAACAAAGCTGGCAAAGGAGAATCGGCCAAAAACAAAACCACTATGGAGTTTTGATTAGGTACTTTCTTGAAATTTCACACAATATGGACCTAACTGTGGAGGTGCTCCTGCAGAAAGTGCATGGGCGTGGGAGAAGATGAACATCTGAAGCTACTGCTTAAAGGCAGTGAAGAGGACACTGAGCAGAGTCTGGGCCTTTAGCGTGACCCTCTGACAGCAGCAGTGGTGGAGCAGAGCCCGGCCGTGCAGCAGACAGACGAAAAGGAGAGGTAACATCACACAGCATTAGAACTTTAAAAGCCTTTTTAATGGAGAATGCATTTCCTGAAAAATCAGTCACGTCATCAGCAGCACATACACAGCACATGCTCTACTTAGCGAAGAAATGCTTTGCACTGATTCACTTTAAGAATAGCACACGATGCACTTTGATATGTCTGATCGTCTTATCGTAAAAGTTTTTGGTCTCCGTATAAACGCAGTTCAAACCTGCTTACAGCTTAGACGGAGTGACATAATGAATATAGAGCTACATCTAAGAAGAAATAAATAGCTATATTAAAAGAGAAATATAGAGCTTTGTTTTGCAACTGAATATTGTTTGGTTTGTTTGAGTATGTTTTTATGGCCAAGATTTTTTTGCACATTTTGTTTTGACAAGAAGTTTAGGCGGAAACCCTGCAGGACTTTAATAGGATCTGGTTTTGCTCCTGTTTTTCGATTTTGAATTTTTGGTTGAAATGAGCTCATCTTTTTTTTCCCTGTAACAAACAGTGGTTTTATGGAAATTTTAATGGATTTGATGTTTTCGAAAGAGTTAAAACCTCCCCAAATTTACATTTTGGAGGTTCCAAATTGTCTAACATAACATTTTGATTGCAAGAATGAAGAATTCTTTGGCTATTTCTTATTATTTATCAGCCAAATCCAGCGTGTTCGTTTGCTGTAAGAGTGGAGCGTTTAGCAGTCAACAATTACTACACTATATAACTAATAACACATACCAGTATAATGATGGCCAGGATTCGACGAGTTACAATCAAAAGATTTATTTCCCTAATACAAAATCATCTATACAGAGCTCCGGATGTATCTGGGCCCTAACAATGATTATTCTCGCCTCTATCTCCCCAGAACATAACCACTGGCTCAGTCCATCCGTATTTAACACATGGCACATGAATAATACATGAATATGCAAGAAGAGGCGATGGCATCCTTCCTGAAGTCTTCTGATGGGGGGTTTAACGTAAAGTTCTCCTTATATGGTGTGTGCGCAGGGAGAGGCCGTTTTGTTTATCTTACACATTCCTGAGATTTAGGCTTTGCCACAAAATGAAGACTTCACAACTAGTTTAGATGTTACCTGAAACTCAATAACTGACATGTTGTACAACAAACAAAACTTCTGCAATTCATCTTACATAAGTAAAACTATAAAACCATTATTTTATAATTATAAAATATAAAAAGTCTTCAAATATAAAAGTATAAAAATATAAAAACCCTTCAATTCCCCTTCTGAGGTCTCCAAAGACCTCAAAATCAAACTTTCTTCAAGTGTACATGGTCGACATAGTCCTTACATATGACATGGATGCACAGAACATTTTTCTCAGAACATCATGTAGCTTTAAACCTTCACATTTCAATCCCATGTACACACAACTCGAAATCTGCAACGATAAAACACAAAAACACTTCCAAAACAATTATTCATTAATAAAATCAATACCACATTCTCCATCACAGTTGTCCTCAGGATCCTGCCAGTCTGGAGCCAAACCTGTCTTCTCAGACACTTCCACATCCTCTCTGTCACCCCCTTCAGGTGAGGGCCTTACTCCCGTGGAGTGGATGTTCCGAGTAAAAGATGCCTCCTGTGGTGGTGCTGCCTAGAGCCCTAGACAACATACCTCTAACAATGGGAATAACACAACAACAAACAATACCAAGTATAACAAAGAAAATCAAAAACATAACAACAAATCTTTGAAGGATATGACTCCAGGAGCCGGAGAATAGCCAATCTCCAAACCCATTGTTTGGAGATGCCTGGGACTCTAAATAATTCCTAAGACCTTTCACCTTTTCTCTAATGTGTGTCCAATTGCCGGTTTCATCTGGAATGTAAGTACAACAATGATCTATGCCTACAGCTGCACACATACCTCCTCGCTCAGCATAAAGACCGTCTAAGGCCACACGGTTTTGCATGGCTACTGAGGCTACTGCCTTTAATTCAGAGCCATCCTCCAATTGTTTCAATGTATCATCTACAATTTCGGCTAAATCTTCAATTGCCCAATATAACATATTAATTTTGTGGGCGTTGGTTGCTGTACCTACTTGTGGGATCAAGGTACCGAACCAACCTCTGAAGTCAGAAATTAAGGGGTCACGACCTTCTCCAATAGCTGGTATGTATGCTTGGCCTAAAGTTTTATTTCCTACTTTCAAGACTCGTTTAACTCTTACATACTTGTGGGGGTTATGGTGGCCATTTTTTTTAACCATCTCTTGCATTAAATCATCTGAAATAACTAAGGAAGAAGGTGCCAGTCTGGCTAATGTACATGTGCCGCACCAATTTGTAGGTAATACTAAATAAGAATTAATGCCACATGTCCAAACGTACCCACGAGGAGTAGGTGCGCCCTCCTTTCCTGGAGGCGTGAGAATCACAGTAGAGCTCTTTGCCAGATTTAGGATCTTATGTACGTCTTGCCACCAGTTTTGTGAGTCTCGGGGCCAAGAGTTCGGACCTATTTCATACTTACAGGATGATTTACCTAAAGATCTGGTACCACTACAGCTACGAGTGTAACAGACTTGGGCAGGTAATGGTTGTCTATAAAAGTGGAGCCCTCTCCCCACTGTGCTATTAGTTTGTCTAGTCCAATTTACTGGGTTTCTCCACACTGTTAAATTAGCTGCATGCATCCATTGGCTACACTCAGGTAAGTGAGAACTAGGATTACGGGCCATAATTCTTCCTAAGTATAATATACAAAGTGATTCTTGTAATCCAGCTGGCACTGCCACCGAGGTGGGAGATTCATCTGCATGATGTGGCTTAAAGGAGCAAACCCAACAAGGTGAAGTTACATTGACTTTTTGCTGTATAATGAGCTACCTTTACCCATTTATTTTGTAGATGTGAATGCGATTCGATTAGTGAGCGCCTTCTCCTGGAACCATTTCCTTCTGCAATCATAAACAAAGTCACATTTTTTACAACATCAGTATTATTATCATTTATACATTTGATTGTCCAGTCATCAATCCAACCAGGGGTCTGTATGTCCGCTACTTTTGCTCGTAAAGATTTAATGTTTTTTCCATTGTTACAATGCATTAGTTTGCGTTCATTTAAACCAGATCCAGCTAAAGTCAAACATATCACTATTCCAATGAGTAGTAGCGTTATCAGGACACACAGCCACACTGGGCATTGATGAAAAAGTCTTGGAGAAAGCCTGAAAAATGTAAACCATCTGCGAAAAGTGAGAGGGACGGATATAAATCTATTTTGAGGTTTGGTCTGTTTGTCTTTAGTATTTTTGAGTATTTTGGGTATCCCCACCCCCTTCAGTGGGACCTCCGGGCCCACTTCCATAGTATGGTTTGGCAAAGGAGTGGTGGTACCAATGAGGTTTTCCGTGTACTTTGAAAGCATGGGAGGTGCGGTGCGTCACTTCAAGGTCCAATGTAACGAGGGGAGGACCAAGATGGGACGAACAGCCTGCTTTATGTAGACCTGAGAAGGAAGATTAACAGTGTGATCATACACCAAAGTGGGAGTTGAATCAACAGTTTGTGATGTAACAAGAGATTTCAGAGCTTCAAAGTAAGGTTTATACTGAAAAAATTGAAGGACCTCAGGCAAAGCTGGGTCTAGTGCTTTATTAGATGAAGGCATACAACGGCCATGAGTCAATTCATAAGGAGAAAACCCTGTCGTTTGTTGACCATTGAATGCATAGCCATCGTTGCCGCTGGCAAATGAACCAACCAATTCTGTGATTTAGTGTCATGACACATTTTTGCGAGAATAGTCTTTAAAGTTCTGTGACAACGTTCAACCATGGAGTTACCCATAGGGTGGTAGACTGCAGAAAAGGTTTTTGAGATGCCCAAAGATAACATACCTCAGCTACTTCTCGGGAGGTAAAGTGCTTACCATTGTCTGTGTGAGCTTCACTAGGGACGCCATGGTTAGGAATCCAATCAGTAACCAGTGACTGAACCACCACAGAAGAGGTTTCAGCCTTACAAGGATAAAACTGAGCCCATCCTGAGAATGTATCAATGATGGAAAGAAGAAAACGCTTCCCTTTACAGGGTGTTAACATGTCAGTGAAGTCCAAATGTATAACTTGACCGGGATACTGACCCGAGCGTAACTTACCCATGTTCTTAACGTGTGGATAGGGGTTGAACATTGAGCATGATACGCGTAATGCGTGTGAATGCACCACAGAGAGCAACAGGTTTAGGATGGTAATACAAACCTTTAAGTTGGCGTTGCATTTCAAAGGCACAAACATGGGATTTACCATGTAGTGAGGAAAGAACATCAAAAATCATGTTAGGAGACAAATAAGGAAGGCCAGTAGGACCACGAAAGACGCCGTCTTCATATGCATCAGCGTCCAAAACATTTTCCCAAAAACAAGGGTCTTCGCTGGCATGTCTGAGCTGAATTTCAGAGGTAGAAAGTGGGGCTTGGGCTGGTTTGGGCATATCACACAAAGCAAAAAGTGTGCTAGGCACCATAGGGGTGCTTTCCAGAGTAACGACCGAGTCAGGGTTAACAGAGGCCCCCTTAAAGCGCCAAAGTCAAGTTCCCCAGGCTGGGCAAAGGATTGGACAGCCTGTAACAAAGGAATAGTCGGGACAGAAGAAACCATAGCAACATTTATAGAACCAACATAGCCACCAGCAGTCTTAGCTGCAACATCAGCGGCAGCATTGCCCAAAGATGTCATAGATCCCTTTTTACAATGGCCTGGAACCTTCACTACTGCAAGTTGACATGGTTGCATCAGATGGGATGAGACCAACTCCCACAAATCTTTATGAGCAATGGGCGTGCCCTGTGCTGTTAGAAAACCTCCCCGACGCCAAACAGGAAGGTCTCTATGGAGCCCTCCATGGACATACTGGGAGTCTGTAAAGATAGTGCATGCAAGATCACCAGCATATTGTAGGGCCAATAAAACAGCCATGAGTTCAGCATATTGAGCTGAGAAACCAGTTTCAGGGCCCCAAGAGGCCACTGTAGGAATAGTGTTTGAGTCAATAAACTGGACAACTGCCGCAGCAGCACGCAAGGAGCCGTCAGAATGACGGTGACAATGTCCATCTGTAAAAAGCAACAAAGAAGACTGAATGGGTGTGCGAAATAAATCAGGTCGTAAAGAAAGTTCAGCCTTAGAATGGACTTCACAATGGTGTGAGGTGTGCCTTTTGTAGCCAACCCAGTTGAGGCATTGGCCAGGTCCACCGGGGCATACATAAGATTAGGAGCCGTCAAAATAGGTGATAGCCTCTGTTGTCTCTGAGGTGTAAGAGCAAAAAGTTTAGACTGTACATATGCCACAACAGAATGTTGAGTATAAACCGTCAATGAATGTCCCATAACAAGGTGGGCACATTTAGCCAAAAGCTTGGCTAGTGTGTCAGCGTACAAGGCACAAGATGCAGACTTTTTAGCAACCGGATCCAAAAGTGTAGAAACATACAATAAAATCCTACGTGCACCATCGCTGTCTTTTTGCCACAAAGTGGCGTACCCTGAGGTTTCTGTCAATGTTGTGTCCAAGTGAAATGGTTTTGAATAGTCCGGTACCGCCAAATTAGCACAAGAAGCCAAGCTTTGTTTTAATGTAGTAAAAGCTAAGTCCGCCTCTGGAGTCCACTCCAAGGGCGCGTTGAGCTCGCGCACACCAGCCGACTTAATAATGGCCCTCAAAGGGGCAGTTTTACCTGTAAAATCAGGAACATGACCTCGGGAGTAGTTGGCAAGGCCCAGAAATGAAAGGAGGCCTTGTACTATCTCTGGTCTTGGTGCTGATAGAATAGCCTGTTTTTGTGAGGGCGAGGGTTGAATACTACCAGAGCAGATGACCTTACCTAGGAAGGTTACCTGAGGCCTGCAACACTGCAATTTAGATTTTGACACTTTAAAGCCATGGCGCCAAAAGTTGGGAAGAACATTAGGCGTGGCAGTCAAACACTTTCGGTGGATGAGGTGGATGCAATCAAAATGTCGTCAGCGTGTTGAATGACTACGTTCCCTTCAGGTACTATGGTGTCTGCAAGACAACGTTTTAAACAATCATTAAAGATGCCAGGGCTATTCCGGTGCCCTTGAGGGAGTACTGTGTACTGCAGTTTGACACCACAATGGGTGAAAGCAAATTGATATCTGCTTTCTTCTGCCAATGGAATAGAATAAAAGCAGCGTGTTTTAAATCTATCACCGAAAGTATTTCATGTCAGGAGTAAGAATGGACAGGACTTTGTGTGGGTCTGGCACTGGCAAAAGCGGAGTTATAGTGACATCATTCACTTTACGTAGATCATGTGCCGCCTAAAAGTGCCATCTGGTTTTGGGACTGGGTTCAGGGAGTGTTCCAGGTTGAATTTGAAATTTCAAGAACCCCTGCTTCCCATAAGTCTCTAAGCGCCTGATCTACTCCCTCAAACTGCTGTCTGTTACTATATTTTCTCTGAGGGACATAAACTTTACTGCCTGGTTGGACATTGAGAACCACAGGTTCTACAGAAAGACAGCGGCCAATATCAGAACCGCTAACAGCCCATAATTCTTTTGGAAATTTGGACAACATTTCTGCGGCAGATTCATGATCAGTAAGCTCAGCGGCCATGTGACCGGTCCAAAGTCTCCTCATCCATTAACAGAGTGTCAATTACATTTGATAATGGAATCATGTAGGCCTCAGCCGAAATACTATGGAACAAATTTGGAATAGATGTTGGTTTCCAATCAACAACACGATTAAGCCTCCAAGTGAGGGGGCCTCATTCCACGGGCTTCAAAGCCAGGCCCCAGGAAAAGAGAACAATGTGGATCTGTTTGTGTGTCACGTTTGTAATAGAGCTGTAGCTCGTCAGGCAGTTTTACAGAGGCTACAACCCCAGTTTTGTGAACGTAGAGACAGCTAGTAGTTATTAGAAATTCTCTACCTTTAAGCTGGGTATTAAAAATTTCTTCATAAACCTCGTCATCCTGTCTGTCATAAAACAATGTGACATGATATGGGTCAGTTGGAGTTGTAAATGGGTAGCAGGTGGAGAACCATGGCTTCCACAGCAGCATAGAGGAGTACAGTCCCTCCTCTTCAGTTGTTTGTGGCTGTAACAGGCCCCAATATATTTTTGCCGTTTGTGGTGTTGAAGATTGAGTCAGGAAAACACGATGACGTGCTTGTCCAGAGCAGGTAGCTGATTGTCCATTCGGCCAGGTGACTGTAAGCCCACCAGGAGTACAGAGAATATCAGCTCCAGTCGTCTGTAGAATGTCTCTGCCCATCAAACTGACGGGTGTTTGTGGCGAATATATGACAGGCATAATGAAGTTTTGGCCAGCAATCGAAAAAGTCAATGGTTTGGTAATTCGTAGAGGTGTTGATTGTCCCATGAGTCCTGAGAGATGGATGCTCTTGTTACTGAGCTGTGAATGATGTATAGTTTTAACAGTAGAATGTGTAGCTCCTGTATCCACCAACATCATTGTTTTTTCGCCACCCACCTCTACAGTGACAAATGGTTCCGGGGTGGCGACAAGACTCATTGGGCCCCCCTAGTATCCTTCATTTTCTCCCGTCCCACCATAATACTGGCCTTGTTGCACCCATGGTGGCGGATTGGAGGGACCCTGCTGTGTCCATGGAGCGCGATCCTGGGGTCCCTGCGGTCCTGCGGGGAATCTGGTCCAGTCCCCGGGGCGGGCTCTACAATCACGGCTAAAATGTCCAGGGCGGCCACAATTATAACAAAGCGTCTCCACGCTGCTGTTGTCCACCAAAGCTCATTCCTGCTCCCCTACCTCTACTTTGGCTTCTAAAATTCCCTCTTCCTCGGCCCTTTCTATTTTGTCCGTTTCCCTGATAAGGGTGTGGTGGTGTCACGTATAAGACGCTTACGGGTGCTTGGACAGGTGCAGGTGTGATGATGGGGGTGTCAGTAGGTGCTGGTGTTGTAGCCACCAACTGCGTTTTGACCTGGTCTTTCTTTTTAGCAGTAGCTTGCTGCCTGGCTTCAGAAATTTGCAGTCTAAGTAACTCCTGCTGTAACTGTGTAGTTTTTGTCTTGAGCCTCTTTTTGTTGTTGATTGTATATATCAGCATGGTGTCTAAAATGCGTCAAAAATTGAGTGCTGTCAGCCACTAAACCGGGCACAGCTTTTAATGCTATTTGAATTTGGGCTGGCAAGGCGGCCAGAACCTGCTGCAGAAATAAGCATGTAGTTTGTGGGTTCCTCAGAGGATGTGTGTGCATAGAATTTATGTATGCATTAATGCATCGGTCCATGTATGTACTTGGACATGTACCTGGAATAAACGGAGCCAATGTTGGTGGTGTGGGCGTGGTTAAGGGAAACCTAAGTTTGAGATGGTCTAATAGCACCTCTGCATGAGGCTCAAAGGGATCTTCAATAGGTGTGTCATTCAGAGCTATATCCCTCAAAATCTGCTCCGTAACATGATGTGAGGAACATTCAGTAAGTAGTTGCTTCACATCTCCCAGTGCCAGAGTCATGTGACCCGTCTGAGCTCGTAGAGCTACCCATGACATGCCTCCTTGAGACAGTGATGGTAATTTTCTTTGATCAAGGCCATATCAGCGCCCCTAAGGGTTTGTAAACCCTAGGGATTTGCCCATCAGCGCCTGCAGGGCCTGTTGCTAGTAGTGGATAATTATGTACGTGTGGTCGTGTCACCGGGTATAAACTTGCTGATTTTAATTTAGGTAATTTGGCTAATGCATCTTTGTTTTGTTGTAATTCTTTCCGTAAAGCTATCATGGTTTTCTCGGCCTCCTCAATTTGTGTCTGCCAGCTTGCCTTCTCACTGTCCTCTGTAGGAATGTTTCTTCAAAAAATGTGATAGTAGCTTGGAGGTTGTAAATTTCCGATTTAGACCATTTATTTTAGATTGTATGTCATAACTCTCAACATTGCATCCACCTTCATCTTCCTCATCCGTGTCGAACAAAGTTACCGTGGCTGCCTTAGATTTTGTAACCTTTGATTCTACTGCCAGGTCTTTCTTTTGCACCGCCAGCTCTTGTAATTGTTCACCTAATTTAGTCAATTCTTGGACCGTATTGTCCTTATATTCTTGTCTCAAATCTTTTTGTAATAACTCAAGCTGCTGTTGCTGAGCCTGCAAACCCTCACTTACTTCCTGTTTTGTATCCTGTACTTGCTTAAACAGCTGTGCTACATGTTCTAGAACTGTGGCTGCTGTTGTGTCTTGTTGAAACAGGTCGCGCTTCTTTGCTAGTTTTTGTTTCTCTTCTTTTGACAATGAGAGTTGTTTAAGAACTAACTTCTGCAGTTTATCTGTTTCGTCCTGTGTCATAGTCTCTGATGGTTGTATGTCTGCATTCAAAAAACCTTGCAAGGCCAGCAATGGATACAATCCACCGGCGCCACCAGTAGCTGGTGCCGTTGGGCTACGTACCTCGACATACGAAGGCGGTGCTCCGTCCTGGGGAGGAGGAGGACCATCTTCCTTTGTCTGTTTGGGCGGATCAAACACAGTAGTTGTCTCTGCCCACATCACTCTCAGCACCTCCGCCAAGGGACGGCACGATTTAAATCTCTTTTTCAGCTCTGCTCTCCTTTTCTCCTTTTTCTTCCGTTCCTCTGTAATCAATCCTTTGTTTAACAATTCACGTTCTACATCCTGTTGATTTCCAACCGTAACTTCCACCAGCGCTACCACAAGTGCCGTAAACTTACCGAGTGGCACAGCTCGGTTTACATCCTCTCCTCCTTCTTTCAATCCACATTCACAAACTTCAATCAACTCACCTAACTTGCCTTTCTTGTACCACGCTGATTGTCCCAGGCGTGGCCATGCTTTACCAATCCAGTCCTTTGGTAATAACTGTACTTTTCCCGACATTTTATTCTACAATTAACAAATTATTCCAACAATAAACGTAGTTTCTTATGCCAATATTTTAATCACTACCCCCGCTCAAGATGAGTATCTTGCGTAACTGATAGCGATAGGCCTCTAAACCTGCTAATTTTTTGGGCTCTTATCAGCTTAGCCTCTATAACGTAGTTTCATATGCCAATATTTTAATCACTACCCCCGCTCAAGATGAGTATCTTGCGTAACTGATAGCGATAGGCCTCTAAACCTGCTAATTTTTTTTTTTTTTGGGCTCTTATCAGCTTAGCCTCTATAAGGTTTTATCAGCTCCCCAGTCTGACCACGTTTCCCCAGTAACGTTTTAATTTGCTTACCGCGTCCGGTTTGCAGGGAGATATCACCTACGTGGGTCCGTAGACCGTTTTAGAGCGTATTACGCGACGCGTGACTCTTTCAATTATTCTTATTCACAACTACGTTATTAATCAAACACAACAATGTATACTTATACGACTTCCCTTCTACAGTCCACAGTCAGACTCTTTCAATTATTCTTATTCACAACTACGTTATTAATCAAACACAACAATGTATACTTATACGAGTTCCCTTCTACAGTCCACAGTCAAAATTGACCTAAATAAACCAATGCAAGGATCTTCCCCTTTGTTTCACTAAATTTGGAAAAATATGCCAATAGACTTACTTTGATCTCTTTAAAAAGGAGAGAATCAAAATAGTCTTACCTTATTTCAGTTTTGGGGCCCCAGGGAAAATCCAAACATCAGCCGTGGAGTATAGATCTGGCATGTCTACCGCGATGTCTTTTAAGACGGTCCGGTCCGTAATCCAGTCGCGTTGACCAACGCTCCCCCTTCAGTCAACGTCCGGGGTCACCATTTGAAGAATTCTTTGGCTATTTCTTATTATTTATCAGCCAAATCCAGCGTGTTCGTTTGCTGTAAGAGTGGAGCGTTTAGCAGTCAACAATTACTACACTATATAACTAATAACACATACCAGTATAATGATGGCCAGGATTCGACGAGTTACAATCAAAAGATTTATTTCCCTAATACAAAATCATCTATACAGAGCTCCGGATGTATCTGGGCCCTAACAATGATTATTCTCGCCTCTATCTCCCCAGAACATAACCACTGGCTCAGTCCATCCGTATTTAACACATGGCACATGAATAATACATGAATATGCAAGAAGAGGCGATGGCATCCTTCCTGAAGTCTTCTGATGGGGGGTTTAACGTAAAGTTCTCCTTATATGGTGTGTGCGCAGGGAGAGGCCGTTTTGTTTATCTTACACATTCCTGAGATTTAGGCTTTGCCACAAAATGAAGACTTCACAACTAGTTTAGATGTTACCTGAAACTCAATAACTGACATGTTGTACAACAAACAAAACTTCTGCAATTCATCTTACATAAGTAAAACTATAAAACCATTATTTTATAATTATAAAATATAAAAAAGTCTTCAAATATAAAAGTATAAAAATATAAAAACCCTTCAAGAATTAGGTTGATACTGTTTTCTTTTTTTTCCTTCACGGGACTCAGAGGTCCCGGCCAGTTTTAGTCATGAGCCTGTGAACTAGAAAAAACTTGACTCCTCACAGGCCACAGACAAAACAGAGATAAAGGTGGCAGCTGTGAGAGAGGTCATCACAGCAGATTCAAACACAATACTGACATTGGAGTATTTAAAGTATTGAAAAAAAAGAGACATAGTAAATTTACAATTATGTTACTATTGCATGCACAACTAATATTTTCTTGTGTGAGCGCTCTTATTTCCTGTACAGGCTCCTGCTGTCGATCCTTGACCCCGTTCCTTTTCACCGCCTGCTCTGCCTCCGCTCTCTGACCATCGACTGGACCCAGCTGAGGCCACAACGGGAAGTACTGATTATTTAAAGCTTAATCTTAAGTACGGCCAGCCATGGAGCTGGTTTACCTAAATAGTACTTAAAATTATTACATGTTCTAGAGTCGTTTTAAGTTGAACTATTTTACAAAATTCATGCAAGCTCTTGGAATATATTTCACATAAGCAAATTTAACATTTTAGATGATTAAATAGCTTAATTAATTAAAACAAATAAATAGATAAAAGAAATTGAGATCTGCCAAATGCTGAATAAGAAACAAAGATGAAGACATGGTTTTAAAATAAGACATCCCAAATAAATTAATGCCTTTACTTTGTTTGTTAAAAGCTAATCTATAACTTGTAAAAGAGGTAGGAACACCCTCTTTCAAAAATTGTTTGCAAAAATAAAACATTAAATGGCATTGTCTACCAGGCCCTCCAGGTCATTTAATATATTTATTAATTTCAAACTAAGATTGCAGATCCCAAAGTGTTTTCTGTGTGGTTGGTGCTTTAGCGCATGATGGTGATTTTTGTGTTCCTTCTGAGACTTTTGCAGAGAAAACTGAGGTGCCACACGGCGACAGAGATCAAATGTGGATGGAGAAGCTCCAGGTCACAGCGGCTCAGAGGGCGGGGCAGACGGAGGGGATGAGGAGGTCAAGGAGCAGCGGGAGGACATCGCGAACGGTTCGGCTGACGCAAAGGACACAATTGAAAACTGCAAGGAGTATCACCCAAAACCAGGTGACGTAAAAAACATACACAGGTCAGTTATAGATGTGGACATTGGTGGTGTTGAATTTTAAAAAATAAAGAATTGGGGGACATGCAAATAGGGAAAAATGAACCAATAAACTCAACAGCGTGTCTATAACAAAAAGCAATATCAAAATGATAACATGCTAGGAAAACTCAGCTGGTGTAAACTCAATTTTGGAGAGCTCCTTAGATTATTACAGATTGAGAGTAGGTTTGATGAACAGTCATCAAGTCTAAAGGATTTATTACACTTGTTGCAACAAGAGAGAAATAACACATTTTATTATATAACAGTCTATGTTTTGGGGAATGTGATCACAGACAGGACACTTCCTGTACCCACACAGTCACAAAAATGTGTTTTAATATGACGTCATTTTAAAGGTTGTGCACAACTCAAACTATGAACATGTGACATTTTTGGACTTGACGAGTAAAGCTCTTGGACTAAAGAAGCTTCACTAACGTCTGTTTGTGTGAATGTGTATGAATGAATTAACCACTTTCTACTTTGCTTTGTTTATGGACTTACGCATTTTCTGAAGTTTTTATAGATTTCTTTTGGCATAACTAAGACAAAGGTTATTTTAATCTCAAATTTACAGGTTTCAGCAGATGACCCAAAGGAGCACATACATCCAGAGTGGATCTGTGTGTACAGTGGAACAAACAATTATAAAGTAATACTTTAAATGTGTGTCTAATTTGATTATTTTTCTTCTCAGGTTGGTAATGATAATTTTTTTTTTTTGCGGAGACTGACACAGTACAGGTGGCATTTATGCACGGAGGACCTGAGCCCGAAACAGGGGCTGGTGTAACAATCTGTGTGTTATTTGTGATGTTTCCTATTTACCAGAAACAACTATGGACCAAGAAGATAAACCAGTCGAAGCTGGTTGATTGTAATGCATGAAATTATTCCTCCACAGGTATCTTGGCAGAAGATGAAAATGTATGTTTTGTTTTTTTGTTTTTTAAAAGGCTATGATATAATTAGACAAAATATCAGAATATATATTTTCATTAAAGATATTAAAGACATTCATATGTGATCTTTGATTTGAATTTGATTCGGAAAAGGCCCATTGAAATAATATATATATATAAATCGAATTATAATACTAAGGTATGAGTGTGGCAATTAATATTTAAAATAAAATATTGTTAAAAGAATAGTAATAGGAAAAGAGAAAATTAGACGAGAGAAGGTTTTTTTTAATGCACATTTTCCATATTTGGTCTATTGATATGAATTAAGTTTTGTGTTTAGTTCGTCTGCTCTGAGCCTTTAATTAAGTCGCCTGTAGCTGGTGCACTTATGGCTCTGCCAAGCCACACTCAGGCCAACTTAGCTTTTGTTTGACCTGGTGGGACGGTAGTCACGTTTTCGCTTTTATTTTGCTCAGATTTAGCTGGGGATGGGTTTGTCCTTAGGTTGTTAGTGGTGTTGGTACTGGCTCCTACGGCCCTGTACAGGGTTGGCCCGGTGTCACATCATCTGTTTGTTCTTTTTGGCCGGCCCATCAGGTCCACCTTTCTGTTCATTCCTTTGTTTTATATTATTTTCTCCTTTTGGGAAAGGGAGGGCAAATTTAACTAGCGGCACTCACAGGAAAAAAGGGGGGAGTGCACTTTGTTTTTGTTTCTGTTCAGGTCAAAACACGGCTGAAGCTGCAGAGCTGGAGCTAGACCTGGTTTTGAACATAGGAGGCGACGCTGATTGACACCCGACATCGCTGTGGGACAGCCGAGGGGGCACATGGACCCAACGCCCACGAAACAAAACAACTTCCTGAGCCGCACGGAGCGTGTGGGGAGACAGCTCCCACCGCTGGAACCACATCTGCTCTTCCCCTGGAAGGGGGGAGGAGAGACGTCAGAGAGTAAGCAACCCACTGCTGGAGGACCAGGGTGAGCTTATGGTGAAGAAATTGAATCTCCAGATTTTGTTGTGTTTTCATGTGTGCCTTATTTCTGACAGTTTTGATAATATGGTTAAGTTTGATGCCTGGTTTCATTTACTCAAATAAAAATGGCGTGAAAGCGAAGCACCGTAGTCTGACTTCTGGCCGAGGCGGCCTGGTTAGAAGCATTAACTAAGTCTTACAACCACTTGACTGGCCACACTTTAAATTACTGGTATCAATATGTAAAGAGTCATAATTGATCTGATCGTCATCTGTGTACATGTTTGCCCATAGCTACAGCAGCAGCATAGAATCTTGCCACACATTGGACCCTGGTTTAAAGTTCCCGACAATGCCGGTCGTGAACCTTGATTTGGGCCGGTTCACATCAAGCCCGGTTCTAAGTTTTTTTTTTTTTTTTTTTTTTTTAATTTGTTGCTGACATTTATTGTTCTGTGAACATGTTTTTACATCATATTTCCACACCCACACTCTGATCACAGACTTAGAACGCAAATTGGCTCCACATGACCTGATTTGGGGATCTGTTGTGCCAGACGACCACAACCTCTGGACTTCAGGTCAAAAGGTCATGCTGGCCCTATTCCCCAGCATGGGGGATAGGCAAGTTAATGTTAAGGGTTTAAACTCTCAGTTAAGTGGTCTCATCATTTGTTAATAACACTCTCTCTGTTTTAGCCTCTACGAGGGAGGAGTTAACATGCCTTACGCTCTGTGGCTCCTCAAAATCGCCTGGTGTTAGATAAAGAGGGGGGCGATAGCACAGGGCAGAGCTAATCTCACTAAATTACGAGACCTGATGGAGGGTGAGACTGCGAAGGGCTATTCGCTGTTCACTCTCGATTGGTTTCTCTCATCCTGGAAGGAGTTGTTGATAAATATTGCATTCTTCTTTTCCTTAGTTTCCTGTCTTGTTCCCTGCATTCTTAGAATGGTGAATAATCTAGTTTCATCCCAGTTTTTGTTTCTGCAGAACCGAGCAGAGGCCATGAGCCTGACAGTTAACTGGGACGTGTCTGGTGAATTTGACCTGGACTTGGACTGAACTGAACCAGGACGCTCGGGTTGATTTCAACATGTTTATTCGAAGGCATCATTACATTTAGGGGTTTTAAGTTTTGACTACAGGTTGATTAACTTGATTGTTTGACACATGAATAAATAAAGATATGTTATTCTAATGATGTATTCTATTACAGATTTTTGGGTGTAACAGTAAAATGCTTTTATCTGTGACATGGGGTGGACTGTAATAGCCGAAATTGGGGTTTCACTCATTCTACATTGCTAAGGTTAACTTTAACTTTAACTTAGTCGTATCTGGTGTTTGTTCCGCCTGGCCGGAGCCCATCTGACCCAGTTCACTTATTTAGATAAATGTCATCTATGTCATAAGTTAATCTTCCTCCTTGTCTTGATGTAATCTGTTTGTGTTTTTACTATGATGTGATAACTATGTCTCCACCTATGTCTTGTGTATAAAAAGCATGTGTTCTGATTGTTATGTACCTCCGTCGACCAGGGAGAGTCACTATGTCAGGGAAAGGCGTCTATTCACTCTGGTACCAGTGAATAAACAACTCATTGATCAGACTCATTCTCTCTGCATTTTTATTGTTTAACTTGTTTTAAAGAAATCCACAACTGCAATTCTCCCGTAACACTGTCCATCTTCATCCATCTGTCTCTAAGATATAAAGATGACGAGAAAGAAAACGTTGACAGAAATATTACAACTGTTGTACATTATTCATTCATTCATTCTCTACCGCTTGTTCCCGTTAGGGGTTGTGGGTGACTGGAGCCTATCCCAGTGACTTTGGGCCTTAGGTGGGGTACACCCTGGACAGGGGCCAACATATCGCAGCTGACACAGAGACATAGACAGACAACCATTCATAATCCATTCATCTCACATTCATTCTCTACGGGCAGCTTTTAGAGTTATCAATAAACCTGAACACAGTCATGTCTTTGGACGGTGGCAGGAAGCTGGAGAACCTGGAGAGAACCAACGGTAACACGGGGAGGACATGCAGACTTCAACCAGAGAGATTGTGTGGTGCTGATCTGGCCCGGGATTAGAACCCACGATCTCATTATTGAGAGGCAGGAGCTCTAGCCACTCTGCTCTTGACTTGGACTTGGAAACCTGTCACTTAAGACAATTTAATCATTCTCCTTCAAAGAAAACATTACATGAGGATAGCTGGATGTGCTTAATTTTACAGGAACAAAACAGAACATACTGCAACCCAATTCTTTATTTTTAAGAAGGATCATTTACCAAAAAAAACTAAATGAATAAATCTGAAAAATAAAAATAGATAAATACAAGCTGTATTCAGTAATGTGGAATAAAGACTTGAAAGGACTTGCCAATTGATGCATAGCACAGTTTTGTTTTTGTTTTGCTTTTTAACTGAGATTTCAAAATCAGAATTACCAAGGGGAAATTCTTTTTGGCGTAGGACTTGACTTGATCTTTAGGCTAAAGACTTAAAGGGGCTGTACCTGATTTTTACTGTTTTTAAACGTGAAGAACTACCTGATTTTTTGCATGTAATAAAGTAAAATCTGTGTTGCCCCAATACAGTATATATTGTAAAAGCATCTATTCGGGTGAAAATGAGACCACAGCACTTTCTCTGCATCTATTTATAGAGCGTTTTATTGTACGAGAAACAGGAAGTGCACCATTAGCATGCTAATGTTTGATAATGTTTGTTAGCTTTAGATTTGGGCTCAGAAACTCGTGAAAAGAGCTTATAAACGGTGGTGGCGGTGAATATGATGCTGGGACTGCTTTAGGAAAGTGAGTGATACATGTGACTGATGTAAAGAGAGATGTAAAGAGCTGTTTTTCATGTTTCAAAATAGTAAAACTCATGTACAGTGCCTTGAAAGCAAAAAAAAAACTCTTCTAGATTACTGAAAAAGAAATGAATTGAATGTAACAAAATGATATTTGAATGCTCAAAAAGTGAATAAATAGAATAACTGTCTAACTACCCAGTATTCTATATTGTTCACCATAGACTTATCACATTGTTTTATTTAGCTGTGCTACCAGCTGCTCATCTCTTATTGTCTGTATATATGTGGATAAATTAGCTCGCTCTAATGGGCACAGACTGCAACACAAGCCCAGGTAGATTTTGTGACAATCCCGATGAAGCTGTTATGAAACGCTGCAGTGAATATACGACCAAAGCTTGTGCAAACTTTGCATTTCAGGCAATTACTTTAATTTTAATCCATTTTACCTTCGCCGATCCCATTTGGTTCAGAACAATATGTTTGCAGAGTTTCTGTTGTTTTGCTGCCGTGACTGGAAGTTGACTGATGATAATTAAGGTCCCGCGAATGCATTAGCCATTCGTCAGAGTTAAATTACAACATATACAAAAGGGTCCATCCATTACCTAGATCCACTTACACACCGGTGTTTGGATTTGTGTGCAAAAGAAGGCAAGTTTATCCAATGCACTTTTCTGGGGACAGATTCACGTTAACGAGTTTTCGAACGTTGAAACTCTGATATTTTTAGTTGGACATTGTATCAAGTCAATGTGTAAAGTTTACTACCCATTTCTTTAAGCCAGTTGCAACCATATCAACAGGACATCCAGCTTTATATTGCAAAATGGGATAAGCAAGTCCCTCATGGTTTTAAAACTCCACGTTATGCGTTCAAATAACTGACTGTTCAAATAACTAATAACCAGTTCCTCGTTGCTTAAGCCTTACGTATAATATAATGCGTCCAAGCCCTCCTTCTGCCTGTCTTTCTTTCTTTTGAGCTCTTTCATTCAGACACCAGACGACACGAGGCAAAGCTGCTTAAGAAGTGCCCTTCTCCTGCTACACCTGAACGCTTCATTCATCCCTCCTGAAAGCTCCGCGACCTCCTCGTTGGTTCTCTCACCTCTCTCTATAATCCCATCCAGGCCTGTGTTCTCCGCTCTCCACTCTCCACAGAAGACAGCGCTTGTAATTACCTCCACCACACCTCTCCACTGACCCCTCGGAAGGTGAAGACGGCCGATTTTACACGTTTTATAAAATATTAAATGTAAATGTACGCATGGAACACCTCCCTACTGATTTTTAAAAAGCAAACAAAGAAACAAAAAAAGACAATCGCAATTTAAACTTGGAAGCCATAGCGGACATACTGTACATTGAGGACACAAGTTGGTTTTAGTGATAGAAACTGACAACTTAAAGAGAGGAGCAAACAGATTGAATGCTGTCTTTAAAGTTAATTTGAAACAATTATACATCATATTGTACGTTGGCTTAAATAAATGTTTTCCACTGCAATCTCTGACCAGCTCGTAGTCTACAGGCCTCGTTTAGCCAAATGCTGACATATAATGCATAATACCCAATTTCTTCATTTGTGGGAACGATTTGGCTAAATTGTGGGAACGAATTAGCTAATTTGTTGGAACAATTTTGCTAATTCGTGGGAACGCTTTGTCTAAATTGTGGGTGTAAATATTACTTTGTGGGAATGAAGTAGTAATTTGAGGCCACAAATTAGACTCTTTCTTACCCTGTCATCGGGCATACAGAAAATAAACAGCACAGACAGGTCCCACGTTGGCGCTCTCTCTTGTTATCTCGCATCACATGGGCGCGTCGTACGTAATTACGCAGTGATATACCACAGACTCCGAAGGGTACAAGACTTTGTTTACTCTTCAACAATATTCACCTTATTCCGGAAGTTGCCATACGCGCCGCTATCTTGTGTCCGTTGTATTAGTTCACATGGAGCAGACGAGCCCAACAGAAAATAAGTTCTACATGGACTAAAAAGCCGTTTTCAGACTGACCAGGAAATCGATGCGTTGTTGACTTGTTGTTGCTCGTGTTCATTAAACATTTTACACAAATCAATCTACTTTATGTAACATTTTAGCGGCGAGACTTTTCCCTCGTTCGTCATTAGCTTTAACGGAGTTCTCGTCAAACAGAAGCGCGTTTACAACAAAAGTCCGTATCTGGCAAAAAGTGGGCGGGGCAGAATAAGGTGAATAAGTGCATAGCCAAGCAGAAAGTCACGAAAAAGAGACCCATGACCCAGGTCGCTTCAATGTGGAGCCCCTAAACATGTCTCTGCAGAAAGCGCTCGAGTCAAATTCAAATTCAAATTGCACTGGTTTTACAGTGGTTTATATATTAATACAGTACATTCTTATTAAAGGAAAATGTACCTGTAGGCCATGGTTTCCTTGTAAAGTTTGTCTGGAGGAGGAGAGCAGCGAGAGCCACGTATTAGCTGCGTGACGATGAACTTGGGTGAAGCGCTTTATTATTTTATAAATTACTATCACTATTTAGCAAAAAACACTTCTCTCAGTGTTCATTCGCTGAGATAAGCCCAAGTGTTTTTTGTTTTTTGAACAGAGAAGCAGAAAGTTTGAATAAAATCCCAGGGCTGTCCATGTGAAGAAGTTTGATCTCTCTGTCAAGAGCGTTATCCTTCTCTACTGCAAATAGTTTGGGGATAAAAAAAGTCTAAACCTGAAAAACAAGACTGTAATACATACAAATGGATGCTAATAATACAATTTAAATATATAAAAACTTATAATAAGTTTTAACACCTATTACATAGAAAAATAATTGTCCCTGTAAGAGGCAGTTTGGGCAACAAGGACTGTTGATAGGGCAAACAAACTCTAAAAACAAAGCCCATAGAGGTCTAAATTTATGTTTTCTAATGAATTATCAACCCATAATTCTCTAAAAACTCAATCACTTGGGACAAAACGGCTCTATTTCTGAAAACTTGTGAGTAACCTGCCACTAAGCGTTTTGTGAGTGATAGCATGCTTTTGTTTGTAATTATCGTCATTAGTAATTTTCTCGAGCTACTATTCTTTCACTGTAATCGCTATGCAAATGTGACAGCTATTTTAAAATGAGGTAATATAATTTGTTCCAGCAAGGTTGATTGGGACATTAATTATTGTGCGGTGTAGAAAATACGGCAGTCTAAATTGAGATGTAATTATGAGCGGTTCTGTAATAGGCAGTTTAAATGACACTGGTGGATTTTGGCAGCCGCTTCTGAATGTACATGTTTAATTAGAGAGTGACAGCACCAAAGGGAAGCCCGTTAGCACGCAGCACAAACTTACATTATTGTTCAGGCCTGGCAAGTATTTCAGTCAAATCATGCAAACAATAGACTGAACATAAATCCTTTCCTGTTATTAGTCTGTGTTGAGCTGTATGGAAGAACACTGCGCTCTGCTAACGTTTGCATTAGTATATTTTATTGTCACAGTGAAAACATTTGTTTAAGTGGTATCAACCCCGCTGCCAGGAACAATGGGGGGGTGACAGTGCTGTGCCAAGACGAGATCTTTGATTACATTAACTCTTGCCCCATCCTCAGATAACAACGTAAACCACTCATAAACAGTTCACCAAATGGTATAAACAACAGGGATACACTAACAGAGAAAAGTAGCCCGTTCTCATGGCTCCCCTGGACTCAAGGGTAGTGGGAATGATCCTTTGGACCCGAGGATATGGTCATGAGTACCTCCCCAAAAAAGAAGCCTAATGTGCATTTGGGGAAAAGCATTGCATGCAAACTCTGCAGCAGATTAAAAACATTCATTTGGCATCTGTAGACAGCACACGGTCCATACCAAAATGCTAAATGAACTAGCTACTAACTAAGGTAATCTATCAAGAATGGATCAAATCTTATGTACCAGCAAAGATGACATTCCTTGATGGATGGTCAGTCAAATCCTGTAATCTCATATACATTTAGAATAGCCAGGCAAGTTTATTTGTAGAGTACAATTCGTACACAAGGTAGTTCAAAGTGCTTTACATATCTGACCAAGATTTCAGCTTAAGACACATTTGTATTTCCTCTATCCTTTGAAATAGAAAACTGACATTTCTACCCAGGAAATTGAAAAAGATATGATTTTTTCCAGAAGTAAAACCATCTGCAAAATAGATAAGTAAATGCTATATTGTGGAAAATTCCAGGCAAAGCAATAACATCTCAACCTGAAAAGTTACACAGTGCTCCTTTACCCATCTCCAGCAACTCATATTACTACGTATGTGACCCCATTATTATACACTTCATAGTCAATGTGTAATGGTGTTTCGTCCTCAGCTCATGTCTTAATTACACCTTCACACTTGATGTTTACATGAAGTTGATGTAGGTTACTTGATAATGACATGCAATAAAACGACTCCAGACACAATCAAAAACTCATTCTAGCGTCGCACAATAGGGGTCCATTCATGTAATTGAGTTCACTCCTACTCCAGAATTACCATTAGTTTTATACACTGAAATACCACAACGTCCCCACGGCTTTGGCTTTATCATACACTCAGTCAAATTAAACTGAAACAGTCTCAAAATGTACTCTTTTCCATACGATTAAACAAATTCAACCTGACACGCGACAGGAGGGGAGCCAGAACGCAACACACGCACAAAAATGTGGGTTTTGTAATCAGGAAAATGCTGTCATAACCAGAGCTGACAAATGATTTATGTCTGCCATTCATTGTTCCACAGGAGGCAATATGTTAGACCGCGGAAATGCACACATCCCTGATCACAATTGAATCAAACCAAGGAGTTATGGATGTCCTACTTTGTTTTGGCTCCCGATTTGCATCGTTCTTCTTCGTAGTTATACCATACATTATGCAAAGCAGTAAACTTCATAACACTGTGGGAGAGTTGATGTTTTGCAGTAAAAGTTGAACAATGCTTGACTGAAGGTTAAAGTTTAAGTAGTGTTCTTGTTTGGTTTTAAACGGTATGTTTAACATCAAATAAGCGCTTGTTTTTTTTTTGTTTTTTTTTTTTATTTACCTGAAGATGTTAAAATATGCACCTTTGGATACATTTTATTAACCTTCTGCCCCTGAGGTCAACACAGAAACTTTTACCTAAATGGACTGTGTTGAGTTACAACCAACTTAAAAAATAAAAATAAAAACCCGACTGGAATAGACATTGGGAAACTAATGAAAATAGTGAGTCAAATTATGTAAATCACAATTTATGAAATTAGATAGAAAGATATTAAACTACACTGTGTTCTTTGTTCAACTGCAATATTGATCTAAAACAACTACAGGTCCATTGACTTTCTGTTCGAAACTGCAGAGCTGATAGCTTCAGAATGGCCTTTCAATGTTTCCATAACTTTTATTTATTTGTGTTTATTGTTGAAAAATAGCTATATTACATTTTTAATCCTACATGACTCAATTTGAATAAGCTAATGACGAGGGAACACCATTATGGCAAGGTTAAAGCACATAAAATGTGATCTACAGTACAGTATAATACAGTGTATCCCCCTAAAGAACACTAGAAGTGAAGCTACATGCATTATTCATGACCTAACCCCCTCAAGGAACATGTGAACTAACGACATTTATGTCACCATTGTAACATTTATAAGCTCAAAAGTAAACAAAAAACAAAACTGGGGCAGCTGCAAGACTAGCTCTCAGTTACACTTTTAGAACTACTGTTAATAATATGCACAAGAGGCAAAAGTCAAAGACAGACTGGCCTGCAGTTTGATGATGTCGTTGCATAAAGTACGGACAACACACAAACCTTTGAGCCTGTTTTCACACTTAAGGCCCACCTGTAAAAGACATGGGTATAATATAATACGAGCCTCAGGCACTTTCACTGTGGCTAAACCAAGAACTAATGCACAGAAGAAAAAAAATTCTAAACAGAGCCATTTCTCAATGGAATGTGCTTCCGGAAAAGTTGATGATAATAAAGAATTATGTTTTTGAAAGAAGCTTTAAGAAATCACTGTTTGAAAATGTAATTATGCGAAATGTTTAAGGTAAACTGTACCGTCCATCATTGAGTTGTATTTGTTTCACCATAATACTTTATGATTGAACCTAAACTTTAATTCTCTGTTTTTTTGATTGTTAATGCTTGTATTTGTAATATGTATTGTTTGTTAGTATTATAAATTGTGAAATTGGATGCCATGAATCATAGTCTCTGCTGCAAATAAATAGCTTATACCCTAAAATCCAAAGGTTGGCAGTTTGATTCCAGCTCTACAGTGGCTCCTCAGTAGTTAGAGCACTTGTACACTGACCCAAACATCAGTGTTTTGAACCCCGATCAGAGCAGTGCATACTGTGTCCACTACTGATGTGTACTATTTTGTTACCTGCCAGCTTTGTAGCATTAATATGTAGTACGAATGAAAGCTTTTTTTTGTTTTTTTGTTTGTTACGTTGAATGTGGGTCAACAAAGGTACAAAGGTGTCTTGTGTATTTTCATTAACATGCACTACCCCCACCAGAACAAAAATGTATTAAAGCTGGGGTACCTAATTTTTACACATCAAAACTGTACGTAGGTTTAAATGTATCTAACATGTCCCTCGCGCTCACAAACCCTTTGGCACATCGTTAATATACACATTCATCCACAGTATTTATTTTCAAGCACGTACGAAGCTTTAGAACAGCTTTTTTAGACAGCAAAGTAAAACTCCCACGCACAGCCAATCAGAGCACTGCATTGAGTTCTCATTTCCAGTTTGACCACACATAAAATATTTAATTACAAGAAGCAAGTAGCACACAGTGGTGTAATTTTTGTCATGAAATGTTTCTGTTACAGTATAGTCTTTGGGGGGAAAAAAAGAGTAATTTGCAAAAAAAAAAAAAAAAAGTCATATACCCCAGCAATCCAAATTAGCTGCTTTGCATTAACATAAAATAACTGCATGTGAAAAAAGTTAGGTAGGTTTTAAATGTCGATTATTGTGATCCTCTTTTTTTTAATTCATTCACTACTTAAAATGTATCCATACTCGCTACACTTCTTCACAAACTTCCCCTTTTGGTCCAAATAACTGAATATTGAATCACAAGCGCTATCTTGTTCTGCAGTTGGGAACACATTACATCAGCGAAATGAGCGGCATTATGAAAGCTTACACGCGGTTAGTTGTCGCTGTGTAACCAATTGACTAGAATTGGATTAGAGCGATTCTCGGCGGACATTTTGGAGATGCTATCGGCGCAGAACTGCATCACTGGGAGCTCTTGTGTGATTACTCTAATGCTATCAAAGCCGCGCCACTTCTCTACACTCTTAATTAGTCAGACTTTAATTAACAACTGCAATGACAAAGTGTTTTATGCAGAAATGTTCACTTTCCCCCACAGAGGATGCCTTCTGGGTTTTGCGATGATATCCTGTTTCTTGATTGACGCGGCGCACTGCAGGTCTGGGGCGCCCCGTGGTCACATGACTGGCCTCCCGAGTGCTGATTGGCTGTCGGAGGTCCGCAGATGGGTGTGATGGCTGTATCGTGTATCTGCTGGAGGGAAGAAATCTCATTAAAAAGTGACACAGAGATTATGAAAGCATTTTGAGCTTGCACCGCTTTACTCTGTGTTATTAATCTACAGGCTGTCTCCTCCGCTGACACCATGTACAAACTCAATGTACGTTTAAAGGCAGGATGCTCAGATGACAGATTGGACCTACTGTAGCATGACGTCTATGTCCACATTTCAATATGATCAGAAACATAAGATATTTCTGCAGGATTATTAACATTGTTCTCTTTTGGCATGTTTCATTACGAGCGTTTTATCAACACATTGTGAAAACCTTATCACTATAGGATGAATAATGTGTTTTATTGTTTGAAAACCAGGAAGTGTGCCTCGAAAGTTGTGAAATGCGCATATAAACTCATCACTGTTAGAATGCTAGGAATGCGTTAGGAAAGAGAGGAATAACTGGCTCTGTGTTGTGACAACGCTAATCCTGCAAAGGGTGCACCATGCGTGGCCTTGGTTTGACTTTGCTAGCTGTTAGCCGCATACCAGGGTTGCCAGACTTCAGCAGCCAAAAGAGCGTCTAAAAAACCGCCCAAAACCCGTGGAAGATTTGGCGCAGCTGTATTTTTCACTGTTTTTATTAACGTAGCGCTTCTCCATGGACGAAGGCCTGCCCCTCCTCTCTCTCACGCTCAAATAGAAGCTCCACAGAGCGCGGATGGCTTTGTATCTGAGGATTCGTCACTGAAATTCAGAATTAACAGAACTTTCAAGGGAAATTGCTCTGGACCAACCCATGGACAATATTTTTGAACCGTTGCCCAATTCTGCCGGAAAAATGCAGACCTGGCAAAACTGCTGTTTACTTTGTTGTTGTGTCCAAACATCAGCAGGAGGTTAACACTTTAATAATGCTATAACTACCACTGAAGTCCTAAAGTTACTGAAGTTATTGCTGGACAGACAAACTTTTCCAGAGTTTGTATTGAAGATAATGTGTATCTGGGCAAGTTATTAGTTGTCGCACATGTTTCGTTTTTAGCCTGAGCTGAGTATCGTGTGGTGCAATATTTGGAAACGCAGTTAGAGGCAAAGTATGTTTTCCAATTAACCAGAGGGTCCACTGTTTCAGACTTCGTGAATATACTGTTGCATCTCAGACACCTATTGTCCACTTCAATGACATTAAAGTGGCTGAGCTTTGTACAAAATCTTTGCAACAAACTTGTGGCAACCAATGAAAAAAGTAGACGCTTGACTGTTGTAATTGCAGTTATAAGTTTTGCATTCTCATTCTGACTTGCTAAGGTTAACTTCAACTTTAACATCTCTTTAGCACCTCTTTTGTTAGCTCCCAGTCCCGAGATAGCTACAAAGATAGATAATGGGCATCTAATCCTTTTTATGACTTCCTTTCACTCTGAAATCTGGCTTAGACTGGAAACACTGCTGATAGCTGTTGTTTTTCATGAATATTGATACTCACATATGTCCTTGCTCTTGTTTCAGAATGATGTTTCATGTTGTCTCCTCATGATGTGATAACTATGTCTCCACCTATGTCTTCTGTATAAAAAGCATGTGTTCTGATTGTCATGGACCTCCGTCGACCAGGGAGAGGTCACTGTGTCAGGGAAAGGCGACTGTTCACTTTGGTACCAGTGAATAAATGAACTCATTGATCAGACTCATTCTCTCTGCATTTTTATTGTTTAACTTGTTTTAGACATCCACAAAAAGCAATTCTCCTGTAACACTGTATAACCAAATGCAGTTAGTTGTAAATATGTTTTGTTGTTTTACTCATGGATTAAACGTCTAAAATTGGGAAGCATTTTTACATGTTTAAATGTCTGTGTGTTGTTGATTGTTAGCCTTTACATCTTTTCTCAGTCGGTGATTTGGTGGTGTTAGGTCAGAGAGATTGAAAACTTTTAACTTAAAGAGAAAAACAAGCAAACAAGTAAGCCCAGACAATGTTGTGCATGGTATGGCAAACACTTTAACCATTGGAGACAAGCTCCTTTGTGAGGCAGCGGCAACGACCTTTACAAATGTTGTTTGTTGAACTTTTCCGCAGTGGGATAGCGTCATTACTGCTTTAACCAAGAGTCTCCTCAGATACACTCCCATAAAGAGTAAGCAAAGTTCAAGGGGCCAGAGCACAAAACAGAATCCAAATATGTTAGCTCGCCCTGTTTGCCCTCTGCAACTGAAAACGGCTTTTGATCAGAGACGGGTGCACAGAGGACACTACTTAATAATAATATTCAAGTAAAAGTAAAGCAAGTAAAGCATGGTGTGAAACAACTGCATAACTATTTTGACAAAGTCTGGTATATGTTTTCGTATTGGGGAGAGAAGAAACAATGTTTTTTTTTTGGTACAAAATACAGCAAAACAGTGTTGCAGAAAACAGTGGCAGCTATAGTGCCAAAGTTTGTTAACTCTGCAGAGGCAACAAGGCTGAAGTGCTCAAGACAACTCTGGAGAAGCTTTGCAGATGACTGTTTTTGTTCTTGAGAGATGATGGACAAGTTTGAACCTGCATTGTTTCTCCTCCCACCAACATGAAAATATATACCAGACATCACAAGATCAATTCAGCATTGTGTGAGAATTTTATTTTAATTCTTTAAAATCTATATCTGTTTTATTGCAATTCGGTTTTCACCTGAGTCTGCATTCTCTCTTCTCCAATCTTCTCGTGCTCCAGTGTTCCAAGATCCAAAACCAGCCAGCAGCCTCTGTGAGCTAGTAACTTGGACCACTCAAAAAAAGAATTGATCTTGTGATAAACCACCGCATTTTCAATGATGATAACTGTATTTGTTTAACCGACAGACAGTGAAATATTGTATTTCCAGTGCATAATGCATCTGACCCTATCCAAACCTAATGCATTTCATACAGAGATGTGAAAATGTGGCAGAGGAACCTGGAACTGAATTAAATGCAGAAAAAGCTTCAGCCAGCCCCACAAACTTGGAATTTCTAATAGCTGAGATCAGCCTTTTGATTATAACTGATAATTTAGGTACAATTTTGGATTTTATTCATAAAAAAACCCACAAAGGTAATGTTTGGGTGACATCAGCTCACGTAACGAATCCCTGCGAGCCTGGACCTCTCCATGGAAACGCAATCCGCCATTAACAGAAGTGGTGTGGTTCTCCAGTCTGTAACAAGTGGCCTAAAGACTTTCCATATAGCTACATACATTTTATACAAGAATCATTGTCTTGACACCAAAATCAATAATCAACTCCGGTTTTACTGAACAGGTTTACTGTAGGAGCGCATGTGTAAAAAAAAGGTTGGAAACTCCTAACAAACATTATGGTCTGAACAAAGAGTATGCTACTTTATAGATGCATAAATAATAGCATTATTCAACTTTAAGTCAACTTTATGTCCAAAGACATGACTGTGTAGGTTAATTGATAACTCTAAATTGTCCCTAGTGAATGAATGTGAGAGTGAATGGTTGTCTGTCCTTGTCTCTGTCTCTCTGTGTTAGCCCTGCAATGAGTTGGCCACTGTCCAGGGTGTACCCCGCCTAAGGCCCAAAGTCACTGGGATAGGCTCCAGTCACCCGTGACTCCTAACGGGAATAAGCGGTAGAAAATGAATGAATGAACTTTAAGAAAGCAAAAAGGTGCATGTAACCAAGTAAAAGTAACTGATTTCTACTTCTACGTTGATTTCTACTTCTACTAACACCCGAGCAACTGCAGACAATAAAACCTTGTCAATCTAAATCAACTTTCTTATGCATACTTTGACTTTACAGTAACATCCCGCTCTTATGTGCACAGTGTCTATCAGCCCATTGTTCCCCGCACCTCCCTACAGTGTGCCAGAAGGGACATCTTTATTAAAATGGATGGCACTGTTTGCTTGGGGGCGTGTGTGCGTGGAGCCCACGATGGTTATTCCCAGCCTCTGTTGACTTATAGCAGGCTGCCTCCGTAATTAGACCCTGTAATGGCCTGCTGCGAGCGACTGTGGCCCCATCATGGTGGAAGTGGTGAAGTGCAATGTACAGGTGTCAGGAGTGAGGCTGGAGGGTCACTGAAGCCTGTGACTCATGATTTGTTGTGGCATATTGTTGTAGTTTGTGTATGATTTTGCTGAAGATTAACCAAATTGTGAGACTTTGTAGACATTTTACTGTATTGTAAAATTTGGCATTTCATTTACTTGATTAAACTTTTAGTGTAATTGTTCTTCAGTAGTTGTCAAACACATTTTTACACATGTTCAAGTAATGTGCTTTTAAATGTTTCTTTTAAATGACACGTTATGCATTATTTGTGTTAACATGCTCTTGAGTACCTTTACTTCGGCATCTCACGTTTTAGGAAGAATTATGATTTTCTACCATGACGAGTGTTTGATCATCAGGACTCGGTTCCAGCACTCCATCTACTGTCGTTACCAAGAGGAAATAGACAAAAGCTAGCTTTCCCCAGACATGCAAATGTAAGCATGCAGTTGTAATGAACACGATTTGACAGCAGAAATGCTCAGAATGAGTCTGGACTTAAAATGGCGCAGAAGACTTCGAGAGCTCTACGGTGTTACAAAACTGGGGAATTCGAAACAAAGTGCTTTTGTGAGGCTTAGAGCAAAAGGACCTTGTAAACAGAATTACCGAAACAGCTGTGAATGAACCCAAATACAACTAAAGGTATGCTTTTGTTGAGAGGATAATGGGTCAGGGTTAGGTCAGTGGTTAAAAGCAGATGTTCTTTAATAATATTTAAATCATTATGAACAAACAGTTTTCCGACTTCAGTACCAATTACAGCTCCCCACCTCTGCCCCTAATTACCAACCTGCCATAGCTGATTACTGTTGTTGTTACTGTTAATAGCAGCAGTGACAGAAATATTCATCTCGGCAGTAGAAGCATTTAAACATACTAGTGTCTTGTTAACTCGTTAAAAAAAGCCATGCAATTACATATGAGCTTTGGCGATAATTTGGAGACACTAAGGTTAAGGGACTCTAAGGGACATGGGGTCTTGGATGGGGGAGTTTGGTGCTGCAGGTACAAATGCCATGAGCCGCAGTGAAGCCGGGGTCAGAGGAAGCAGAAGGAGTTGTGTTTTGGGCTAAACGAGTTGACTGTGGGAGGGAAATGTGACTGAAGGCCGTGGTGGCAGGTGGAAGAAAGCTGTTTATTTAGGGATATTTTGAAAAATCACAAATTGAGGTGGCGAGAAAGTACCACAGAAAGAGGAGCAGCTGCCACAGAAGACATAGGGAGGAGTGGAAATAAATGGTTATTATGAGAGGTAATGTGGTGTTCTGGTGAAGCCAATGCAGACCTGCTGTATTTCACTGTCGTTTTTCCCCCCAGTGATTTTTAGCTTTATTTAACCAGGAGTCCCATCGAGATTTAACACTTTTATTTCAAAGGGATTCCGGGCAAACTGGCAGCAACACACAGCATACACAACAGCACA
The DNA here is from genome assembly GCA_019453435.1 of Rhinogobius similis. Classification (NCBI taxonomy): domain Eukaryota; kingdom Metazoa; phylum Chordata; class Actinopteri; order Gobiiformes; family Gobiidae; genus Rhinogobius; species Rhinogobius similis. The sequence goes on from CM033626.1 coordinate 32,938,743, forward strand.
TTATTGAGACAGTCTCTAATGCTTTCACCTTGTTTTTTTTTTATGTATTTAATGTCTAGTCTTTCTGCAACTTGTTCCAAACAACAGGACATGAGCGAACAAAGGCTTTCTTCAACAGCTCAGATACAATGTCCACGTTATCTTATATATATTTCATGATGACTGTATTTGATGGAAAACGTGTACAGTACTGTCCCCTCTTGGGCAAAGACTAAATGAGATTATGAGTTCCCTGGTTTAAACAAAGATGCCCAGACTCCAGCTCCTTCAGCTCCCTGATTCCAGGCCTGCTGAGAGACAAAGTCCCTCCGGCATGTCCTAACTCTTCCTCAGGTCTCCTCACGACTGGACCTGCTCGTAATCCGGAACTACCTCAGCTGGCTTTCCTTAATGTAGACGAGCAGCGGCTGTACTCTGAGCTCATCTTGGGTGACTGTGCTCCTCATTCTACCCAGAAGCCAGTCACCCTGTGGAGGAAACTGATATTTACATTAAGTGTGTGAGGTATATTTGGCATAATAATTCATACAGTGTTATCAAAGTCACAACTTAAACTGAAAATGACTGAAAACACTTGTTTACCTGACCTTCTGCCTACCACTTCTTTACAGATAACTTTAACGGTAAAATTGCACTTTGGATTCAGTTTTGGGATTGACCCGCTGAACCTCATTGTGCTTGTCCCCTGAGAAGTGCTGCCTCTGATGAATGTGATTTAATTACTCCGGCCAAAACACAGGCAGCACGTCAGAAAAGGTAGAAATATACTCCATCAAAACAGTCATGTAAATGGGTTTTCTAAAGCAATAGTGGAAGATGTCTGCTTTGTGTTGGGCACTTGACAAAAATCCATTAACTACTTGGCAGCTCTGTCCCCAGCATCTTGTTTTGCTCTTGGTTCACTAAATTAGAATCACTCCGGCCGCAGCCAAGAACATTTATTATTTTGTGAACTGCTATGTGAATATTTCACATAGTTTCCAAAGGATTACAGCATGATTCATTTACTTAACAGGTTAAAACAAGATATTGTTTTTTGCATGTTTTATTTTCACGTCATTAGATTTCATTTCTAAGAGTGGAACATGGTGTAGTGTCACATTTTATATTGTTTGGTACTTATTCTCTGCTAGAATAAAAGTGTTATGACTCTCTGCTCTGTAGTGAAGACTAATGTGCTCATTAATAGCAGTTTTGGCCATAATAGTCATGGTTATAAGTTAGTATTATCTTTCCTAAAACTAGTTACACATGAAACAGAAAGTATTGTCCATTTTAACATTATTTAAGTTAAGTAACATCAAATTGGCAGTATTTATTTCAAGCGTCTATGCTGCATTATCCCTTTCCGCAAACAAAGAAAGTCTGGACATCTTTTCTTTGACTTCGGCCACTGCGACGCGATCCCTGATGAGCGAAAGAAAATGGGATGTTTGGATGAATGTACGCTATAGCAGACCTGGGTGTTTTGTTGAGTTTATAGAGACGGATTCCAAACGCAGGCCTCCGTCTTGTTGAAGCTGATGGAGCAGGTGAGGATGGGCCATGCCTCATTAGGGCCACCTGTTCCTACACAGATGCTTCTGAAAGTAACTGGGTTGAGGTTATTTTTATGCCTAATTTAAAACATTATTCTGAGCATCAAAATGAAAAACATTGGCAAAAAGTGCACCCAATCCATCCTTCTTTGCCAGTGTGTCAGATAGTTTGGTTAGTCATGCAGTAAAAATGGGTTACGTATTTTTGGCTTGTTATCGATTCATGACCTATGCACCAGCTGCGGCCATATTAGTTCTACGCCTAATGTAAACTCCCTGGGAAATCTGCATAAACTGCTCAAATATCAGAAAGCTTTTATCTGTGCTGTGTGTGTGAGCTGCTGTGATTCTGATACCTATGCTACAACAAGTTACATTGTTCAAAATGACAACATTTTAAAACATAACTTTGGCGTGAGATATACATACATTGTGAGATCAGCATGCTGGTCAAACACTATGAACTCTAAGAAGTATTTTAACAACTGCAGCATGGCTTGTCTCTGCAGTTTTCTGTGTAATGTCTGCGATATATGTGCTGTCTCTGCGTGATGTTAGTTGGCATAAACCTTCCACGGAACATATAGTGCTCTGACCAACAGCGATAGAATTGTCTCGGCATAAAACGATTGCCTCATACCTTAATATATTTTTCTATTTTGACTGCAATTCCTATTTTCTTTTTCTGTTTCAAAATGTCTGTCTCTTTTTCTCTCTCTTGATTTGTGTACTTTTATAATACAGATGAGAACAAGCTGTCAGTAGAAATTATTCACAAATTCTTCCTTTATTTATAAACATTTTCTCCAAACAGCGTTAACTAAAGAAATGATTGTATTTCCATGCAGCCTCACGAGTCCATGCCCACAGAATAAACCATGCAGTGCATGTGTGTTTTCTATTCATATATTCTAACAACGTGCTTTTATTCTAAAACATGCACTGTTATCCTCCAGTTAGGCCTGACGAAAATAAGCGAAGGATCTGTAGATGGATGATGGGTCCCTTGCCTGACCAGGACCAAATGCAAAACTTTACAAAGAAGTTTGGGTCTGGAACCATATCCTGTCACACCTCATTTCTAATATGGGATCAACAGGCAAATCAAGGGACTGACAATCTAATGTGCATTTGTGAGTGTGCCCAATAGTTCATTGACATTAAGAAGCGAGGACAAATAATGGTTTGTCCCAAATAAACAAAAGGCAACGTTGCTCAACAGAGGGCCAAGCAACTTTTGATACAACAATATGTGAGATACATGTCATCATGAATAAATGGAATTGAGAAACTTCTGAATAGTTTAGGAAGCACGTAATTAATGTCACAATAATCAAATATGGGCATAATCAATTATTTTACAATATACTTCAAGTTATGCAAGGAAAGCAAAGATTTAGTCTAAAACAAAAAGTCATTTTGGAAAGGTATTCCACATAAACATTAAAAAGGGGTCTATCCAAATACCCAGATACTTGTAGAAAGCAATGATTTCAATGTGGTTTCCTTCAAGAGCTGAAAGGACTTTAATGAGATTAATAATTCATGTTTGTGGACCCAATACCAAACAAATAATGATAAGGTTCCACACTTTTGCATTTCTATTTTGGAAATTTCTTTCAAAAATCTTTCATAGAGTTACATAGACCCTTGTCCGCCTCTGAGATTATGACATCATCAAATTCTAGGAAATCAAAAGCATTGTCTGTTTCTGTGTAAGCAAAACTGGCCACTTACGAGTAAAAAAAACAACAACCCAAAAAACAGAGGACTGAGAAACACTGCAGATTTGTGTAGAATCAACAAGCGAAGCACTAAAGTCCTGTGTATCTGAGGTAAAAGTCAGGTAAAAGAGCGGCACACATCCTGCATGTAAATCCAAACAAAAACACCCGAGGTAAAGGTGGTTGGCTGTGCCCTCGTCTCCGCTCTCAGCGCTGGCACCGCCTGTAATTGGTTTACTTTGGGCTCTGGGTCACGATAATTGACCTGCGGCACTGCCTCTCCACCACACGGTGACTTGTGCCTTCATTAGCTCAGGCCTTTGAAGCACAAAAAGGACAACTCCCCTGACCTGCGACAAGTGGACGCTTGATTCATACAAAGTGATGTCTCGGTCTCTGCCGCACTTTGATCATGTTTCAAAGCTGCGGGCCTCACACAGAGAGAGGAGTCCTGGGATGCAGAGGATGGTGGTTAAAGGACAGGGACTCACCTGTTTGAGTCTGAACAGATGTTGCCATAGGGACAGGCTCTGATGAAGACGAGAAAGATGGAGTGATGAAAGGTGATGGATGCTGTCGATGCTAAATATCTCTGAACACTTCACTGCCGGAGATTAATTCTGTTTGAACATGTCATCAGATACTAAGCCATTAATTATAGTACATCCATGTGGCTAAACAATGCATGTATATTTGTGCAAACACACGATTAATCAATGACAATGGTTTTGTGAATGTTAATTAAACCATAAAAAATGAAGGAAAAAAACATCAACAGTGCTTTATGAAAAATAATAGTATCTTCATAAACTCCTACAAGATAAGATCCCACAGATTGCTTAAAGCAGTGGTTCTCCACCCGGGAAATGGGGGTCCTGAAATGATTTCTGGGGTCTCTTGATGGTATGGGAAAAAATTGGACTACATTCTCAAAATAAAATCACACATTAGACATAAGGCTACTTTATCACATCACAGGTCGCCTTTTTTTTGTGTTTGGAGGTTGCGAATGTCAAATGTTGTTATTTTGGGGGTCGTGAGGTTGAGAGCCACTGGTTTAAATGTGGAGATAACTTTTCTGGTGGAAGATTGGCTCTTCGTCTCCATGGAGATGTTACTGACTTGCCTCAATGTTCTGCAGTACACTGAGGTGACAAGCAGTTGATGCCACCAAGACAAGTTCTATGTCAGATCTGTGGAGAATCGCTTTTAGTTATAAATACCTGAAATTAATAATGATATATATTTTTTTATTGCAGCATAGAAAAGTTTAATGCCATCTCAACATGTCACTGGAGACAATCGGGTCGCCCCATCAGAAAAGTTACATAGTGCACCTATAATGAACGCATATTGTCTCTGAAATTTTGTAATGTCGTTCATTAGAGGCGGAAGATATATTGAAAATATACTTACCTGTGTGTTCTATGTGAGCAACCCGCAGCATCGTGAGTTTGAATCCAGCTCTCAACAGTTTGCAGTAATGTCCTTCCCTCTCTCATCCCTATCCTGTCTGATTAAGCCTACGGGTCAAAAAATCCTTAAAAAAAAAAGAAAAGAAAAGAAGTATAATTTCTCAACTGCTGTTTTGGCGATGTTCACAATTATAATAACCATTACATTATTTAAAACTATTGAAATGACCTCATAAAGACTCATAAACAGATTTACAAACAAGGGTGTACGTGATTGGTCTGCACTTTTAGGGTTGAATTTATGGCCCATTCATGTTTAACGCAACACATCAAACTCAGTCAAGATATTCCTGATGTATTGCTGAAATATCATCTGAATATTATTATTGAATAATGCAAATAATAATAATAACGATAATAATGTCAATACCTTCCACCCAAAGTGTTTTACAGATGGAAATCACCAGGTCCCTGTTTCAACACAACATACGACATGAGGCTTATGGTACTAATAATACCAAAATGTGGCAATATTGTGATAATCAATATATTTCACGTTATGTTCCACAATATATTGTGTTATAAAAACAAAACAAAACAGTATTTCTTTCTGAATTTGAATGTTCAAAATGGATAATTCTTCCCTTGTAATGCATAAACAAGTTTCCTTTTAGTGCTACAATTGAGTTTATAGCAAAATATTGATTTAATTTCACCCCTTTCGTTACTAACTACATATGGAACGTTTGCAATGGAATGATTACGTGTCTGCTGCATGTTTGTGTCGGCATAAGCAGAAGTAAAGTTCTTACAGAAAGTCCTCTCTTATCCTCCTATAGAAGGTCTTATCCCAAGCTGACAGTTCACTGCTCTGTCAGCCAATCACGGTCCAGTCGCCTCTACACTCTCCGCAAACCACTTTGACTCCTCTTTTGGTATGGAAATGAGCCTTCAGTGGAACTCCAGTCACCTTGCTCTCCCAATAACTCAATTCAGGCGGTAAAATAGCAGCTATCATCAAATCAGTGTTTTCTTTATTCCCACAGGCTGCCTGCAAAGAGTGTGAAAATGTTGATGACAAATCCGCTTTCTTTGTGGCGAGGTAAGAAAGATGTGCTTTTTGAAATCGCATTCGTGCAGAGAGGATGTGGAGTGAGAGAGAGAGAAGGCAAGAGAGAGGGGACGATGGGGGAGAGGTGAGCACTAAAGGATTAACAGTTCAGGAAAAAAAAAAAAAAGAAAAAAATAACTGCCTGAAAACCAGCGCTTCCATTGTCAAACTGTAATTTCATTTTGGTGAAAAGGGTGCTTTAAACCTGCAGAGACCAGTGCACCAGCGCAGCACTCTCGCCCACCAATCAATGACAAAATGTGACTCAACAATTGTAGCGTCAAGGGGCAGGAATTACGGACATAGGTGTGTAGTAGCCATTTTAACATCTTAAAATGGTCAAAATGGTTGCGAAGGAAGTAAGAAAATGCTGGCCAGGTGGATTCCAGTTTACAAGTTGGTCCATGGTTTCAGGGCCGGCCCGTGGCATGAACGATCCAAGCAAATGTTTAGGGCCACAACTAATGGGGAGCCACATTCTCTATTGGTTTGTATCCAGAAAAAGAAAGAGACCATAAACACAAGTTGAAATCTATGTACAAAAATGATAAAACTCTAGCTTATCTTCAAATTCAACATTTTAAAAATCTATTATTTTTTTATTTATGATTGGTGAATTCAGTATGTAGAAATTAACATAATTCTCCAATGAAAAATAAATAAATATGCACCATAAATAATAATAATAATATCTTGTGTGGCCTATTCCAATGGGTTAGATCAAATACAATATGACCTTTAAAATGCACCTGAATACAAGACATGACGAGTGATTTATTCAGATTTTCTTGGGGGAGGATCCTCAAACCCCCGTTTACATTTGCCTATTTCTAATTGAAGAAAGAAAAATGCAAAGTACTGAAATTCTTGAGTCACTTTTTCTGCCCAGTTCACTCCTGATTTTTTGTTTTCCTTTAATTAAATTCCATTGTTATGTCCAATTATTTATACAGTGTGTCGTTTGTTGGGCCCCACCAAAGACTTGTTTAGGGCCTTGAAATACCTAGATCTGGTCCTGCATTGTTTTCATATTATATACTTTTTGGATTTGATTAGAGGCACACCTTTTAGACAGACAGAAGCGATGCTGCAAATCCACCACCAAACTCATCCACACACCTCGCTCATCCACAGGCAAGATTGAGGTGTCTGAGTGGCAAACACTGTGATAACTGTTGCACTTTTATTTTAGTCTGCTAGTTAAATATGAAAGATAGATATGTTATGAGCCAGTACAAGCCAGTCAAACAGTATTTAAAAAGACACAAGAGACAAGAGTAAGAGTTTTCCAGCATTTTGGAGCAGAAGAAATTGGAGACACAAACGGAGATTCGGCTCCATAAATTGGAGCTTGAGATTGGTTCTCGTGGGCCCAGAGCTACAGAGTTGGATGCAAGTGAAAATATTAGTTTATTCCATTTAATTACAATGATGATGAAACACTAAAATGGCCAAAAGGAGAGCAGACTTTATTGTGGCAATGCACATTAGTTGGCAGGGCGCAAGAGGACAAGGCAGTGTTTGTGGAAGGTCCTTTTGGTTTTGGCAAATTTGACAAAAGCAACGGTTAGCAGAGAAAGTACTGCTTCAAAACTTGTTACTGGCTCTGTATCCAACAGAGACATGAAAACGAATAAGTCATAACATATTTTCGGGGGCTTGTCCAGGATACCTTTTGGCCATGTTCTTTATTAGCATTGCATATATGCATTCATTCATTCATTCATTCATTTTCTACTGCTTATTCCCGTTCCCGTGGTCGCGGATGACTGGAGCCTGTCCCAGTGACTTTGGGCCTTAGGCGGGGTACACCCTGGACAGTGGCCAACTCGTCACAGGGCTAACACAGAGAGACAGAGACATTGACAGACAACCATTCACTCTCACATTCCTATTGAGAGGCAGAAGCTCTAGCCGCTCTGCCACCGTGCACCCCTCACATTATTATGCACCGATCCAGTATTTTCACTTCTGACACCCAATATCACTGTAAAACATGTATTTGTACACACATTTCACTAACAACAAAACATTACTGGACACTGACTGAATTCTGGTGGTTCTGAGTTTTAAAATGGAATCTCACATGTCTATATTATATTTACTGAGCTGAAGTTGCTATCCAGTTTTCCAGTATCGTTGCATCCCTATTCTTTATGCTCCTGGAACTGAATGTTTTGCGTTGTGTTTGTTCCTGATGATGACTTCAGTTCCTTCAGAGTCGAGAACAGTTTTCCAAATGTCTCCATCTGCAATCTCCCCTGTGTTCACTCCTCTACTGTTCAAACAAAAATAAACTAAAAGGATAACAAGTTCTACACAATATTTTGGCTTTTTCCATCATGTTTTTTTACCTTCCAGCACAACAACTCTCCCCAGAGACCAAAAAAAGAAGCCAAAATTCCCAAAATATGCAACATCTTTATACCTGTTCAAAAATAAAAACAGTGTTGTGGCAGAAACAGATTTTTCTCACTTTGTAACTATGTAGTGTCTAGTCTTGGGTTTCCCAGAAAAGAAAAACAAAAGAAGAAGTTGCCTTTGACATTATGTCCTACTCATGCTCATTGAACTGTAATGTTTTGTCTTGCGTGTATTTTCTTTCAAATCAAATCAAATCAAATCAATTTATTTTTATAATGCCCAAAATCACAACAACAGTTGCCTCGATGGGCCACAGGTAAAAGCAGTTCAGATAACTGTCCCAGAATGCCCCTGTCCTTTGACCCTCCTCCTCTTTATGATGACCTCTGTTTCTTCGGTCTCCAGGACAATTTCCCATTGTCGCTGTTCACTCCCCTGTGTTCATTCTACAGCTTTCCTATCAAATATAAACGTAAAAGGCCAAAAATAGATATATGTTTTCCACTTTCAAACCCATCTCTATCACAGTCAAGAAACCAACATTTCCAAACGGCACCACCTCAGTACCTGCTCCGTATAAAGTTTTTTTTCAGTCCTGGAGAAAATGTGCCAAGGTTACAGTTCTCCAGCTGTTCTTTTCTGTGAGGAACAAAGTGGATCCCGTGACAGCAGCAGCAGCAGTCCCCTGCTCACCTGCTGATACCACGAGCACTGTAGCGCCACGTTTACTCTGTGGCCATAATTTATAACGGCAAATATTTCTGTTCTCTTCATAACAAACGCTGCACTGAGGGTTTCCTGTTCAGACATATATTAATAACATGCTACTTTGGACACAGTTGAACAGATAACAGTTATTTGTAATTAAAAAAAAAGTGAACTATGTCCCTTTTCTGGTGGAGATGCTTTTGTTTTGTCTCAAATATTACACAGCATGGCATTACTTACTTACATTCTGCTGCTTGAAAAAATACCTTGAAAAAACATGCATTATTTCTCTGACCTTACTTGCTTCTCCGCGGATCTGCCCAGTAACTTGATCTGGTGGTATCACCTATTTGTCTCCATGGACAAACAGTGAATAATAGACAAAGCAAGAAGGTGGCAGACCGGAAAAGTTACATAGCACACCTATTACCGTTTAATGAATTTCTTTTTGTTTATTATAGACTTTTTAGCAGAGCTGAAAACCTGCCTTGAAAGATGTTACAACAGAAACAAAATCCAGCCATAACGAGACACCATAAAATTGTTAAAATGAATGTGATTCACTCCTGGAAGGTTGAATTCCCCCAAAACATAATCTACATGGAATCACTATAGAACTTATTAACTTCAAATCCCGACTTGAAACTCATCTGTTCAAACAGGTCATTCTTTAAAGGGGCTGTACCTGATTTTTACTGTTGTGATTATTATTATTTTTTTTTTTGCATGTAATAAAGTAAAATCTGTTTTGCCCCAGTGCAGATATATTGTAAAAGCATCTATTCGGGTGAAAATTGTTAGATGGTTTTCTCTGCATCTGTTTAAAGAACATTTTATTCTACGAGAGAAGCAAGAAGTTGATATACTTACATTCAGTCAAGTTGAAAATCAACTCTCCATTATTTCCATTTGCAGAAGCATCTCCTCCATTTAACAAACCCACTCCTCGTCTTCTGCTGCCATATGTGTTGTCCTTTCACATTACACTTATTTAGGTCTGAATTGTCCCGAGCAGAGGCAAAGTGGCGGTAAAGGCATGAGTGTGGATGGGGGTGGGGGGTGCGCACAGTTTCAGGACGGGGGTCTAACCGGGACTGACAGTTGGCCCTGTTAAAGAGGTGGGAGGATTATGCATAAACCATGAGCGACCTGTGTTCCTCTACGCATGCTGTGCCACTTTGAATATGAGGATTAGCGTTATGTTGCTACGCGCGGCTGCTAACATACCCCGCTGTCACTGTATGTAGCGTTTAAAGTCGCCTACATTTGAATTAGCATAAAATAACCATGGAATAATGTGGCAATATATAGATTATTTAAATGCACTATTTGCTCGTCATGTAGCCTTGATTTGTAAGATTTGTAAGCGATGTTATGAAGTCGGTAATTGCCTTTGAAAAATGAACAAATGAGAAAAACTCTGCATCTGTAAATGTCAAAAAGCAAATACGCAAGTAGTAAATATGTCTTCTCTGTTGCATGTACACATTTATAGATGGAAATTTGAATCAACAATTATCTACATGCATGTCGTCAGATGTGGTAAGGGCTTAGCTTAGCGTGAATAAATATGAGATAGCTGGAAGTGGCAATATTTTTTGGAGGGAACAGGAAAACAATTAGATCCAGCTATCAGAATAATTAAACTTATAATGGTATATGCATTTTCTGCTTCAAGGATGTATAGGTTGGAAAATAGGTTGATTTATTATAGAAACAGTATTGACTATAAACATATAAATACTATAAAAATAAGCCTGATCAGTCATCTTTTCAGAGGTGGATGGTACTCAGTTACACCAAGTTCAATGACTTTGTATGTATATATTTTATTTATTTTATTGACTCTTATTTGACTGTTCTAAAAGTACCACTGATAATTATAATTTCTTTTTCAGAGGACCCCTGGCCCCAGAGGGAAGGAGCCTATTGTGCATGTTTTCAGTGGCAGGAAACTTAAGCAGAGAGCATGCAAACTCCACACAGAAAGGCCCCGTGCTGCCTGGGAGACATTTAGGAAGGGATCGTTTTCAGACACTATACTTTTACTCCTAATAAGTCAATAGAATTCCTCATTTGTCCAGGAGCTCAAAGGTTTGCAGGATCATGATCATAATGATCATCATTATCATCATCATCATCAACTTATTTCAGACTAAGGGTCCATAAGATGCACAGAACAGACAGCAAGAAAAAATACAAACAAGGTTATAAAAGACAGCTGTACCAGTGTTTCCATAAAGTGGATCAATGGGAATTCAGTGTATGTGCAGCGTGGACTACAACAGGTTGTTGTCATTACTCTGCCTCTGATGTATTCCTATTTTGACAAAGTAATAAAAACTCAGCCATGTGAAGTGGAGAAAGATCTGACCCAATGAAAGGTTGAGTGGCAAAAGCAAAATGAAGGGCATTCAACAATGAATGATAAAAGGGACAAACTTGATTACAGCTGATTGATTACAATTACATTATTAGAACACCCAAATTTACCACGTCAAATTATTCACAACAATCATCTTAAAGGAAAAATATTCTGCATTTTTCGTATGTTAGCCTATAAACATGCTCTTGAGTGCCTTAAATTTGCCATCTCATGTTTTTTTTAAAAAAAGAAAAAGTTTCTTATTCATTCTGTGACCTCTGTTATCAGTCACTATGAAATGACACTCACTGAGTGCATCCAGCCAGCAGTTGGCGCCAGCGCAATATACAATCTATGCTTAGCAGAAATGTGTTTCGAATGCATGGGCTTTTACTGCAAACCTTGTTTACATATTTTTTTGTTTCTTTGACCTCTCATACAGGAGTCGTCCATGGCAGGGGAGGACAAAGGGGAGGACAAAAGGGTCAAACGTCTCAGGGGCTCAGATTTGGACCCTCTTCCTATTAATTTGTATTAGATGGGGACCCATGTGAGGCTTCTTGTCCTGGGCCCCTACATTTATGTCGACAGCCCTGGTCCATGATAGAAAAACATTTTGACAATGCTGAAATCAAGATGTTTCAGCTGTCCTCTGGCAAAAACGTCTTGTTTTTTCATCAAGCCGATTTGTCATAAACCATTGCCAGGTATTTATTTCTAGTGCTGATAAAATGCATAATATTTACACTCGTTTTTTTTTTCAGAGAATCAAAAATATGTTTTTCTGATTTGTTAATACGCCTGTCAAACTCATCCATCAAGCGAGGTTGAGAAATGGATCTAGAGATTTGGCTGACTTAAATGTTATTGTACTATGCGGAATCAACTTTTTTTAATTCAAATGAAGCCATCCAATCACAACCCAAAACCCAGAGATTAACAATAAACCATCCACTCATTGCCATTCTATTGCATTTGTGATAATACTTTCACTATACCACTGCATCCAACGCTGGCTCCTCACAACAGCGTTACAGTGATAAATGATCAGGTCAAGTGGCTAATTGGCCTCTCATGGCTTTGCTGACGGCATCACAGCGTCTACAGCGTCTACAGTGGACATGGAGCTTGTTTATTAAACGCTTTCTGCATCTGAACACACTTACAGTAATGTCAGCAGTGTAAGGACATGCTCAATATACGTCAACAGGATTGGCATTGGAATAAGTCAGTTTGCTGCAGAGTTCACAGGTAAAAATGTCAGACTGGTGCATTATCATTGACATGAATTGGCAATTTAGACCTAGAGTGATACTTAATCTCTTAAACCCGTTGCCGGGCAGTTTACTACAGGAAAGGCCAGGAAACAAGAAAGAATCCACACTGTGGAGCAAATGGGAGTTGTTAGACAGATTATAGTGTTTATCTTGTATATAGAGCATGTCTTTACTTGCACAGAGGAACAAAATAAAAGTGGGTTTTGAGGAAATAACTAAACAAGGCAACAAGTAGATGTAGTCATGGTAACCTATAGTGGCTAGAGGAGTAGCTTTCTATCTTGTAGCAGGGACACCTGACTTTTTTCTTGTAAATTAGTACAATTTGAGTTTCCCCCTATCATTCTTTGGAAAGAAGATAGCATGTTCCAACAAAATCTAACTGCTCAATATATCACAATTATGGTGCATTTATCAAATTGACTGTGATTATTTAGTTGAATGTCCATTGAAATGTGTTGCAATCAAAATCCACAACATTGTTGGTTAAAGCTGGGGTATTTAATTTAAAAATATTTAAAACTTTTTACTCATTTTATAGCTCTCACAAAAACTTTGTAGAGGTCTAATATTTTCACAAAGTTCTTGAGGAAAACAAAATGTACTAAATATGAGAAAAACGTTGGTTATTCCAGCATGAAAATTGCCAAGATCTGTAAACTGAGTGGGAAGATCACCTTTAAAGGGCCTGTACCTGATTAAAAAAAACAGAACTAGACAATGTTCTCGATTTTTTTCGATGTAATAAAGTAAAATATGTGTTGCCCCCAGCACAGATACATTGTAAAAGCATCTATTCGGGTGAACATTAGACCACAACTTTTACGCAGCATCTATCTATAGAGCCTTTTAGCGAAGAGAGAAGCAGTAAGTGCACAGTTAGCATGCTAATATTTGTTAGCTGGTGAAAAGTGCTTATAAAGTGCCGACGGTGAATATTTAGGATGCTGGGACTATATTAGGAAAGTGAGTGATACATTTGACTGTTGTTGAGACTTGAACACAAACTAGTTCTGTTTTCCATGTTTCAAAACAGTAAAAATCAGGTACAGGACCTTTAATAGAATCTATTAAAGGCTCCTTTAAAGGCTATTAAAGCCTCCTCTTTTTGGCCCCAGGGAATCAAACCCCAGACCATTTTGAAATCATACAATTAGGTTTATTTCATTATGTTTTTGTGCTGTGTACAACACTATAGTTACTTTTACTTTGGCATGTTCTGACTACCACTTCAACTTCTTACATTATTTTGTGCCATTCAAATAATTTGTAATGTTTTTGCTGTTCATTCATTCATTTTCTACCGCTTGTTCCCGTTAGAGGTCACGGGTGACTGGAGCCTATCCCAGTCACTTTGGGCCGTAGGTGGGGTACACCCTGGACAGTGGCCAACTCGTCGCAGCAAACACAGAGAGACAGAGACAAGGACAGACAACCATTCACTCTCACATTCATACACTAGGGGCAATTTAGAATTATCAATTAACCTACGCATGCATGTCTTTGGACAGTGGGAGGAAGCTGGAGAACCCGGAGAGAAACCACGGTAACACGAGGAGGACATGCAGACTCCACCCAGAGAGAACGTGTGATGTTATCTGGTCCGGGAATCGAACCCACGACGTCCTTATTGGGAGGCAGGTGCTCTGACCGCTCTGGTGGCAGTATTGATATTTTATATTTCAGAATCAGAATCAGAAACGGTTTATTGCCATTGTCAGTGATCAAAAATTCACAAACATAGGAACTTGCTTTGGCGTAAGGTGCAACATAAAACAATGAATAAAATATAATAAAATATATAAAAGAGGCATTTTATTTTACTTCTCCAAAGTCTCTGGGTTGGTTGCTCACAGGACACATTATAGCAACGTTCCCTCATCACAAACACACTTGGAGTTATATTTTGTTCAATTCACGCGTCTTTCATGAATCCCGTTTACAAGGTCCTTTCCCCTCTGAGCAATCATAAAACACTAGGTTTAAATATTCCCAGGATTGTGACGTTACAGGATGAAATATGGATGACTCTTGCGCTGTCCATAAATCATTGCCAATCATTGCTGTCAAATAACTTCCCCCCCTCATGGCAATTCCCTCTGCTGCCAGTAGATGATGTGCTCACACCAAATCCTGATGAGAAACATAATGCATAATATGTGTCCTGAATACAGCTGTAATTCCTATTGCATTGTACAGTACAGTGAGGAAACAATCTTGCTGATTTACTCAACAGCATGTCATTGAACACCGGATACAAGGCACTGGTCATGGTTGGTTTCATTTAACAGCACCAATTAAAACACTTTGAATACACTGGCCACACTGTTCAAAATGACTGCGGCAGATTTCTATGGATTTTTATGGCACTTGGCATCTGTCGGCATCATCTGTTTATTTCTCCATATGTTTTGCGTCATATGTGTGCTGTTGTTATATTGTTGTACTGCAATCAAGCGAAGTGTCAACAAGAGAGCTGTGTAACGCGGAATGAATTCTGTTAAAGTCTAATTAAAGCCACTGGGAGTCCTCAGCGTCCCTCCTCTCTCACTACCAGGAAATGACACAATTACAGCGGCACAACTGGACCTGAAGCAAGCCACAGAAGACATGTACAAAAGTATTTCACAAGTCTCTTTCGTTCTACCGAGCAACAGCAACTTGTGGAAAAACAAACATGGTGCTGAGGT
The DNA here is from genome assembly GCA_019453435.1 of Rhinogobius similis. Classification (NCBI taxonomy): domain Eukaryota; kingdom Metazoa; phylum Chordata; class Actinopteri; order Gobiiformes; family Gobiidae; genus Rhinogobius; species Rhinogobius similis. Next base: position 32,953,935 of record CM033626.1, read on the forward strand.
GGGAAGTAGGGCAAATTAATTTATTCATCTAAGTAACAGAAATACTTGCATTTAGTAGTATTGACAGTAGTATTTTATATCTTTGGTTTTGTCTTTATTTAGATAACCAGACTGACCAGACAGTTCCTCATATGTTCTGTTTGAATGCAGAAGGGTCAGGGACAAGACCATGACGTGCAACAAACGTGTTAATTTAACACTTTTCCAATTTGTAGCATGTGTTTCTCACTTGCGGAAGACAGATATGTGAGAGTTTAGCGCTTCGTTTGTTGACTCTTCGGAGTTTGACTTGTACGCCGCCGTACAAACGGACTCATCTGACCATGCCAACTTCGGATACCACAGCCATCTGAAGTTGGAAACAGGTAGGAAAAAAAAAACATGACATATTATGAACATTTACAGTAAATATAGATATACAGTTAATTTAAAACAGTACACGTACAAAATCAAAGACAAAAAACAATACATGACATATCTGATTGTAAGTTTAAAAGACAAAAACAAGTGGGGCCTACGTGTCGTTTGTAATTTTGTGTGTGTGCGTGCGTGTGTGTGTTTAAAGTCTATTTCATTTTTGTATACGTCCAGGTAAGGGGACACCAGAGGACGCATAAGTAAATACATTAATACAAAGAAAATAACAAAATAATCATAATTAGATTTAAAAAATAACACATAAGCATACAAAACAAAGGGTCTTAGTATGTCTTTTTAAAGGAAAAAGTATTATGCCTTTTTTTTATTAGCTTTTCTATATGCTCTTAAATTTTCCATGTCATGTTTTGAAAAAAAAAAAAAAAAACAATTGTAGAAAGTAAAAGTTTGCCCTGGCACTTACTTAGCGTATGCAGCCAGTAGATGGCACCTAGCATTTACACAATTTAGTCATGTTAAAGAGACTGCGCGACATACAATGATCAGGCTAGCAGTAGCAGTGATTGCTCAGAACGAATCTGGCAATGATTTAAGGCAGAAGTGCTTTTGACGGTCGGGGGGGAAAGGATTTTCTAATCAACATTCCTCAAATTAGTGTGAATGAAGCTAAACTGGGTGAACACAGTTGAGAATTGTGAAGAGAATAGGAAGATCACTTTAATTACGTCTGGAATGTTTGGCTCAGTTATTTTTGAGTTTGACGCCATTTTGTGATATGTTCCAGACAAAGAAATAACTCTATGGAGATGTGTAGCAGCCCTTCAACTCAAAACATTACAGAGTGCACTTTTTGGAAAGTCAGTAAGCTTTTGCTTACTATGACAATCATATTTAGTCCTGGGTCAATTTAGTTTGCTGTACTTTATCTTCCACCTCTGCCTGTTCCAAAAGCCAGTGTCTACGCCTCTGTATCTGCCCCCTGCTGGTCGCTGTTAGCCCTGTGCTCCAGAACCCCTCCATCACACTGGTTAATGGTGTGGAAGCTACATGTATGTGCCCAAAATAACCCAGTATCTCTGCGGTTATGGACACAATGTAGAGCCCCGAGCACTGTCACGTTGTCAGCCTGACCGCCTTCTCTTTCACTCGTCCCATGCAGAGGAGGCAGGCTGTTGGGGAGACGCTGCTCCGACGACGCTAAATAACAGTATCGCTACGAAATGAGCCATTGTTAGCGAACAGTCAGGGGGATAAAGAGAAGAATGAGAGGCCAGCTCACTTCATTAGCAGTGAGTTGGCGTCGTGGGGCGGCACACCGGGAACACAAAGCCACGTCAGGTTTAATTGGCGGAAAAGATTGCCAGTTACAGGTGGTTTATGGCTTCACATTGTGCCGAGACATAATTTTGACGTCAGTAAATGCTCTGCTACACTGATACAAGTTCGACAGGAAATGACCATGTCCGCGCCAAGAGATTAAATAATAAAATAACATTTGTGGTTTTTGAGTCCTACTATTTCAGTATTATTTTTAGATTGCATTACATCAAATTAAAAGACCAGATAGAAGAATCTAACCTTTAATTCTGTTGTCAGGACTTTTAGATGCAGAGTAAAGGTGACAAACAAAGAAGTCACCAAAATCTTTTGTACACCATATGTTTAAGGGTACACCGCTGCAGATGGTGTACATTTATGGATACCTGACACAGAAGTCTTTGATCGAAGGGGCCATATGGATGGTCTCATGGGACACACACACTCCTCAACAGATGCAGTTTAACCGTAAAAAAAAAAAAAGATAGAAAGAAATAAAACAATTCCTGGCTGGTTGTTCACAGGGGCCGTTGTCACAATGTAAGTACCATAAGAATGTAAAGCACCCATCAGCACATCAGCAGATTTTATGTTTTGGCAGCGTCGAGTGGATTGGGGATGAGAGCAGGGAATAACATGCAGCTAATTGTGGGAGCCAGATTCAAACTCATGACACTGCGGCCTGCCCACATGCCAGGCATGTGTGTTCTAAAATCATACTTCCAATAAGAAATAACATGGACATACACAGACATTCTGTTATACATTGATAATAAAGGTGAATTGAATGTATTATTGGTCATTTATTAAATGACTAGGGCCTTGAACATGCTGTATTACAAAAAGATGCATGTTAAAATATGGTTTTAATTCGCCCCATTGTCTCCATTGTTTCCTCATAGTAAGAGGGTTCAAATCCCAGAGTAGGCAGTTTGGATCTTGTATGTTCTCCTTGTGCAAGGTTTCTTCTGGGGGCTGCAGTTTTCTTACTCAACTTACTCAAAAAGTTGTATCTGTTCCGTATATAGCAGACGAGTTTAACAGTTTCGGTAAATTTAAGGCCTCTGAGGTTGTGGATTTACTCTGCAAGGATGCAAAAGCATCGGCTCCAGTTTCTCTTTGCACACTGACACTGACTTTCTGTAGCACTTTGCATATCATCTCTTGCATTTTCTAAGTGCATATTAGTTTTGCATTATCTTAAATGCAGCCGGTACGATGGCAATTACCAAGCCCTACAGCCATACAACAAAAGACCACCATTAGTCTGCTATATAATTTTTAATGCTCCCATCTAGGGACACGCATAAACATGCATTTATCCCTGACCTTGCTGCATAAAATATATGACCACAGGACACACCAGGCAACCCTTCTGCTTGTTACATGTTAATTTAGCTTCAACATCCCATAGTGAGTCCATAAATCAGGGTTTGTGCGTTTGGCTGGGTGACATTTTGATGCTCTTTAGGAGGCAGTGGGAGGGCTGCAGAGGCTGGGGGAATTGAAGTCGGCAGATGAGCAGAGAGGCATTTATCCAGATGTCGGGCCTAAGAAGAGCTTGTCAGACTGAGACTCACACGCACAGATCCTGCAGACACACTGGAGATGGGCTGTACTGAGGAGAGACGCTCCCAGCAGCAGAATGTACAAGTGGTGACTGATGGTGGAGGAGCTGCGACTTTGTGGTGTTGTCAGGTGTTTAATCAGCTCTTCAACTGCGTTTTCAATGTGTCTTTGTGAATAATCTGACTGTGTTTGAAATATATTGCCACAAGTGGTCACACTTTTTAAACCACATTGTGTATCACTCATAAGATAGATGGATAGATAACTTTATTTGTTGTGATTTGCAACACACCTCGACAGGTAAATAATCATTCACAAAAGACACAATATACATAGAATAGACAAAGTTCAATAGACACAGTAGGGTGCTCTGAGTGATTTTCAATACTTTGACTGCTTGAGGGATAACATAAAACTTTGTCCTGTTCTTTGTGACCCGAGGTGGAGTACCTCCTCTGACAGGAGAGCAAAGGAGTCATTGAGTGGACATTAGTTAGAATGTAATGCAACGTGAAACAACCTGCGCCAACTCCCTAACCCTGGATCAATGTGGCATGACAGACTGCATTACAGTGAACACAATGTTATATGTAATTATGGAAAATGTGCTTTTGGGACTTTCCATACTTAACACTTATGCTGCAGAACAAATATTACTGTGTTGGAATGGTTCACAAGATTTCTAGTCTTGGAAAAGAACAATCTTGTGATTAAAAAAACATATGTAAAAAAAAAATCTAGAATTTTTTTTTTCCAATTAAAAAAAAAAATCTATCTATTTGTAATTTTCCAGACTGCAACCAATAAGGGTTACGGTTGGTCCCATTGCAGTAGACTTTAAATGACATTTGAATAATTTAGTGACCAATCATATTGTGCTGCTTTTATAAACAATCTGAATCAGAATGACTTTTATTCATCCCCAAGGGGAAATTATTTTTGTTACGGACATGTAACCGACCAGCAGAAGAAAATATAAGTAAAACAAATAATAAATAAATACGCTAAGGAACTCAACAGAGTCTTAATATTCCCGTTGTATTGCTGAATGGATTTTAAACTCTTGCACTTTACAATCTCTAGCATTTTGCCACTGCACATTAGCTTTGCAAACAGCCCATGACGGCAATTACAGAGCCCTATAGCCATGCAACAAAATGTCACCATTATTAGACAGAATATACATTTACGTATTTATTGTAAATTACGACAAGACCCTACACTTGTATTTTGTCTTGTGGTATTTGTATCTTGTCCTATGCTTGAAATCTGACATCGGCTCAAGAGGCTTGTCAGACATTCTTGCTCGCATGCACAAATCCTGGTAGACAGTTTTGTAATGGCCGCACAGAGAGGATCCCAGCCGCAGAACACATGTGGTTGGTGGCGTTGGAGCTGTGACTCGGTGTTGTCAGGTGTTTGATTAGCTGAGCGCACCGCTGGGCCCTGTCAGATGCAGCACAGCGGGAGGAGGGGATTCTGCTGATGAAGTCTGCTCTGTGGAACGACTTGATCCGCGACGTGTGATGAGCAGAGCAGAGACAAACAGGGCTAAAGACGCAGGGCGCGAGGCTGGAACACAGCAAACACATCTGCAGCGAAATGACTGGAATGACAGTGATACATACAGAATCCATTAGATTTTTTCCCCCTTTTACTTCAAGAAACTCCATTTACTCCATGCATGTGCTATTTATGAAATCTAAAAAAAATATATATTTCTTTGATAAAAGGACTTTGGTTGGATTGGAACCATGTGAAAGTCTGTGTCAAGCCCAGAGCTGTGTTAATCTATCATGGGTCAAACTCCGGTACATGACCTCAAAGCAATATTGTGGCTTACAGATTTTAGAAAAAACACATACGCAGTTGCAGAGAGGCCAGTTATTTCACACTAATCAAATTAGCCCTGCCCCCACATAATAAATTAAGTCAGTATTTGACAATGGAATAGTATTTACTGATTCATTCATTCTGAAAAGGTCAAATCATATTCAAATAGTTCAACAGTGCACTTAATATCCATACTTTAAACTTGAGCTGAGGACAGTTGAGAATTGTACAGTAGAATTTACTATTTAAATGTCAGATTGCAGATTTATTGACCTGGTTTATGGCTAATCTATTTGTAATTACTGAAAACAAAAACTGGTACAAAGTTCAAATTCTTCTCTGTCAGAATTAAACACAAAAGTACAATCACTTCAGAAAGTGGTGCCAATATTCAAGGTGAACATGAACACAACCTATTGACATTAACTTTGGAAACCATACCAACTTTATTTATGATGCCGAAAAAAGCTGTTCCATTTAAGGCACACTTCAGTCACTTTATTTTCAATGTGATGTTTAGTATCTGTAGAATTGGCGTATTGTATTAAATGTTTGTATCCAATGTTGTCATGAGGAAGAAGCTGGTGCAATAACGTGAATACCGTATTTTCCGCACTATAAGGCGCACCTAAAAGCTTTCAATTTTCTCAAAAAACTGACAGTGCGCCTTATAATCCGGAGCGCTTTATATATGGATCAATACTGAGCGCCTTCTTAACCACAGCCACTACTGTAGCTTCTATTCTATGCGCCTTATAATGCGGTGCGCCTTATATATGAACAAAGTTTTCAAATAGGTCATTCATTGAAGGTGCGCCTTATAATCCGGTGTGCCTTATAGTGCGGAAAATACGGTACTTTATTGTTGTGCTGTGGACAATGGGCACTGGACAAAGGGACATTTAAATGTTCTTTCTTTTGATTTTTAGTGGCTTGGACTGTTGTTGTCTCTGGCTTTAAATGTGTAACTCCTTGCAGCTGCGAACTGTGAGCCCAAGACAAATTTCCCCTTGGGGTCAATAAAGTTATCTTATCATTTATGAACCGAACTGGCCAAAGTGTAATTCACAAGGTTGTCACCTTTTAGGCACATACTTCCGAGACCACAATTCACACACACAAAAAAGAAAAAAACACACACATTAAAATAAAGCTGTACTCTTCACTACACGGTTGGATGCCTATTGCCTACAGAACTAAATTACCCACTTCACGTAACCATAACCAAGTAGTTCTTAGGCACTTTCATTTTCAGGTAATTGCTTTTTTGCAGTTGCTTCTGGATTCAATGTAACAAGTTTGGTAGGTTAATTAAACAGACTGCTTCTCATTACACTGAGACGCTTCTCTCCTGTGCTGGGTTTGATGAGACTCTACACGAAACTATTTCAAACTTGTATTTTGTTTGTAGAAAACTGCCCTTTGTTCTTTTATAATGTGAATTTCTATCTGGACAATTGTAAACAGTCATTTTTAACAGCAGCGCTTTGTCCGCGAGGCCTTTACATTTGAATATAAACACGATACGTATTTTCAGCTTTTTCCTCTAAAGCGTTCCGGCCTATATACGACAGATTGGCATTATCGAAAATGCCACGTTTGTTTTGGTTGATAGGGTAACATATAGCTGCGGCTGTGGGTGACATTTTGATATAGATTTATTTGAAATGTTAGCTCTCTGCCCTGCATCAAACCATCATGTTTGTTGGTTATTTTATTTTCCATTTGACATCTCAACCATTCCGTTGCGTCACTCTTATATAAGAAAACGTTCAATATGTTTCCCCCGAAGGTATGTTTTACAAATTAAAGTTAGTGGAGAAGTGGTTTATGTTTTGTTGAAAGCTGAATTTGGAGTCAAGCTTTGGTTCGCCCATGGTGCCGTTTCCAGGAGGCAGATGAAAAGCCTGTCGAATTAAAGGGCATGTGCGGCGGGCAATCTCTCCTTTCAGATCCAGCCTGGACATAAGTACTCTGTGAATCGGCCTGCCTTTGAAGTCGCGGTAACAGTGATATCTTTGTTTGGAAGCAATTTTATTTCCTGACCTCGGCGCGCTGAAGCTTTGGCGTAATGATGAGGAAGAAAAGGACCAGGCCATTCATGCTGGCCACTGAACCAATATCTTTTTTGCTGGGTGCGTTCTCCAGGTACTGCAAAGCTCTCCATCAATGTAAAAAATGTTGTAATCCAATGTAAATCCTCTATTTGTTACGTAAAAAAGAATTGTACAGGTCAAGTTTGAGAGCAAAAAATACAAAACTGATTTAAACAACTAATTTTCTGAAGTTTGAGATCACGTTCACGGTCCAGCGTTCACAGCCAAAACAGTTTGCTAAAATTAGCCTGTGACTGTAGTGTTATTTGAGAAAGACTGGTCTAACAGGGTAAATCAGATCAAGAGTTGTAGTTCCAACTAAATCAGTTCTTTACAGTCATATTGTATTCAAACCAAACTCAGATTAAAGTCTAGATTAATGTCTAACTTGAGTAACAGAGCTTCAAACATTGCTGTGCTTCCTCCTCAAGGATTGCTGATGACCTGAAAGGGATCATATTGCATTCATGTGATCTTTGAAACTTGGAAATAATCATGTGACTCAAAAATTAAACTGTTCATTGGATCAACTAGGAAAAGATAATAATTAACATACATTAACAGACAAACAGACTGTTCTTATTGTTTGATTGGAAGGATATCTAGAAATCCTTATTGTTGTGATAATGTTGTGTGATGAGATACAGTAGCATTTAACATTAAGACATTTTTTGACTGAAATTTGTTAACATTTGTGAAAGATCAGATGTGACATAAAAGAAAATCTTTCTTCTGTGCTGACTACCAATCACAAGTCACTGTTATATAAACCCACTGACCGCCACTTCGACTTTCGACAAATTCTGATTGGTGCTCAAGTCCATTTTCTGAGTGAGAGATCAAATCTTGTAAGATTCCGATACAGCATCAATATGTAGGCCTACTTTATTGTGGTTTCTCACAGGTTGCACATTAGCATGGAATTATGCATCAAATGCAGAGGGAGGACAAAATAAGCATTAACCATTTGCTCTTTTTTTCATGATTTTTAACACATTTGGTTTTCATTGCATTTTCATTTTTAACACATTTGATTTTTCATTGCACATTTTGGACACTTAAAGTTTAAATTTTGGACATTTAAATGTGCTGTAATGGATTATTTGTTAAACTCCCAAACTGATGATAAACCCCTACAATTGCAAGAGCTGCCGTGAAGTTGATGAGTGTAAAACCGAATAAATGTTAATAAAATGTTAACTGAAGTTCGCGAGCAGGACCACGCCGACACCACTGTCTCAGGGCCACACCTCCATTTACCAGAAGCCTTCTTATACCAGCGTAACGCCCGGTTGCCTCTGTACTCTGGACCTGCCTTCCTTCCCCTTCTATCTGACCTGCTTTTTTTAATATCCAGTCTCCTAAAGGGGGGGTCCTGAATCAGCTGGGAATTGAACCGCTAACCGTTTTATAAGACTCCACTACCTGAGTCAGTGTCGCAGCAGTTCAGTTCAGTTGACTTTACTTGTACCCATAAGTAGATTTGTTGTGCAGCAAATTTCAGGTTTGACATCAAAACATTGTTGACAATAACATGTCAGACACACAATAATAATAATAAAACATACAGACATTCATGTTGGCTTGCAAAATCGCATTGATTTATTGATTTTCTTTCCAGGTTGTGCTTCATAAAAGGCTCAAAGGCTGAATATCTGACTGTGCCCCTCTGTGCTCTGATCTCTAGCATCATCCAACTGAAGATCAGCTTTGCATGTCTTTGATGTCACAAGTAACAGTAATATCTTTGTTAGGAAGCCATTTTATTTCCTGATCCTGGCTTTCTACAGCTCTGCCGTAATGATGAGGACGAAAAGGACTAGGACCATGTCATTATCGCTGACCGCTGAACCTCAGAGACCTCTAATGTGCTGCCACAGACTATACGCGCTTTGTCTTGCCAGCACTTTCAAAGATATGAGAGGGATTTGTAAAGCAGATCGATGTGCAATGATATGGCTGAATTAAATGGTAATTCATCAAATGTTTGCACAATGCGGACAGCTTTCTTCAGCTCATAACACATTGGCAACCGGCGCTGACTGGTTCATTTGTGCTTTGTGTTGACGATAAT